>JARVGQ010000760.1:20321680-20344041 GCA_031762355.1 Hypsolebias martinsi
TACTGTACATGTATGTGTTTTTTGAACAAAAATGTATGTGTTTTTTGAAGTGCTTTGTAACTGTACATGTACAGTCTGTACATGTACAGTCTGTACATGTACAGTCTAAGTGGGTTCGGTTTAAGCTCAAATCGGTATCCGGTCTGGCTTTAGTAACGGAACTCGGCCGTAAACCGAGGACTACCTGTAATCTTTGAGTTGAATCAGGCCTACACGTCATCACTTGTTTTACATTCCATATTTGTATTTATTTTGCAATATTTTGTACAACTTCCATTTAACTTTGCCATTAAATGCAGTTTCTGTGATTTTTTTTTTGTAAAGAAGGTCAAAGTATATTAACCATGATTGCATTATGAAAGCAATTAAAGCATAAAACATCTGTGTATTTTTTTATAGGCACTGTAAATGTGAATAAACCGAATTCCTCTTGATATTTTTGCAGTTTGCAGTTTGTTTGCATCTCTCATGGGAAATAAAACTTTTTGAACTTCATCAATACCCCTCTGGGCCATTCTGCTCACACCAGTCCATCATGTAGATGCGATGCTGTGGGGTCTGCAGTTTTCCTAAACTTTGATCAATTCTATCGACTGTCAAACGTGACGCACAGAGGAGGTAAAAGAAAAAGAACTCTCGTGAAAACCATGTTTTTTTGGCACTTGGTGAATACGATTTACAATCAAAAGCTAACGTTGAAAAGTGTCAGCTTGACAAACAAAAGACAACTCAGCTCATTTTAACATAAAACAAAAAGACAAAGAAAACAGTAAATGTGCAGATTTGTATGAAGTAAATTCTTTTGGAACATGCACATCAGGTTTTAACTTAAAAGAGAAAAAATATGCATTATTGAACTTCCTGTATGCGTTTTATTTTCTTTTGTGAAAGCTAGTCTTTAAGTCTAGCCACAATTTTCAACAAAGAGAGAAAAAAAACATCTTTTCAAACACAAAATGCTGATTTTTATTATTTTTTACAGGATAGTAGATGTAATAGCATTCTGCACACAGCTGCACACATCAGAGGGACGTAAATCTGCAGCTTCTTCCAGTATTTTCTTTGTTCACCAAAAAATTGATCTGAAATCACCAACAAAACCAGCCTCGTTGTGTTTTGCAGCCTCCGCCGCCACCACAACCGTCTCTGTTTTCATCTTGCTTGTTCCCTGAGAAAACATACAACTTTTATAGCAGAGATTTTAAAAGGTGGTTTCTTTTTTTTAAATTTTTATAAAGGTTACAATTATTTTCAAGAACAGCTGGGTGCTAGATTCTTCAAGGGCTTCAGAAACAGACATAAATGTTGCATTTATTTGGGACTGTGTGTGCAAGACTTGTCGTTTGCAGCTTTAGGATTTCGTCCGTCATCGATGTGTCAATCTCAAAGGGATAATTCAGATTTTCTGAAGTGCAGTTGTATGAAAATGTCATGAAAATAAGAAATAATATGTTGTAGGTAGTTGAACAAACTGGATTTTTTTTTAAATAGACATTTTTTCTGATCATGTTTACAAACTAATAACTTACGCAAGGTTATAACAAAGAAGACTTTGCCATCATGAAACTCATCTAACTTCAAAAACTTTGTTGTGGTGTGTGCAAATGTTCTCCTACAAGTATTATTTATCACATTATGGTGGGCCTACAGAAAGTACTGCACTACAAATTGGAAATAACAAAAGGATTCTGTGCAAATAACTGTGAAATTATGTTGTAAATGTTTTTATTCAAACATTTTTATGCGCTGTAAGAAAAATTGTGAGATGCTTTAAGATGTCAGAATGCACTCTGTCGTTCTGATTTGACGTTTTTAATCCCTACTGAGTTAGTCCAATCGCAGCTCCGATTGAAATAATTTACATCCGGCAGTGTTATGCATCAATGTAGGTCTGCTGACATTTCTGTAAAAGTTATAACACATTTAGACATATATTATTATTTTATTATGCTTCAGAGGCACATTTTTGTAATTTTCTTCCTTAAGATGTTTAATTCTGTGTCCAGATAAAAGAGATTTTAACCAAGAAAACTACACAGTTTGTGTTTATTCAGGTGATCATAATGCAAAATAATGCTGCTCAGTCCGTTGTTCATTGATTGACACAGCACATGACACCGTGACCTAGAGTTGCATTCGAGCCCCAAAAATCTGACCTGACCCGGCCCGTAGCCATAATTTTTGATCCCCACCTGACCCAACAAATTAACAGTAATTACAGGTCCAAACATGAAAACACCCCAACATTTTTTGTTACACTTTGACTGCTTATATAGTTATTAATGGTCGGCGGATGTGCGCGGCTAAATAAAAGGGGCCGAAGGTCGGAGATGAGGAGGTGTTTGTACTTTCATGGCCATCAAAGCACATCAAATCCCTGCTTCTGCCTGCATTCTGCATTATTCAAACATGGACCCTGCTCTGACTTGTCTGCTTTGGGATGTCACCTGTTTGGGTCATCGGCCGTGCGCGTCCGCTGAAAGCAGCGGCTGAATGAACGTCCATTTGGGTGATGGATCACTTCCTGGCAACACAGTACCATCTGACGCTTAACTGAACTTTATTTTACCTCTTCCAAGGCCGGTCTGCTCGCGGTCAAATGGCCGCGTGCAGCTGGTGATTGTTTGGCAAGCCATGTCGCCATGTAATTGGAAAGTATGGCAAGCTATGTTGCCATATAGTTGGAAAGTATGGCAAGTCATGTCGCCATATAATTGGAAGTATGGCAAGCTATGTTGCTATATAATTGGAAAGTATGGCAAGCCATGTTTCCATATAATTGGAAAGTATGGCAAACCATTTTGCCATATAATTGGATGTATGGCAAGCTACATTTCCATATAGTTGGAAGTATGGCAAGCCATTTTGCCATATAATTGGAAAGTATGGCAAGCTATGTCGCTATATAATTGGAAAATATGGCAAGCCATGTGGTCATATAATTGGAAAGTATGGCAAACCATTTTGCCATATAATTGGATGTATGGCAAGCTACATTGCCATATAGTTGGAAGGTATGGCAAGTCATTTTGCCATAGAATTGAAACGTATGGCAAGCCATGTTGCCATTTGATCGCGGCTGATCTGCTGACACAACAAAAAGCCCAACACCGACCCGGCCCACCCATACAGCACATTATCATGGCACGACTCGGCCCAAATTTGGGTCAGGCTGGTCCGGGCTTAGGGCCCGGGTTAGAAATGACAGCTCTACTGTGACCACAACGGGTTAAAAAACAATCAGCACAAGCAACATACCAAAAAGAAATGCAACTATACTGCATCCTGTAATCTGCTGCGATTAATAAAATCCCAGTAAAACAGAACCTGTGGGAATCTGTTTTTTTTTTTGTGTGTGTTTTGCATTTAGAATTTGAGATCCTTGTGTTTTAGTTCTGTTTTGTTTTCAGCCTTCCTAGTATGTTAGTCAGCTGCAGCTCCTGCCACTCTCACCTCTGCCTCATTTATCCCCAGCTGTTCATCATTATGTCTCGTTAGTGTCTTTGTGTTTCCTCGTTGTCTGTGGATTGTGCTTCCCACAGTCGTTCATGCTCTGTTTCCTCCGTGTCTCGCTGTTCCTGTGTGTTATGCAAGTTTTTCTTTCTGCCACAACCGCTTTTGTTTATCCAAAAATAAATAATATTTTAACCCTGAGTTCCCCATGTCTGTCTGTACCTGGGTTTGAACCAGTGCAGAACATGATAGAACCAGCTAGGCAGACGGGTTTATGTGTAAAGAGCAAAACAGGTTGAGGAACGACACCCAACACAAGCTTCCACAAAGAGCAATCTACAACAAGTAAGATATTGACAGTTTATAACCTTTCCAATGAACCCCACTTCACAAAGAAATGTTAAAATGTAAGTTTATGTGTTAGCTTTAAACCACAGTTTAGAGTAGACTTCCATGTACTACAAATAGTCAAGCAGCTAGTCTAAATTTTAACAGGTTAAAATACTGTATATAACTTTAGATTTTCAGTGTAGCTTTGTTCAAGCTTCAACTTTAAATGTAATTTCCCCCCTTTCCATTAATTTGTCTCTTTTATCACCGTGTTAGAATTAAATGTTCAACACTGAGCCTGTTTCATTCATCCGCTGCATCTCGCTCTAACAGATCTGTGTGCTGTGAAACCAAGCCCCTTGTCTCCGCTTCGTTCTTATTATTTAACGTTCATAAAACCAGATACTGCTGCAAAAGGTTGTCTGTGTCAGGGAAAACTAAATGTTCTGCTCCTCTGCATAGTGTTTGGTGATGAAGAGAAATTCCTTTCTAGTGAAACGTGGCTTGCAAGGGTAAGGTTTTACTCAAAACTACTGTCAGACAGGAAATATTTGAATTTAAGTGTGTACTGTGCAGTTAAAAAAAAAACACTTTCAGAAGAAAGAGGCCATTTAACAAAGATTGTAACCCAGTTTCCCTCTGTTTGATAACACGCTTTCCCTGAAATGTTATTGGGACAGACGTTGCTGAAATTGTCTTCTCATTGCCAATTTTAAATTATTTATATTCCCATTATTATGTCAAATCTTCATTCAGTTGTAATGCATGACTAGTTGAATTAGATTTAAGAAGAAAAAATATGTGTATTCAAGATGACAGTAACTGTAAGAACCAAACAGACACAAGAATAACACTGATTTTGACAGCTAATTTTTTGAACATTAGTAGGAAGCCCATTTTCGCCATGAAAGAAAAAAAATAAAAGCCCAACAGGAAGTCATGATTTTGACTTTTTAAGTCATAATTTCGAGTTTTAAATTCATAATTACAAGAATAAAAGTCAGAATCACAACTTTTATTCTTGTAATTATGACTTAAAAATTCAGTTATGACTTCCTGTTGGGCTTTTATTTTGTAGTGGAAATGGGCTTCAATACTAAAGTGGCGATGAAAAGATGTATACATTACATACCTTTATGTTTATGTTTATTTTATTTGTTCATTTTTTTAAATAATTTAAAAGAATTATTTACTTACTTATTTATTTATTATTTATTTATTTTAAAAGAACTGATGTTTGAAGGCAGAGGGACGTACATTGAATGAATGAATCCATGTGCTATGCTGGAAAATCAACTTCCGACAGGAAGTTGCACCCCTGTAGACGGTGTCAGGCAAGGGACAAACTTTGAAACTAAATTAGAATAGTCGAAATTATTACTTTTATTCTCATAATTATGACTTTAAAACTCAAAATTATGACTTTTTTCCTCATAATTATGGCTTTAGAACTAAAATTCTGACTTTTGTTCTCATAAATATGACTTTAAAACTCAAAATTATGACTTTTCCCTCATAATTATGACTTTAGAACTAAAATTATGACTTTTATTCTCTTAATCATGACTTTAAAACTCAAAAATATGACTTTTTCCTCATAATTATGACTTTAGAACTAAAATTATTACTTTTAGTCTCTTAATTATGACTTTAAAACTCAAAATTATGACTTCCTATTGGGCTTTTATTTTTTTCTTTCATAACAGAAATGGGCTTCCATACATCAGTGACTATAGAACCATCTTTTTGTTTTCAACACAATTGCCGTCCTTTTGTTTGTCAGCCACAGCTAAGTTCACGTTGAATCCAGAGCAACCAGTGGCCTTCAGAAGTCATCAATATAGTAAATGGCGTCCAATGTGTAATTTGATTTCAGCTTTTTGAAGGTCTCTGCACAGTAATAATCAAACAGCATCATAAAGCGAACACACCGGACAGGTCAGGGATAAAGTTTGGTGAATTAAGCAGGATTAGTTAATAACATAACACACATTTTTTTATCTCTTGGAGCACTGTTCAAGCCAACATCCTTCATTTTTTATTTACTTTTATTTAGACAGGCATCTCAAGATGGGAAATGGCGAGAGTGCGGCACAACCACATCAAGATATGGCCGTCCAGATAAACTGACAAACCAGGAAAAGAAGATGTTAATTTAAACAGCCAAGAAATCATTGGAAACTCTGGTGGAGCTGCAGAGACCTACAGCAGGTGGGAGAATATTATGCAAACCACATGTCATTTTCCTTCCATTTCACAATTACGAGTTACTCTGTTCATGACGTAAAATCAGATTAAAATGCTTTGAAGTTTGAGTTATAACATTGTGCAATACTTTTTTCAAGGCACAATAGCGTCGACAAGTTTCATACTTTTTGCCTGAGATCAAGTTGTGCCGCTGACGTGCCAAGAGTGGGGTCAGCTTCATGTCGTGCAGGAAAACGTCGCACCCTCTTTGGTTATCACGCTGCTGGACATTTTGCAAATTAATGCACGTCCGCTGCTGCGCGACGAAGAGCGCAATCCAGTGAAGACGCACTGAAGTCTGCAGTGATTGTGAACGTTGAGAAAGTGCATTGAAAATAATGAGAACAAACTGATGCAGGAGCAAACTGGGTCAGTATTCTTGAGACCTCTTGCGAGGCCTTCCTGACACTGGAGGATAATTGGACGAACTGCCCAATGAAAACATGACTCACCCTTTTGTCTGCTTTATTTTTTTTTATCTGGTTGAAATGAGATGGCTGGGAGTTTTCCTCGCCGAGTTTGGAAATCTTCCGATTCTCTAATTGTTTGTGTAGGTGTCAGAATTCCCTCTCTGATCCTAAATAAAGACGCTAACAGGAGCTGATCTCGCAGCGGCAGCGGGCCGAGACGAAAATGAGAGAACCACACAAAACAAGCAGCCCTTCTTGTGCAGAGAAGAGACGTTTGAGCATTCAAGAAATTGCCGCACGTCAACCGAAAACAAGGTTTACCTCGTGTTCCTGCACAACAAGCGTGCTTTTTAATAAGAACGACTGTGTTGTTGAGAGCGTCGACATCATCGTCGAAGTGAAGCTTGTTCTTTGTGATTAATTCAACTGAGTGGCTGTAATTTAAAAGCTTCTGGAGCTCAGCATCAATCTACTGAACCGACTGAATAAAACTAATGTAATGAATCAATCAGCAGAGATATGCACATTAATCTGGAACGCGTCTCTGTCAGAAACCTTTCAGCGCGAGGTTCAACCCCCCCCCACCCTGAGGGGAAAGGTGACTAAAGAGAGAGAAGATGCATGTGTGGGAGGATGAGAGGATGAAGATGCAGGTACAGTATGAAACACTCAAGCTGTGCTGCACATTCATCAGCGTGATTGATTGAAGCGTGGCATCGCTCCTTAGGAGGAGCAGATGCAGCCGTCAAACGGAGGTGTGCCAGGAACTGAACTGTCCTTCATCCACCAGTGATGGGAGGTCATCCAAGCATTTAGCAACACAGCAGATCTGGTGTAAGTGATGCTGCTAATGGACTCGGAACGCACGCTTTGATGTCATAGGCAGCTAGGAAAGGAAAAGGTAAGCAGGCTGGCGTCCTGCGCAAAATGAGATTAGATGAAAAAAATTATTAACGTCAAAAACCAGCGCAACACAGAAGCAGAGGCACCAAAATGGCTGTAAAATGTCACAAACGGCAGCTTTTAATAGGGTTAAGTTTGACGGGAAAACTGCTGTTTGAACCCAGATCGTGGTTTTCTCTCATAACCTGCTTTGGTTCAGCTCTTATTTCTCTTAGGCCTCATAAGACACTGATGACGCACGGATGCTACAATCGGCGGCGCGTTTGGTTTTGCTCCACACGGTGAGACCTCTGCGGCCCCGTTGTCACTGCTTTGGTCTAGTTTTTCTTCTATTGGGATCTATTTTTACAACTGCACATCCTACTTTTTTAAAAATCTTTTCTTAGTCGACTTTTATTCTTTTGAATCTACTGGGTGTTAAACAGCCTCTGTCTCTGGCTTTAGCTGTTTCCATTGGCTTGCCAACGCTGACCTCTCCATGCGGCTTTAAGCTGCTTACGACATCCTAGTCTCAACCGCTAAATCTGCTTTTTGTTGTAAGATACACGCTCTCCAATCCTCCGAATCTTTGAAGAAGCCTCTCCAGTTTTAGAAAAGATTCATCTGTGCCACGCAATTCACATTGTTCTCTTGCTTCAGTAGACCCATAGGAAACAATTGGACAAACAGCATAACGCCACTTTAACAACATTATAATAATATAATGTAGACAAACACTAAAAAAAAAAAAAAAAAGATAAGGAATGATCTGGTTTGGGTGTTACTTTGTCCACATGGTGATTTGCAAAGTGCTGACATATTTAGAACAAGCACCAGAAGCCACAAGAAGTAGCATCACGAGTGGTGATGTGGTGTTATCAGGCAGTTGCTGAAGCTTTCTAGAATCAAAGCAATGCCTGACAGACAAATGAGACAGCATTATCAGTGCTTGTGCAGCATCATGTCTCAATGACTGGCATCAGCAAAGCTACGAGTTGGCTAATATGTAGGCAGCCATGACGTCATGCAGACAAAGCCGGTATATGATGGTTATACATTAATTGGCTTTTAGATGGATCAAATTGCAGCCATGGATAGTTCTGAAGCAATTTTCAAAAATCAAATATTAGTTTTAGTACAATAATCTGTGCTCCTACAAAAAAATTAAGAAAACCTCATTGCCATTTGTCCTTTGTTTCATCTTTTCTAACCTGAACACTAAAGATTATACGCTTGGCAGCAGCTAAAGTAATCATAGCACAACTGTCTTTACTGCTGACTTTAAAATATTTGATGTGAATATACATTTCCAGTCATAAACATGTAGCTAATTGTGTTAGCTTTTCCATGGCGTTTTGAATATTAAGTTAGCATCTACGCTAATAGTTGGTCAGCGACCTGAGATTATGGTGCACATTTTCTTACACATGAAATATAAATCTATGGAAGCCTGTTTGTGCCAATGAAAATAAATAAAATATTCAATGGGGTGTCATAATTTCGAATTACTAAGTCAAAATGTCTAAATTTTGATTTTGAAAGTCAAAATTTTGGACGTTTTATTTCTTCTCATGGGTGGAAACGGGCTTCCACACTTTTCACCAACCTGATGATCGCAGATAATCGAGATGCATCAATAACTGTTTTAGAACCGCATCACTACCTCTGTATTACCGTATATTTGAATCAAATGATGCGGTGCCACTTCTAATTTGTAGTGGTACTTTAATCTCAGGACTTGGACGGAAGACAAGTAATGTGTTAATATTTTCATCGTTTTATTCAGATTTTAATTTTGGTTCTGCATTGTCACATTTATTATCGTGCGTGAGCACTGAGGTGTCAAGGGGACAGGATAAATCCTGCCCCTGTTCTGTAAAACTCCTGACATCATAGTGTGGGCAGACGTAGGACAACACCTGTTCAAACACATCTATGAGCTGCCTGCACTTTTAGGTCCTCCCACAGTCCCCCAAACATTCCCTATGTAAACATGGATCACTTTAAACTAGTGGATCCCAACCCTGGTCCTTGAGGAACACCATCCTGCAGGTTTTAATTGCTTCCCTGCTCCAATGAATTAATTACTTCATCAAGTTCTGCAGAAGCCTGTTACACACAGGTGTGCCAAAAACAAGGAAACTACTAAAACATGCAGCGTGGTGTTCCTCAAGGACCAGGTTTGGGAACCACTAACTTTAACAGCAACTCTAGTGCTGAGCCAACAAACCTTCCAGTCCAGTTTCAAGTGGCTGCAGGAGAGGATACAATCGCGGTATGAGCCCAATTTGCTTATGTTTCCCTAGACGTGTCATAAGTCCATCACAGGCTCAGTTATCTATTGAATTTAATGTTGTAATCATTACAGTACAGTCACATGACCTGTCAACATGTGCAGCAGGTAACATATTTATTATTTTATATCCTATTGTCTTAATGCTGACTGCTGCACCCATTTTCTGTCATTATGATGATTGACAAAGTTTTTTTATTACATTGTATGACGTGAGACAACCTCCAAGGCTGGTTTGCCTTGTTAGTCCCTTTAAAACCACACGAGGTAAAGGTCTTTGTTGAGACAGCTGTTCACATCACTTTTCACAAGCCCCTGCCAAATAAATTACAGAGCTGCCTTTAAACAACTCTAAGTGCTCCATCATGGGTTCCCCCCCCCCCCAATTAAATATTAGGTCTTAATGTTTTTTACATTTTTGTTTCAACATTTTCATATTTACCACTTCAATGTGACAAAAAGAGACTGGCAAATACTCGTGGATCAAAACCAGAAGTTTGTTTTATTTATCAAGTATTCTGAGAACGTATCATTTGATTACTGATTTGCTCCCTGGCCAGTGTTTTGTAATTAGTTGTTTCTTTTTCTTTCTACTTTCCACTCAATCCCTCCTGATGTGTCCAGTTCACTGGGCTGTGTATTTATATAGATATACGTACATGCACCCACACGGGAGACTGTCGACTCAGATGGGCTTCCCCGAGCTACTTGACCCCTTTCAACACAGACGAGCATGAACTTCATTACCTGCAGTTGTGTAAACATTAATTAGATGAGGGATTTGGATGCTCGCACCACAGCAGTCTTTCACCCGGCAACAAGTTGGAAGTCTTTTTTTTTTTTTTTGCAGCTTGAGGATCCCAGGAGTTGTACAATCCATCCATCCATTCATCCATCCATCCATTATCTTTACCCGCTTCTTCCATTTTGGGTCACGGGGGTCGAGTTGTACAATGTAAAAAAAAAAAAAGGAAAAAAAAAAGGAATTTTACTAAAAATAAAGCTGTTGAATGTGATTTTGTTTTAATAGGCCATATGCAATCTGATGGGAAAAGCACATTTAAAAATGTGGAAAGAGCTTTGAAAATAGCAACAACAAAGCTGAAAGTGGACAGTAGCATGTATGATAATTATCATTTCAATGAGATTTAAGTTCAAAATTTAGTGTCTTCAAACTGTCTCAGTGAGATACAGGCTTAGGAGACGCATCATAAAACAAAGTATTATTAAAAAAACATTTAGAGAAATTTCTGTGTGCATGGTGACAATCGTGCCTCCACAAGAAGAGCAGTTTGTGCTGCATCAACAAAAAAAGAGTTGTAAACAAGGTGCTGTGCCATCTTTAGGTGTGTTCACTAAAGAAGGATTTAAGAGGAACAGGAACTGTCCTGAAAGTTGTTCTGGAGAATCTCCACTCTGGCCTTGTTTTAAGCTCACATATTAAAAATCATCAGTTTGTGGTGGTTTGGGGCGGTTTTAGTGTACACGTGTAAGTCGGACATCAGTGAACGCACCAATGATGCAGAACAATTTATTCAGTTTGGGAGAAAAATATGATGAATTATCCTCATCAGACAAAGTTTTGTTCATTTTAGCTCGAGCAAACCTTTCCAACACATTTAGTGTGCAACGAAATTAAAAAAAAAAAAAAAAAATCATTTAACTATTCAGTGACAAATCCTAAATCGTGCAAAGATGAAAAAAAAAAAAAGTTTTGCTTATGCAACTATAAGAGCTTCTCCATTTTTATGTTTATTCATTGACAAATTGCAACACGTGAAAGCTAAAAGTAGCAAAACACCAGCTAAAAACAGTAAAATGTTAGCTAAATAGTAAACTTACCAAATGCTAGCTATAGTAGCCAAAGGATTGCTAAAAGGTTAAAGTAATGATTAAGTAGTAAAAGTCTAAATAGCAAGTAAAAGTGCAGAATGGTAGCTAAAGATAGCTAAATGGTGGATTAAAGGTTAAACTAGAACCACTACCGGTACATTAAAATGTAAAAGTTAGCTAAAAGATAAAAGCAGCAATAAGGTTAGCTAAAAGTAGCAAAAAAAAATGCTGAAAGCGAAAAGTGGCCGAACAGTAGTTAAAAGTTAAAAGTAGCAAAAAGCTAATTATAAATTTAGGTAGCAGAACAGTAGCCAAAAGTTGCAGAATGGTATTTTAAAAATAAATTAACTAAATGCTAGCTAGATGCTAAAAGTGGTAGAAAGGTAGCTAAATGGTGGATAAAAGCTCAAACTAGTTAAACACTACCTTAAAATGTATAAAGTTAGCTAAAACGATAAAAGCAGCGATAACGCTAGCTAAAAGAAGCAAAAGATTCACTGAAAGCTAAAAGTGGCCGAACATTAGCTAAAAGCTAAAAGTAGCAAAAAGCTAATTATAAAGTTTAGGTAGCAGAACAGTATCCAAAAGTTGCAGAATGGTGATTTAAAAATTAATTAATTAATACATTCAAAACAAATTAACAAAATGCTAGCTAGACGCTAAAAGTGGCAGGAAAAAAAAAAGCAAAACAAAATGATTCTTGAGAACTTACATTCAGCACGATGTCAAATTTTGGACGGTGAGTCTGAGGGCGACTGAACTTCAAAACCTTTGCGATAAAGTCAAAAGTTGTTTTCGCAAACTTTGTAAAGTAGTGAGAATACTGGATGGAAATGGGCGTGGCCTTTAGTTACCATGTGACTCAGTAGAGACCAGGGATTGTGAAGCTATAAATCATTTTTTGCAAAGTATGGTTTGGAAGCTAGAGGACGAAATACAAACATCTTAATGATGGCGCCCCCTATAGGTAACGATGTCAGAGTATTTTTTTTTGTGCCACACATGCAAGCCATAGCACCATGCAATTATCCTCTCAGTACGCCATGTGGTTTTGGCTGCAGTGTAACTTTTATTTACAGAATAATAATAATAATATAATAAACGGAACAGTTTCAGTAGGGTTCCATGGTAACTTTCATCACCTCCGCTGGTTTGGACCCCAAAATAAAGCAGGTATGCTAAAAGCAAACTTGAAAGAGATTAACTTTTTTAAAGAAAGAAAGTGAGTGCATCTCATTGGATTTCTATGGCGATTTTAGTTTTTTCGTAAAACTTGCAAAATCCGAACAACATAGCTCTCATCTCCTGAACGAACTAAACAGCCAAAAAGAGCCATGTCTAAATTAGAAATTA
Organism: Hypsolebias martinsi; assembly: GCA_031762355.1. Classification (NCBI taxonomy): domain Eukaryota; kingdom Metazoa; phylum Chordata; class Actinopteri; order Cyprinodontiformes; family Rivulidae; genus Hypsolebias; species Hypsolebias martinsi. The sequence goes on from JARVGQ010000760.1 coordinate 20,334,482, forward strand.
AAATCAAATTAATTTCTCCCTAAGGAACAGAAAAGCCCTGCACATATCTATACTCACGATGAGTTGCAGGAGAAGCGGAAACTGCGATCTGCCCGACCGAGTCGAGCCGTGGAACAAACAGCCTCAGGGTTGGACACGGTTTAGCTAAACTTGGGTAGGCAGGAACTTTTAAACAGAGCAGAAGAAGAAGGTGCCTAACTAACCACAAGCAGACTGTACATAGCCTGAGGTGATTCACACAGCTACGTCAACGTGCCGCTTCGTTGCCCTCCTACTCCCTGCTTGCAACAAAATGTAAAGAATCATAAAAAGGATCCACTAAAAGTCAGAAATCCTATGACACTGATTCATTTGTGTCCTATTTTGAAGTAAATATAAAGTCAATGTGTTTATGGTTGTCACTCTGTATTGCTCTTCGCTGACCCCGTGTATGCAGGTAACAAGGAACAAGTGTAAATTACCCACAAATCTCTTCTCTGGAGAGATACTCGAAATAACCTCGAGAATTAGCGCCGTGGTTGAGATGTTTGCTGTGTCTTTGTGCCGCCTCTTTCGAGCCAAGACCTCAGAACCGCTGACTTGTCAGCGTTGATCACGGCTCCGCTCGACTTTCCCTCTGAGTTCCAGGTGAATCCGAAACGGCAACGAAACAGCAGGAGTGCGGCTCTTTCAAGACGCACGCCTTCACCCGGGAGCCTGAGAAAGTGGAGGCGAAACGGGTGAGGGAAGCTTGCCGAAGAGGCTGCGGCATCAAATCCGAGCCTCTTTAAGATGCAGCGATGGTCTGAATCGTGTTATCCAATAGAAGAAATCCCCCTCTTTGAAGGATGAAGCAGGTGGAAATCTGCTTTGCACACTGAGACCTGAACGTCCTCAGAAAGGTTCATTGACGCTCTTTTTGAAGGGGGGGCAGATTTTGAGCTTCTTACATCAGGTTTCTCTTCTTTGTGCTCAGGTCTTAGAAGTGGTTTCTAAAGGGCCTCCCAGCTTTCAGCTTTGAATGCTGAGGGTCGAAACCTGCCGTTCCCTCGGGAATAAGCGACAAAGCTGCTGGTTCAGGTTAGTTTTTTTTTTTTTTTTTAAGGTAATTACTGTATTTCAAAGTATCTACTTATGACAAAACATCCACTGTGCTGGTACCGTTTTTTTAAAAATCTGCAATTTAACAACGGCTAAACGTATAAATCAAGTGCAATTACAAAGAAACCACGCGCATGTTCAAATCTCAGACGCGTTGCAAAAAAATGTTTCTAAACTGTTACACTTTCTGAAACTCGAGTGCACTCTAGGGAGGAATGATGGGATTAAATTTGCATATCAAAGCTAGCACACCGAGGCTTTTAGGGGCCCCCCAGCAGATAAATATGATCTGTCGTATTTTTAGCTTGTCTCGTGGGATCGCGATGATGCTGGGCCTCTGCCGCGCTACGAGTGAGGACAGGTGGATGAGCACTGGAGACCGTCGCACCGTGCCGAGGCGGGCTGGGCAAATGGCGATGCATTCAAGTCACTTATCAGAAAAGTTTTGCTGGAAAATAAAGAGGATACGAGTCTCTTCAAGCGACATGAGAGCAGAAGACTTTGCACCAGGCCATCGTCAACCTGATCATCCAGGGACGTTTAGCATGCAGGTGATGCGCTGACAATCTGCTCGCATTAAGTGACAGTGGGCCGGAGGGTGAGGGGAGCAAGGTGACTTCTGCCCTTTAGCTAATGAGCAGCTCCCATCTGGCTCATCCAACCACATTGACTGATCTATGAGCTGTTCCGTTGAATGGCACAGGAAAAAAAAAGTTACTGCTCCCTTGTGCATCCCTGCTTTGCATTAAATTAAAGTCAGCCGTTCAAATAATGTGCACGGAAATACCGGGAAGTAGTACAAATGTAGAAATGTTCAACTAAACAGCCAAAAATAAAGCATGATGCTTTGTTTAAAGTAGAACTCCTTGAAGAAATAATATAATAATTTGATGATTGTGTAATTAATTATTACTCATTATCTGTATTATAGCCCTTTTAGTGTTTGCTGAGGTCAAACAGTTGTGGCAGTCGACTTAAATTAGGTCGACTCCAAAAGCTAATCAGTTGCAGATGACTACTTTCTGAGAATTTCATTAATATCTGAAGAGTGAGATATTTTGCTGACAGACAGACAAATGCTCACACAGATACAGTGATATGACCACTTGTGGGAAACAAACCACCTTTCAGTTTTCTCCACAAACGAGTGAGTTTTCTCCAGCAGACAAATAAAGTCGGTTCATGATCAGCTGCAACGTCAGGGTTTCCTTTCTAAGATGCATTTTCTCAAATTACCGTAGCTTTTTCTCTTTAAATCGATTCCTTTAAGCTTTTTTTTTTCTACATAATGTTTTTTTTTAACCTACATGTTTGACTAAATTCTACATTCTTCCTGAAGGGAAACATTCCCTCTGGGATTAACGACTCCCCACAATCATTAGGCTCAAGTTTGTCTAATTATGCACCGATGTGCACCTATAAGGACTAATTAACAATTAATCAATAGGACCCTGGATGCTCCTCACGTAAGCGCTCGGTGCTCAGACTTACCCACCCTCATTACTGGAGCTTCACCGAGTCTTCAAAAGGGATTTCTCAGACTCTACCTGAGGGGCTGGAATACACGTTAAGTTGTGGGTCTGGCAAAAGTTTTTGTTTTCCATTGTCTCTGAGAGTGTTCAGGGAACTAATCACAAAGCTTAAAAATAAAACATCCCTCATCCTCATCCCAACATAGGATGGAGCTTTAGGGCCCCGCTAAGAAAAAGAACAAAAAATTACACTGCCACGCTAAGCAAAAAATAAAAAAAAAATAAAATCCATAAAATTATGAGAATAAAGTCGAATAAAGTCTTAACATTACAAGAATAAAGTCGTACGAGACTTTTTTTAGAGCTCTCATAAGTTTTGTAAGAAAATATTACATTGCCACACTAAGAAAAAAAAGATTTAAAGTCATATTATTACAAGAATAAAGTTGTAGTATTATGAGAATAAAGTCGTATTACAAGAATAAAGTTGTAGTATTACGAGAATAAAATTGTAGTATTACGAGAATAAAATCATAGTTTACGGGAATAAAGTCGAAGTATTACAAGAATATTATTATGAGAATAAAGTTGTAGTATTATGAGAATAAAGTCGTAGTATAATGAGAATAAAGTCGTAGTATAGAATATTATCATGAGAATAAAGTTGTAGTATTATGAGAATAAAGTCGTAGTATAATGAGAATAAAATCGTAGTATAGAATATTATTATGAGAATAAAGTTGTAGTATTATGAGAATAAAGTCATAGTATAATGAGAATAAAGTTGTAGTATTACGAGAATAAAATCGTAGTATTACAAGAATAAAATTGTAGTTTACGAGAATAAAGTCGTAGTATTACAAGAATATTATTACGAGAATAAAGTTGTAGTATTACGAGAATTAAATCGTAATATTAGGAGAATAAAATCATAGTTTACGAGAATAAAGTCATAGTATTACAAGAATAAAGTCATAAGAGACTTTTTTACAGCTTTTGTAAGTTTTGTAAGAAAAAAATTACATTGTCACGCTAAGAAAAAAATTAAGCCATAAAATTACGAGAATAAAGTTAAATAAAGTCTTGAAATTACAAGAATGAAGTCATACGATACTTTTTTTTTTTTACAGGTCTCGCAAGTTAAAGTCATAATATTACAAGAATAAAGTCATAATTTTAGAATAAAGTCTTAGTATTACGAGAATAAAGTCGTATGAGACTTTTTACAGCTCTTGTAAGTTTTGTAAAAAAAAAAAATTACATTGCCACGCTAAGAAAAAAATAATTTAAAAGCCACAATGTTAGGAGAATAAAGTCATAGTATTACAAGAATAAAGTAGGAGACTTTTTTTAACAGCTCCCGTTTATTTATTTTTTTCCAAGAGTCAGATCCACAACGTGACCTGTCAATCAATCCAGTAGGCGTGTCAGCAAATGGAGCTAATGACGCTACTTTCACTGAAGTATCACTTTGAGGTACTTTACACAGCACCTGCTACTTAAGGTTGAGTTAAGATACTTTTATTCACTGGACTGTTGAGCATCACACGAGAATCTCCAGCAGGTGTCTGGTGATTAATCTTTAGTAAGTTTTTCTTAAGATTTACCGTAACTTACCCATTCTTCTTCTCTCCTGTAGAAATTTGCTGTGTGATTGACTCATTGCTTCTCTCATCATATCTCTATGTATCTCCTCATAAAACTAACTTTATGAAATCAGCTTAATCAACTTAACCTTCAGCTCCCCTGCCTGCACTGTCCACCTTTCTTCGCTCTGTAATTTCTTTTTCCTTTCCTGCTTGAATGCCGGGAATCAACTCTGCCTCAAAAACCTGCTAGAAGAAAATGAAAAGGTCGTTAAACTTCCAGAAACACAAGCATAATGAAAAATGTCAATACCCATTTGTAGCCTGTGCCCTGCCCTCCCTTCCTGCAGACATGCATTATCTCAAAAATTCGTCAGAACTCCTTAACGCTGTTAAAAAAATGTTTTAAACTAGTCTTCCTTCGTGTTCTGCCTCTGAAATCAGCAACGTTTGGTCCAAGTGTAGGAGAACAGGCTGCATGATATTACCTTATTCCACCATTACACTTTTCAATAATTATACAGCACTCGTTCGAGTCTCAATGATAATTATTGATTTAAAACGGGTTCTTTTTAGGTTAGTTAAATTCTAGTGTGACCAAAATGATGGTAAAATGACACGTTAATTATGTTTGACCTTCAAATAAACTAGGTCATTTTTTTATCAAATCAACAAATTAACATAACATTTACACATGATTGGCTGTGATTCAAATTTTAAGGCATAAAACCAGATTCAAGTTATGAGATGGTAAAATACGTATATCTGTAGGCACATTTGACGTAATAGTTACTGGCTAGAAGTTTAAAGACGAGTTTAAGGGAAGGAGGTAAGGAAAGATTTAAGAATTAAGGAAAGGTTTTATCTTTGATAATGTCAACCAGAAATGACACGCTCTTCCCCGACATTCTGCTAAACCCCGGGAAGCTCTTGGTAAACATCGTCGACTCTTTACCTTTGAAAGACGTTAAGTCTTGCCTCCGGTAAGAATGTTGGCACTCCAACCTAGACATAAAAAGATTTTTGGTCCAGTTGACATCCGCGCTGGAGTTAGTGCGTGTTTGCTACTCACGCGACCCAGCGGTCCGCAATGGCTGAGAGAAGCAGCGGTTATTTCCAGTGGATTTTCAAAATAAAATTTTCCTCAGAAGGAAATTCATTCAAAATGCTTGGAGCGTTTACGCTCGGTCGGGTTTACAGCAACTGGCTGTGAACCCTCACTGAGAACGACGCCTTTAGCGATTTGGCTCATCGTTCACAGCACAGGAAGAGTTTTACTACACTTCGTGCCTTCATGGAGAACTCAAGACTGAACGTACAAGGAAGTCAAACAGTTTTAAGGAAATCACACTCCCTGATGTTTTGGTCTTTCCTTATTGGTTCACCACTAGGAGGGTGGGGAGTTAGTGTGAGGTGATAAAGGTTATGTGAAGTCAAACAGTTGTGAAAGAATGAAAAAGCTGTTTTGGAAAGTCAGAGGAACTTGTTTTGGAAAGAGACGGAATCAGCTTCGCCAGTTATGTCTTTAAACTGATTAACTGTCTCAAACGCTTTAAAACAAAGTCTGTAAACATCATGACTCGTTCTTGAACTTTAACAGACTTCATTCTACACACACTCTCAAATGAATCAGAATTACTTTGAGTAAAATGTTTAACTAATAAAGTTTAAAAATCATTAACACTGTTTCACAGTTGATTTAAATGATCACTTCAACATTAAAAATGACATGAAATAAAACAACATTCAAATAAGAAAAGATACACAAATTGAATTGTTGTTTCTTTTTTCTTACTTAATCAAAGTGTCATAAATTGTCCTCATGATGACTTTGATTAGAGTCTTTGATTATCAAAATAAGGAATAATATTGATGATAAAAGTAAAATAAGATTGTTCTTTGATTATTTGACTTAGAACAAGATTAAAAAGTCTCTTGATGAGATCATTTGTGTCCTGGATTAAAATTAATGGCATTATAAGTTCTGTCCATTCAGAAGGTCTTCTGGGATAAGATTGGACACGGAGGTACATCTACTACATTGGAAATTAAAATAAAGACTTTTCATGACAAACACTTGATTCACAGTTATTTATTAAAACGGGAATAAATAAATAAAACTCTGATCCAGTCAGTGTCACGGGTAGAAAAACACACATTTAACGGTTTTGCTTCATAAACTCGCAAAAACTTAGAATATTAAATGTTTCATTCACACATGAAAACAAAACAAAGTTCAGATCATTGCTAAACAGTATACATATAAAATAATAAATTATTTAAAATGTACAATAATTTACTAAATATAAAAACACCATTCATTCTTATATTTGAACACTTTAAGTTTAGCCTCAGTTTCACTGTGATAAATAAAACTTTACTTCACTTTGGCTGTGTGGTTCTTTGAGGTGCTTCATAAATAAAGCTGATGCAGTGCGGTTATTACTGAGCGGTCCTTCTAGCACCAGCAGAAACGAGAAGTCCCAGACGTCACACCTCGTAGTTTCAGGTCTTCAAACTGTTGCTCCGTCCATCAAACGAGCTTTGATCAAACTGACACTTGTACGGTCCCATCAGGTGAAGCGTGATGGTCCCATCAGGTGAAGCGTGATGAGAGGGGGGCTGACAGCTGCTGGGCTCTCCTCTTCTTAGGCATGTGTTGTGTTATGCAGTGGAAAAATTTGTCCTTGCAACCAGCTTGTTTTGATTTAGGGCTAAAGAAAAACAGAACAAAAGAGTTTATTTTAACATAACACGACATGCAGAAATTAAACTACAATAAATAAATAATAAACAATAAACTAAAGTTTTAAAGGACCAACTTACAGCTCGGATGACCTCAGTGGCTCGATGACTTGGGGCCTCTGAGTCTTTCTGAGATCCTCCTGTGCTTCTGGCTTCTCTAGAATCAAGTCCCAGATGTCAGTGTTTATCAACAGGTATCCGGACAGTTTCCGGATGGACGGGCTGCTGGTGCACACACGGCACAATGGGCATCGGACTGTGTGGAGGGTGCCTTGACACTTGCTCATTTTGTCCAGGCAAAGGGCGCAGAAGGTGTGCTGGCATTGCAGGACTCGCGGGAGCCGGCCGCTACGAGAGTAGTCGTAACAGCAGATGGGACACTGCAGCTCCTCTTCTGAAGACATGATGGATTCAGGGAGACGGCGTCTGAAGAGGACAGACTCCTTCAGTGGGTTAGATGCCTGCAGAGGAACAGCACAGAAACATCTGAGTGAAAAAAACACAGAAACTTGTGATTTACAGCAGGAAAAACACGTTCAGAAGCACCAAACATGCACGAACGAGAGCACTTACTTGTATGAAGTGCTGAGGCTGCTTTGCTTCTCTGTGCTGAGCGTCTCTGTTCACTGACAGGTAATACTACACCTGTGTTATATAGCGGCTGACGCGGGGGCGGTCCCACGGAAACCAGAATTCAAAGGAAGAACCGCCTCAGGTAAACAAGACTTCTGACGAACTGCACGCAGCCGGAAAATCCACGTATTCCATTGAACTGAAACTATCAAAGTTCAAGATGCTTTATGGTCTTTCACATCACGTGTGGCACAGGAGGTGGAACTAAATTGTGTACTCAAAGTCCCAGTTGCACCCAAAAATAGCAATAATATAAAGTAGATAAAAAAGAAAGTATACCATTCATTCAACCTTTATTTGTCGTCCACAGAGGGTCTATGGTGGTGGCAACACTTCTGATGTGCTCACGGTGAGCACTGGTTGCCCTCAAGGTTGTCTTCTCTCTCCTGAGTCATTTTCTCTTTTTACTAACGAGTTTGTGATCAATGACCAGAGCTGTATTTTTGACATGGCTCTGGCCGGACTAGTAAGGGAAAACAATCCCACAGGTGAAGCTTCATATTAATCTTACATAAAGGCCCTGGAGACATGGTGCCGTCAGAGTAAGCTGGATATTAATGTAGCCAAGACAAAGGAATTAATTATATACCCTAAACAAGACCTTAAAGTGAAGCCAGTCTCACTCAATGGCCAACTTGTTGAAAATGTGGTAAATTTTAAATACCTGGGGTCATTCCTGGACAGTCAGCACACATTTGCTGAAAACAGTGAGGTATGTATTGAAGAAATGACTCTTTTAAGAAAACTTAATGGTCTTGGGGTTAGTCAGCAAACTTTAGAGCTTGTGTACAAGACAACTGCTGAGAGTGTTTTCACTTTTCACCCGGTGTCTGAGCTGCAGACTAAAAAAACAAACGTTGAAGGACCGTTTCAATGGCAGGTAAAAAAAAAAAGTGTAGAAACCACAAAAAGCTCTGCCTCAGCTGTTTGCAGGAAGAACAAGGAAGACGGCAAGGAATACTTTAGCAGATAGTACCATCCTCTTTTTCATCTGTTTGAACCTCTGAGCTCACAAAGACGTTAGGGTCCCTCTGGCAATGAAGAACATCTACTATAAGAAGTCATTTATTGTGAGTGCAATAAATTCTTAACCAAACCAAATGATAATGTAATGGTGATATGAAAGCAACATGGCAGGTAATTAATAATGTTCTGAAAAAACACAAAATTAAAAAGGGGCATTTCACAGAATTTTGCAAAAATCAATGAGGAAATTCATGATGAAAATGAAATTGTTAGTGGATTTAATCAATATTTTGTGAATGTTGGATCAAGCCTTGCAGCCAAAATACCAAAAGTGGATAATAATGTGAGCCATTCAATTGTGGGTTGTCTAAACAGTATTTTTCTAAATGGAACTGATAATGAAGAAATAATGAATGTAGTAAAAAAAATTACAGACAGATCAAAAGACTGGGTAGACGTGGATATGATGTTTGTAAAGGACATAATGAGTCATGTTATTGAGCCGTTTACATATACTGTACAGTATATGTAATTTATCATTCTCAACAGGAATATTTCCAGACAAAATGAAAGTAGCTAAGGTAGTTCATCTTTTTTTTAAAATGGTGATAAATGTGTGTTTAACAATTACAGACCAATATCATTGTTACCACAGTTCTCAAAAAATTTGGAGAAATTATTTGTTACCAGATTAGACCAATTTACTGATAAAATATTCTAACCAACAGTCAGTATGGGTTCAGAGCAAAAAACTCTACATCTATGGCTCTTATGGAATTAATAGAACAGGTAACTACTGCTGTTGATCAAAAACAACACTGTCAGTATTTTTGTTGATTTAAAAAAGGCATTTGATACTATTGACCACACTGTTCTCCTTGAAAAATTGAACAAATATTGTATTAGAGGACCAGCGTTGCAATGGGTATGTAGCTATTTGAAAGACAGGAAACAGTTTGTACAAATAAATGATGTAAGATCTAACCTCTGCAATATCACATGTGGAGTTCCTCAAGGCTCTGTACTTGGACCAAAGTTATTTATTTTATATGTGAATGACTTGGTAAATGTGTCAGGA
>JARVGQ010000760.1:20344141-20355590 GCA_031762355.1 Hypsolebias martinsi
TTGACTTAGAACAAAATTAAAAAGTCTCTTGATGAGATAATTTGTGTCCTGGATTCAAATTAATGGAATTATGAGTTCTGTCCTTTCAGAAGGTCTTCTGGGTCAAGATTGGACATGTAGGTATATCTACTACACAAGGTATAAAAAAAAAACCCTCAAAATTATTACAAATTCATAAATTTGAGGCTGTGACACTGAAAGCTCTGTTCACAAATGTTTGCATTTTGGTGTGAGGATAGGAGAAAAGTCCAGTGTCAAAAAACCTGAGGTTCTGTGGTGAGACATAAGGGATAGTTAGGGGTAGGAGAGAGGTAAAATTTTGAGCTGATTCCATAACTTAATTTACTGGAAACCAATAAAGCTGAATCAAGGTTGAAGTGATGTGTTGCCTGTTTGGTGTGGATGAGACCTGGTAGCAGAGATTTGGACATATTATCTAAATTTTACTTTGCCACCTTTTTTTTTAACTTGTTTTAAAAAAGATGTATGCATCTCATGGTTGTCTATTGTTGATTGTCAAAGGAAAGTCTATTGTTGTCGCTTTTGGCAAATCAACAACAATTACATCATGTAACAATATTAAAATAAAACAGCAAAGTAATCACACCTGAGTACCCAGTGCAGTTTTTGTAGTCTTTCTTCGGAACTGTACACAACAATATGTGTTTGTACTGTCTAGCTTGAAGGTTCATTAATATTCTCTCAGCTTCGTCTGTGATGAAGTGAGATTTTTGAAGCACTGGGAACATATGGAGGAGCAGCACGTCAGGCAAAGGATGTCACTTAAAAAGTGATTTGAAATGACAACTCCCAAAAGCTGTTAAGGGATAAAAAGGGAGTAGAAAATAGAAATCTCTAAAATAGGCATTAGTTGGGAAGTAAGTCATTGTTTAGGATTGATGTGGCGACTGATGCTCTTTCTATGCTGCATTGTTTTCCAAAATCAGACCAAACCATAACTGTGTTAAGGATACATGATTGTTTTTTGAGGATCCTGTGGGAGGCTGGAAGTAAATCAGACAGCATTTGGTTTTGTGAAGAAGAGGAAAAACTGCATCTGAGCACTTTTGAGAAGATTTTAGTGTTGATACGGCAAGATAGATAATCTTATCAGTAGAAATGTGACTGTTAAGAAGCAATGGAGAACTAATCTTTTGAGATTTATTGTTCCAGATTCAAGAATAAGGTTTGAATGCTCCTGAGAGATATGAGGAAGAAGATGGTCATTCATCTAACCCATTGCTCATTAACCAGATTAGTCGTTCCAACGTGAACAATAATGGACTTAGCAAAAGCAAACGATGGCCACCTATAAAGAGCTCATTGACAAGACTGAGCCACATGGTGCTAAAATGAATGTTGGTTGTCATTGAAAGTGGTGTATCAGTTTACCAGAGGAGCTGCAGTGTTTCATCTTCACAGGATGCCTTCAGGGACTGCAATTCAAGGATCACCTGGGAGTCCAGTCCACACAGCATCATACCTATACATGATATGTAAACTGTGCGAATTGATGACGCATTTCTAAAACTGAATACTTTGTACACAGTGAAACCAAAGAAACTGCATTTCCTGCAAAAAAAAATGCAGTGTGAATGCTTATTGCAGAAGAACTTGATGGAAAACAGCTGAAATTAGCTTTAAAAACAGGCTGAAATTTAGCTGAAATGCAAGAACGAGCCTAAATTAGCAGAATAAAGCAGAAAGAACATATTTGCTGAATTTGGTTTAAATACCGGTATAGGAAGAAATGAGCACAAAAATGACTAAATTACAGTAAATTAGTTTAAAAAGTTGAAATTAGCCTCAACAACAAAATATTGCTATAAAGTACTAGCTGAAAAGTCAGAACGAAACTTAAACTACCAGAAGGAAGGGAAGGGACGTCTGAGATTGTCATCATTGTATGTTATACAATGATGAAAGTTCAAAGTAGTTCTCTGCATTTAACCCATCACACCTGAGACACACCCAGGTGGAGCAGTGGGCAGCTGTGTAGGTGCCTGGGGGATTGGGTGTCTTGCTCAAAGACACCAACATGTGGGAAGGTCTGGGAGTCAAACCCAAACTGTCTGGTCCCCAGTCGGCACCCCTGCCTCTGCCCCATCAAGAAAGGATGGAATGAAGAGCTGACATGAGCTAAAAATGTGGAATTAGCTGAAAAAGCTAAAATTAGCATAAGCCAGCTAAATAATAGCTGAAATAACTGAAACTAGCAGAGATAAGCTGAAAAGAACAAAACAAGTTGAAATTAGCAGAAAGAAGTAAATCAGGCTGAACGTAGCAGAAATTAACTTGAAAAACTTGAATTTATCTGAAAACAGCTAGAATTAGCTAAAAGGTAACTGAAAAGGTAGAACAAGCTTAGATGAGCATAAGAAAACAGAACAAACACAGGTTTGCCCAGTTAGGCTGAAAGAAACACAAATGAGCATAAAAAGAGCAACTTATCTGAAAAAAAGCTGAAATTAGCAAAGAAAAAGCTGAAAAGTAGCTGTAAAAAATAAGAAAGAAGCTATAATTACAAGAATGAAGTGGAGAGCACACATTTTTGCTGAATTAGGCCAAAAAGGTGTAAATGAGTGCAAAAAATGTGGAATTAGCTGAAAAGGGTAAAATTAGCATAAAACAGCTAAATAGTAGCTGAAATAACTGAAACTAGCAGAAATAAGCTGAAAGGAGCATGACAAGTTGAAATCAGCAGAAAGAAGTAAATCAGGCTGAAAGTAGCAGAAATTACCTTGAAAAACTTGAACTGATCTGAAAACGGCTAGAATTAGCTAAAAGGTAACTGAAAAGTTAGAACAAGCTTAAATAAGCAGAAGAAAACAGAACAAACACAGGATTGCCCAATTAGGCTGAAAGAAACACAAATGAGCATAAAAAGAGTAATTTATCTGAAAATAGCTGAAATTAGCTAAGAAACAGCTGAAAAGTAGCTAAAAAAGAATAAATAAGCTAAAATTACAAGTAGGAAGTGGAAAGTGCACATTTTTGCTGAATTGGGCCCCAAAAAATTTAAATGAGTGCAAAAAAGGTGGAATTAGCTGAAAAGGCTAAAATTAGCATAAAACAGCAAAATAGTATAGCTGAAATAACTGAAACTATCAGAAATAAGCTGAAAGGAGCACAACAAGCTGAAATTAGCAGAAAGAAGTATATCAGGCTTAAAGTAGCAGAAATTCTTTTGAAAAACTTGAATTTATCTGAAAACAGAATTATAGAAATAGAAAATAGAAAAAGCTTAAATTAGCATAAAACAGCTATATAGTAGCTGAAATGGTAGAAAAATCTGCAACTTTTTTCAGAGAAAATGTGGCAGAAAAGGCTAAATATTTCAAAAAGCTAAAGATACCTAAAGCAATAGCAGCATTGTTCTGAAAGAGCTGCATGTTTTGATGTATGATTTGTTGAAATGGCTTGAAAACAGTGGGAGGAGGATCGCGCCAAAAAATGTACAGAAGAATAATGGATCACAAAAGTGTGAACGCTTCATCGCTTCATACGCATTCACACAAATATTAAGTCAAACGTTGCATTGTAGGCAGACATATATGTCCAGTCCAGATGTTTCTGCTCTCTCAAAGTGACTCTATTCTTAAGACAATGTCCACTATTTGCTTATTCCTGAAAAACTTCTCATCAAGATGCACAATGCTTTCACAGAGTAGACAAACTAACAGCCAGAGAGATGATCATGAAAAGGTAAGTGAGCTTTATTTACAGTGATATGAAACGAGAAAACAGGAATGAATTTGTTTGTCTTAGTTATAAGGAGAGGAGGGAGCACAATTACAACAGCTGGTGGAGCAGGAGCACATGAGGAGATTATTGGTTTGTAGGAGAGTGGCAGACAGAAACTCAAAAGTTGCAGTTATGGAGGTACCGGTAAGTGGCTTCAGGTTGTAGAGCTCACCTGAAGTTAAGTTAGGTGGTGCTCGAGGAAACAGGACTTCCACAGGTAAGTAAACACAATAGTTAAATTACCTCTTTGTGCTCTGCAGATCACCTGTTGAGTCAAACCCCTTTGGATCCGAGGAACTTCCAAAACATGCAGGGTAAGATTGGACAACACCACAAACACAAAGATAGCGAGGAAAGCCTTATCATGTGCTAATCTTTACTCTGGCAAGGTTGCGATGTGGCAAGGTGGAAGGAGGCCATGGTTCAAAAACAACATAAGAGAAGACATCATCATGAAACCCCCACAAAGCAGCCAAACATCAAACTAAGGTGCGACCTCTGAGCATTACTGTGGCACCAGGGTCCACCCATATCGGTCTGCTTCGAGTCCACAACGAAGCCACTCCTGCACTCACGTTCTCACGCAAAAACATTTGTAAAGCTCATGTTGCTCATGATGAAAAAAAACCTAGCTACGGTGTCCAACTTTATCCCGATTGTTTCCAAACTACTGTACTGGAAAAAACTAGTTGATTCCCAGTTAACATGTTTCCTGGAGGCTCACTCTGTTTTAGAGGTGTTCCATTCTGGCTTCATATCTCTCCACAGCACTGAGACTGCTCTGTTGAGGGTTGTTAATTATATTTTCGTAGTCACAGAGGCAGGTGATCCTGTGCTTCTTGTCCTCTTGGACCTTACATCCGCTTTTGACACCATCGATCACGAGATCCTCATTTCCAGGCTGGAGCAGTGGGCATCACAGGGTCAGCCCTCAAATGGTTTAGATCCTACTTCACCGACTGAACCTTTTGTATTTTGTGTTAACATGAAAGATTTTAGTTCAATACTGGCAGCTCTTCAGCGGGGTGTACCACAGGGGTCCATTCTCGGTCCTCTTCTATTTTCTTTTCACCTGCTGCCACTTGGTGCTATTTTTCGTAAACACGGCATACCTTTTCATTTTTACGCCAATGAATGTCAAATTTACTTTCCTCTGAAGCACACTGGTGTAGGTGTTATCCAACCTCTTCTTGACTGCCTGGCTGTCATCAGGTTTTAGTTTTCTTAAATTTTAATGAGAAGAAGACAGAAGTCGTGTTATTTCCACCTAATGGTGCAATCAAGAACCACTATATCGACCTTTCCTCTCTAGCCCCGTTACAGAAACAAGTTGTCATGAATCTGGGAGTGAAAATGGGCTCTTCCATGAAACTAAACAGTCATGAAAGCATGATTATTATGTCACGTCATTTTTAAAAACTCACTTTTATTCCCTGTCTTTTGACACTGTGTGAGCTGATTTTAACTTGTTTGTATTCTATAATGTTAGTCATTTAGTCCTTAGCTTTACCTATTTGGTTAAGTGTTATATCCTGTGTCCTTTGCTTGTTTTATTTTTGCTCCACAGCACTTTGACTGGCCTTGTTGCTGTTTTTAAGTGCTTTATAAATAAAATGGTATGTATGTCTGTTTGTATGAAGTTCTCTTTCGCTGTCTTTCTCATACTCAGTCATAATGTGGTCGGGATGATATCTCAAGGACTCTCCGTGTCATGCTGGGTCTAGGAAGCTGGCCAGGTTTTAGGTAGCTGGACTGTTTCACTTGAGTCAACTGGACAGAGAGAGAAATGGGAAATCCATGAAACATCTCTCCCACTGTCTACTGGCTTTACAAAACTGGGTGACATTTGCTACAACAACAGAACCACTAATACACGTTGCCCTCTTTTTACATTTTAATTTAAAAAGTGCAGCCAAGTAAATACACCGGTTCTGAAGAGGCTTCTGAAAGACAAAATAAAGAGTTCATGAGGTGAGGCCTTTCGAAGTGAGATCTGGGAACAGCAGGGTATCGCTCTTTGCCAAATGGTGTTTCTATCCCAAAACTCTGCCGCTCAATGACAGCTCTGACCTCAGCTGTCTGCCAGCTGAGCTCTCTGGGAATGCTCAGCTCTCCAGAGGAATGAAAACAGCAAGTTCGGTTCAGGATGCAATTTACAAGATTACCTGTTTGCTGGATTTGTTGCTTGACACATTAAATCTATAGTTTATGTTTTTTTGGAACTTTATGAGCAAATATCTTACCTGTTATAGATAGCTTTTTGGAGCAACCTCCGTTTGGAAGAATAGGGTTTAATTCTGACCTGATCGACGAGCTAACAGGGAGCGGATTGTCGTCTTAAAACAAACAGAAATAAATAAATAAAAGTATTTTATAATTGTTATTTTCCTTAGAAGTGCCTCGGGCTGCACTGCAAGTGTCAGCTGCTGCTGGTGTTTGCGCTCACAAATAACCAAAGACCTTCATGTGCTTAAAATGAAACTGACAATGATGTAAAGGTTTTAAAATGTGTGTTCACGTGAACCATTGAAATATGGATGACAGCTATTGTCATGGAGGTGATTGGACTTGTCTGCAGCTCATAAATCTGGTTAAAATTTAAATTTATTTCTCCAAACTGAGGTCACTTAGAACATTATTAGTTGTGACTTCAGTCAAAGATCATAAAGTATGGAGCAAAGGACAGAACAGATGATTGTGGCGCTGTCGGGCATCCAGAAACTGTACCAAGGATGAACCAGAGCAGGTACTGACAGTTCCCTTCCTGATGTCTTGGATATTTTCTTCTGATTTTTCCCTTGATGTTACACATAGAATACACTGTGCCTTAAACCAGGGGTTCCCAAACTTTTCCATGTAATGGCGCCCCCAAACAGCATCAGCTTCTCACCGAGGCCCCCTCGCAAACCCACAAACAATGCTACAAAATATCTAAAAAACGTCAACTTTTAGAATGTTTTCACTTTTATTCTGTATATTCAATTAATTATTACAGCTGGTGAGCATGAAAATGTTATTAACTAACATGTTTTAAACACTGCATAAAAATAAAAACTTAACTGTTGACCAGAAGAACAAAAGAAAAGAAATCTAACCTCTCTCTCTCTCTCATGCATGTTTATCTGGATGTGACAGATACAGATTTCCCTAGTGAGCAATTTTTAATATTATTATTACTATTTTGGCCTTTTTTTAATCTTCTCTCCAGCTTTCTGGGGCCACCTAGCATCCCCCCCCCCCACCCCCGCCGGGGGCCGCAGCCCCACTTTGCAAAACACTGCACTGTGCATCCACAGATGTGCCTCCATAGTCAAAAGCTTCCAAATCCATGCAATCATCACCCGGGCTTTTACCAAATCATTTAGTTATCTTAGTTTAGATAAATCTTTGACTTTGAAGAAAATTCTAATAACATCATTATCTCATAATTCAGGCATTTAGCATATAGAAATAAATTTGGAAACCCTGATCTTTACTAAACCAGGATAAAATGTCAAGACGGTGAGGAAAAAAAAAGTGATGGTGTGCACTCCCATACAGTGGATGTAAACATCTGGTTTCAGCTGCCTTGTTGGAAAACACAAACTGTCCTCTTTGAGGACGTGTCAAACGCCTCAGAATTGACGTAACATATAAAAATACCTTCACTGTCCTCAAGCCAAGTAGGTCAAACAATTTTATGTAATATCTCGACGACTAAAAATACACAAGCAAACTGTCAGCAGCTAATCATGTCTGATTTCTTCCAGGGTGGTGCTGATGAGATTATTGTGCTCTCCTGAGTGTGAGGCCCGCAGCGCTCGCGTCTCCTCTTTGATGCTAACAGGTCAACTTCTGGAAGAGGAAGGAGGTTTCGAGCCTCAAGCTAGTTTTTGCATGGCTGAATTTTTTTCTCTCTCTCTTATGCAGTTTATGAACTGTTAGCAACCAGTAGCACCTAAATTTAGTTTTGAAAGAACCAGCATTTTAACTTGGATTGGACGGCACCAAAAACAGCAGAAAAAGCTTAAAATAAAACAGATAAATGGACTTTGTTATGTTTGTATTGCTAAAACGTGCAGCATGAACAAGTTTCCTTTGAATAATCCAAACTACATGTTAGAGGTTCATCCTTGCTTGGTGTGCTGATCACTCCTTGAATTCATTCATAAAAATATGCTTAAATTTTATACATATATTCTGTAATTCTGTTACATGACAGGGTGTCTTCCATAATGAGGATGGATGACAATAATCCAACTTTATTGCCTGGATTTCAATTGCTTTAGATTTTTTTTATTGTACAGAAGAAAAATTACTTTTTGTATTCATGTTTTTGCACATCCTCCCTGCACCAAAATGTATTTTATGATGTCAAACAGAGAATGTATCTGAGTTTTGTGATTGTTGCTGATATTTTATGAATATTTCTTGTCTTATTATCCAGTCAAGAAGTTAAAAGCAAAACTAGACAGATTATATTGTGTTTAACCATTACAAAGGAAAAGGGCTAAAATCCACACAACTGATTTGCCACTTATGTCTCTTTTTTTATCAAACGATGCAACTATTTGACTGACCAAAAAAAAAAAAAAAGTTAATGTTAAAAATTACATCTTTGTTTCCTAATTATAAATAAATGAACAAAAACACAAACAGAGTTCAAATCAGAAACAAAAGAAACCAGATGTGGCTAAATTTGGACAAAAGCTGCAAACTGCAAGTAGAAGCCTGTTTCAGTACTTTTTTCTGTGGTGTTTATACTTCTATTAAATTAATGCTCTTTTTTTTAATGGTAGCTCAGGTAACTTAAAGGCAAACATCTCCAAGTCCAAAACATCCTCTTCCTTGGAACACCCTGGGGAAAAAATAATGGAGGCATGAACTCTTCAGCCCATTTGAAAAAATGTAAGCTGCATGCTATAAAGCAGTAATATGTTGTGAAGAGATCTCTTTCACAGTCTTATCCTCAAAAAGCAGGTTTTAAAGCTCTGAAGATGTGCACAAAGAAAGTAGGAATGCCTTTGCTTCATGGTCCCAGCTCATAGAAAACCTGATCCGGCCTGCATTGTGCATCCTTTCAGCAATGACGAACCATAAAAAAGCAATCCTGTTTGGCTAAATTCAACCCCGGGATCAAAAGTCAGCGAGAAGTGACACCAGCCGATGAGGCCAGAGAGCTAACAAGAGGACCCTGTTTAAATTGGGCGATGGTGGGAGATACATGACCACGTCACCGAGGACCTTACAGCCCCTCACTTAATCACAACTGGGACTTTGGGCCACTAATTACGCTTTTCCTCCTCACATTTCCAAACACGGCAGCACTTGTGACCTTATCTCTGCGCCTGGCAGAGAGGTAGTGTTCACATGGCAAGTGTGGCGATGAATGTAATTACTGGAGCCCAAAATAATAACACCACCATCTTTGAGCAAATGATTGTTGTAGAACCCCCACCCAAACCCTCCCTCCTCCAAATTAGAGGAGATGAGGATAAAAATAGAGTTATTATAGCACCGGATCTTTGGGAGAAAACCGTACACAATGCAATGGAGAGAGAGACGGGATGTGATATTAATAATTCAGGGGATTAAATCTCACATGAAAACACTTGAAGCAATCCGGTTATGAAGTTTATCACAGCGCTGGAACTTTAAAACGATGCACACGCATTTTAGGTGTCTCAGCTCAAGAAGACTTTAAAAAATGATTTCAGTTTTAAAGAAATTTGTAACAATTGAACTAGTTTGCCAACTTTATTGAAATTTTTAGCAAGAGTGGGTTTGCACAAATCATTTTGAGCACTTGCTAAATTATTTTATTTTCCCATTTTTATATTTTGTTCACACCAAGGAAGGGAAATAAACTGAAATGTTTAGGTTAGTATCTGCTTATTATATTAAATGTTAACATTCCCTGAAGGAACGCATGTCACCCACCTTTCATGTCAGTTTTAAATATCATCTAATGATTAAAAAAAACAAGATTTTTGTTTTTGTCAAATCTTGAAAATAAATTTAGGTGCTTTTCATGATATATTGCACACAAAGTGTGGATCACTCAGATTTTAGCTCAGTATCTGTAAAACTAAAGTTGTAGAAATGTTCAGTTGTGGCAGTCATTTTGAAATTTATTCACTTTAATGAAAGTTAATTGGTTTCAGATGTACTCTAATGATTACTTTCATTAAAATCTCTCCAGTGGTTCATGAGATATTTTGCTAACAGAAAGTTGGCTTCCCTAGTTTATTTTTTTAAATTGTAGTTCTTAATTTTACTTGTCTGGTGTCATTGTGCATCATAATATGAGAATATGACATTTACAAAGCAAATTTGTGTTTATTTTTAATAAAACTTTTTTTTTCTGTGTATTTTTTTGACAGTTTGTTTGGACTCTTGAAACTCCTCTTGCACACGTCACTACTTTAACTTTGTGTTGTGTTCCTCAAATTGTTCTCTTTTTTAGTTGTTGTTTAAAATTTTATTAATAATTCTCCGCTTAGTTCAAATGTCATATCACCTGTTAATTTTGTTTTGTATTGTATGCCTTGTTCTATTGTTTGTTATGTTCTTTTTTTTTTAATTCAATTTAAAAAAAAAAAAAAATGTTTGTTTGGACTCAGGAGGAAAAATTAATCAGCAGCGCCACCTGCCGGTCAGGAGTAGAATGCTGCGCTAACTTTGAACCGGAA
The DNA here is from genome assembly GCA_031762355.1 of Hypsolebias martinsi. Taxonomy (NCBI): domain Eukaryota; kingdom Metazoa; phylum Chordata; class Actinopteri; order Cyprinodontiformes; family Rivulidae; genus Hypsolebias; species Hypsolebias martinsi. Next base: position 20,354,557 of record JARVGQ010000760.1, read on the forward strand.
GTGAATTCTTCTGTTTTTCCGAGTCGCAGATCTCGCACGTGCAAGAGAACGTTCACCAACATGGCCGCGTGCAGTGTGGAGGAGCTGCTAGCTAAAGCCGAGCAAGAAGAGGCTGAAAAACTGAAAAGTATCACCGTCCACAAGGACCTAGACCTGGACTTCGACGTCGGGAACCTGCTCGCTTGTGACAAAAACCGAATCGAGTCCCTGGACTTCAGAGGACAGAAGAAGGAGGACTTCCTGCGGGGCTTAGCTCGCGACAACACTCAGCTCCTCATCAACGAGATCTGGAAGCTGCAGACGGAGCGGGTGGATGAGGTGATAGTAGCCAAGCTGCCGGAGCCGACCACCCGGCTGCCGAGGGCGAAGGCCCCTCCGAAGCCCAGACCTCCGACCAAGTGGGAGCAGTTCGCCAAACTGAAAGGCATCCAGAAGAAGAAGAAGACCAACCTGGTCTGGGACGAAACCGCGAAGGAGTGGAGGAGGCGCTGGGGCTACAAGAGAGCCAAGGACAACACCAAGGAGTGGCTGATCGAGGTGCCCGAGACCGCAGACCCCAACGAGGATCAGTTCTCCAAGCGCGTCAAGGCCAAGAAGGAGCGCGTGGCCAAGAACGAGCTGAACAGGCTGAGGAACATCGCCAGGGCGCAGAAGCTCAAGGTGCCCGGGGTGGGCCTGCTCCCCAAGGCCCAGCAGTCCAAGGACGAGCTGGCTCAAGCCGTGAGCGTGGCCAGGACCTCCACGGCGTCCGCCGGCCGCTTCCAGGACCGCCTGGCCAAAGAGAAGGCCCCGAAGAACTCCGGCAAGAGGAGGAAGTTCCAGCCTGTGATCGGAGACTTCTCCAGCGAGAAGGAGAAGCAGCTGGAGCTGCTGAAGGTCATGGACTCCAAGAGGCCCAAGCTGGACGTCACCAAGGCTGTGAACGCTCAGATGAGACAGGAGGACAGAGAGGAGGCTGCGGCCAAACACAAGAGGAGGGGGGGTGGGAGGAAGGGAGGTGGAGGTGCTGGGAGGAAGGGAGGTGGAGGTGCTGG
>JARVGQ010000760.1:20419976-20441702 GCA_031762355.1 Hypsolebias martinsi
GTGACAGCGTAGCGACTGACAAAGCCCGTCACCCCGGGAGCAGCTCGTTCTTGACATTTAGTCAATTCATCTCCATCCAGAACGCCAACGAGCTTACCGTTTGTAAAAACCTGATGTCTGTTTAAACTGTTCAAGGAGCACAACGTGAATCCATTTAAGGAGCGCTCAAAGTATAGAAGGAACTGCAGGAGAAAGGGAGGCTTGGATCACCGGACTCACGGCCAGCGTTCCTACTCTCCTTTGTTAAAAAAAAAAAAAAAGTTCACGTAAAGCTTATTACTAAAACCAATAAACAGGGAGGCTTAGCTAATACGCGGCAATAAATCACAACATCACAAGCTGGAGACCACATGTCTAAATGAGTTATAGTGTAATAATTATCCATAAATCAAAATGCCAAACAATTAGCGAACATTTTGATTTTTGTGGTTGTTTACATACCGTCAGGAGGCTTGAGGAACTTAAGGTATTAACCCAGTATTTATTCCAGAGGAGCTCCAGGAGTTTTCTATCAAGGGAAGACTTGAAGTAAGTTACCTCCAAGGCGTAATACCTGCAAATAAAATATATATATATATATATATATTTTTAAAGCGAGCTACCACGGTGGGATCAAATAGTAAAACATCCTTTAATATATATGTAAAGTTACTCACTGTTTACAGTGCACACCAAAATCTTCTATCTTGTTCAGAGGGATCGTCTGGTATTCTGACGGGCCCTCATCTGGAGGTTTGTAACCCTGAAAATGCAGCTTTTTTTAAAACTACTTACATTACTGTATAAAACAGTCAAGGACCGCTTGGATTTTTATAGCACTTAAAAGAAAACTGGTATCTGCTCCTTTACCTTGGGGTAGGTTCTAAAGGCACCAAGGTTGACTTTCCCTGCAGAAATAGTACGAGTGGGGTCGATCTGTGGGAAGCGTGATACAGTAGAACAGGAAAACAGAGTCAGGGGTCGTACAATCCTCCAGGGACTACTCAAATCTGGCCACCAGGAGCCTTTTGCCAGCACTGTCAGTATGTTGAACACACACACTTAATTATGTGACGCCCCTGGCATTTAAGTACCTCTGCACCAAATGAAGTGTAAATAGCAGATATGTTTGCCACAGCAAAATAATAATCTGTACAGCGCAGAAAGCTACAACTCATACATCAATAACCTTCTCAGTTAAATCTACATTGTTTATTTTTATAAAGAAATATAAGGATTACTCATATTCATGCTTAGCTTTTTCACAGAGGGAGAATTAGAAGTCGCAGAAGACAAAACACTTCACTTAAAATAACTGAAAATATGTATTTCCTGTCTTACCACAACGGCAACAAAGGGTTCCTGAAACTGCTGGTTGAGCATCTGAGTGCTGACATCTATGCCCGAGAGCCAGCATCCGTAGCCGGGGTGACTGTGGTACCAGCCAATCGCATTCTCCAGCCGGCCAACCTACGGGATGAAAAAAATAATTAAACCTGTATAAACGATTATATTAAAATTATTGCTTTCAGTGTAGATCCCTGGCGTTTCATTATTATTTCTAGAGGATGAAAAATATACACATGTTTCTATTATGATTAAGTCTTTTATATTCTTACAAAAAAGACAAAAACTGAAGAAAAAAAATGTTTTACTGCCTGACAGATTATAAAATAAATGTTAGCAAATTTATAAGTAGTTCAGTACAAAATTTCAGGCTATATAGTTTACCACTCCAGCACGCAATTTATCATGGAAAGAACAAAATAACATAAAAATTCTACAAAAAGTTCCATCCCTTTCAAAAAGCCACTTGTACTTGTAGTGTTTTGTTAACGTGAACTCACAGTCAGTGATTTCAATATCAAATAATAGAACTAAGGTAGCAAAAAAAAATCAGTTTGTCTAATTCAGTCAGTGAAACAAATAACCTAGTGTTGCTTTTAGAAAAAATAAAATAATTAAAGATTCACTCACCTGCATTCATCACTATCTCTGAGAGAGAAAATCAGCATCAAGTCATGTAAATCATCATGTTTTAACACACAGTGGTTACCGTAATAAGACTCAAACACTTTGCTTTATGTAGGGAAAATTATTAAAAGCTAAACTCCTAAAACAACTTCCAAATGATGTTTTCAGAATCCACGTGCATACAGCTTGCAGCATTTTCTCCTGCAACACTCATCCATCCATTTTTTTAATCCCCTTCTTCATTCCAGGGTGCAGTTTGTGCTCATTTCCAGCGGTCACTGTATGAGAGGCGAGGGGACACCCTGGACAGGTCTCCAGTCAATCACAGGGACACACAGACAACCATTCATACTCACTCACACCTAGGGACAATTTAGACCAATTAATCTAACGTGCATGTTTTATCTGGAGTACTGAGGTGCTGCATTAAGGTTTTCCTGCAACATCATGCTTTAAAACTATCAACCATTTAAATCAGTGGCAGTGAAGGGTGCTGCTGTTCAGCAAATAAAAAGGTATCTGCTGCTTTACAACAATACTTTAGTTTTTCCTTTCTCGTCTTTCCTCCCCATACAGTTCAGCACTTTATTATAAAGTGTTTTTATTTCCTACTTAACATACACTTTTATGTTTGCATAGGTGGAACTGGTTGCATGAATTCAGGCTGCTGTTGTTATGCCGTATTGCTTTACATTATTAGTGTAGCATACATCTTAGATCTCTAGCGTACTGTTTGGTGTTTGTTTAGCGTACATCTCAGCATATATCTTAGATCTTTATTTACCGTTTCTTTTTATACTTTTTATTTTGCTACTTTTTTTGGGGTATAACTGGGGCCCTGTGTACATAATTTTGTTCCACCTCGTGCACCACGTGATGGAAATGACAATAAAATTGACTTGAACTTCATAATTATTATTCAAGAAATAACAATAGACTTAATCGTTATTTAAATGTAGAATAACCGAAAAGCTGCACGTTATATCAACAAAAAAGGGCACAGCTTTTGAACATTCCTGCTGTCAAAAACTGAGGTGCCTCAGGGGTCATTTTGACTCAAGGCCAGCAGGAGGGTTAACACAACCTGTGTGTATTGTTAGGTCCTTTTTTGAGGTCCTACCTGTTTGGCATTTTCAATGTAGGCAGCCATGTATTCGTAAGCTGCAGCCTGGGCATTGACTCTGGTCTCTGTCCCCTCCACAGGCAAAGCAAAGCTGTCCATAATGATCATGGTCTCCCCATCCACCTTCCCCAGCATGAGTCCCATCACCTCCAGGTTTCCACCGGACCTGGCGTGCATCACCATCTTCAACAGGGCCAGAGCTGAGATTTTGCAGTATTTGAAGTAGTGGTGGCTGAGAGGGACAAAAAATAAAAATAAATACAAAAAAAAATCACACGTCTTGAGCAATTTTTTTATGTAACCAAACACCACGAGCACAGCTTTAAGTAAACAATCGATACAGCATAAAAAGCTAAACAAACACATGCTATCTAGTAGATTGAAAACTTAAAAAATCTCTTTTAAACCTACTCCTTCGTCCATGGCTTCGCAGCAAGGATTTCTTGTTGTTGTTTCTTGTCATATTTGTAAATTTCATCGACGCTCTGAACTTCCTGCATTCTGTTGGAGAGCTCCCATGTTTTCTGAGCCGTGCTGCTGCCCGCCATGATGAACAGTTTGAACTACAATAACAAAAGAGCCGTCAAACGCCCTAATTTATACTCAAATACACGAAGAAATGTGATATTTCTGAGAAGATTATCGAGGCCCAACGTCTACCAGCTCAGGAAGCCATGACAGTGAACGATACCAACATACAAAATGGAGGGCCCGTGTATTAAAACTTAATCAGAAAGACTGTCATTTAAACAATAAAGGGATATGTTTTCTTTTAAATTATTGATTTTAATCAAACATATCGATTCAATTCCGCTAAAGATACTTTTGGTATATCTATTATTTATTTTTAAATTTACAATCACCCCTCTGCCAAATGGTTTCGTCCGCCAACTACAGGTTACTGTTAGGAAGCACTGCCATATAGCGGCGGTCTTTTGAAATTCAGGCACATCTTATACATTTCACGTTTAATTTCAGGGCTTTATTTACATTTTTATTGAAATTTAAACTTGAGCTTTTAAGTTTTCACAGGTCTATACAAAACTGAATACTTATATTCAATAATAACTTTGAGTTGAAGTACAAAATCTTTGTTTACACGTTAGCAGCGTTAGCTAACCTCCCGGGATGAGCTTTTGAGTCATGGTTGCCCCTGGCAACGACGCTTTCCGCTCTGAGCTTTCTTTATGTACGGATAACATTTATATGAATGCTGTGCTTTTCCCCCCCTCCATATTCACAATTATAGCCAAGCTGGAAATCCTCTAGGAAGTCGTGTTCACAGTATGCCGAGATGCAGTTAAAAAGATGGGAAGTTTTGCGAGAAACGTCGCAGAAACTTTACATTTGCCAACTTTGAAGTGCGACACAGCTACTGAGCACGAAAGACAGGGTAAGTAAACAAGCTAGGCTACGAAATCACTTTAAGCAACGAATAAATCAGTCATTTTTGTGTGAATCTTTTTTGTTTAAATCAAGGTGGTTGAAAAAAAAAAAAGTCCTCCAAAATGGTTCCAATATGGTAGACAGATAAAGTTTGACAGCTTCCTGGTTGCATTGTTGTGGTATCTGTGTCATATATGTCAGTGGTTGCCAAAGTTAGGGTCATGCCATCTTTACAAATAATGTAATTAGCATATTTAGTAACTGTCATAAAAAGATAAGAAAGGTAGGATAGCAGGTTCTTTGTTAAAAGCCTTTTAGCAATCTTTTCTGCTTAACTAATAAAAATTTGGGTCATTTGTTTCTGCAACATTTATTTAGAGAATCAAAACTTTTTTTTTCTTTTTTTTTTTTAAACCACTGATGTGATGTGATATGTTTTTTTCAGGTTTGGGTTTAATTTTACAGCTGGGAAGTGACTATGAGAAAAAGAAGCACAATCTCCTGCAGGAGCTGCAGCTGGACTACAAAGATGGCGCTGCCAAGGTTTTGTAATGTACCTAAAAGTTTAAAATGTGTTTTCATTCACGGTGGTAATTAAACTCAACCCCAACCCAGTCTGCTTTCATGCATATTTTCATGTGTTTTTCCATAGAAAACTAATGTAAAACCTCACGAATCTCATTCACATCAAGGTCTTTCCTTGCCTATCAATGAGAGAGCATCGATAAAGGTGTGTATCATTTTTAGTGTGTTGCAGTTTGTCCCTGAGTGGCATAACAAACAGGTTAACAAACAGAAACTGAACTGTAATGTTTTACTGTAAATAATGTACCATATTAATCATTATAGAAGCAATGAGTCAAGTGATAGTGTTTGCTTTTTAATTCTTGCTTCAATAATTGTGTTTTTACTGTATTTGTTTTTGCCACAGGAAAGACTAAGAGAAGAGAGGAATAAAGAGTACAACCTCTTTCTCCAGGAGCAGGTTCAGAAAAGAGGGTTAAAGAGGGGAACATCTCCAGTCACCTCTAAGGTAGAAAAAAAAATCAAAATCTGATTTCTCAGATAACAAAAATGCATTTTGCTTTTAAAGCTATCATAGTACTAATGTCAGTCTCTCAAGCCCCTCCAATGCTGATTATTTATTCCACATTATAATTTTCAGCTGGAACAGTTCCAGGCATCAGATGTTGTGAACCTGACTTCTCAGTGTCCGCCTCTTCCCATCCTTAATACCCAAACAAACACCCCTCCTCCTCCTCAAAAGGATTGCCCTGCATCCAGGAGAGATGCTGCCACCCTGACTGAGGCAGGGGACACTGGAAAAAACACCTGGATTCTTGATCCTCCCAGGCGAAGGAGATGGCAAATCCATAAGCCAAGAGAGGGTTACAACTCTGAGGAGGAGATTTGCACTGACGAAGAGGAGGACTTTGATTTCAGACGCAGGAGGAGGCCAGACAGAGACATCCATGAGCCTCGGTATCACAAGAAGAAGATATCACAAAAACGCAGAGTGGACAGGTGTAGTATTTAGGACTAAAACATGTAGGTTTTGCAGTTTTATTGTTGAGTTTTTCTGTCTTTTTTTTAATTATTTTTATGGCAGGACTTTTCAGGACATGAAAGAGATGGAGGGCACTGTTCTTTCTGATCAGAACAACAAGGATGGGGTCTTGGAGTCAGAGTAAGGAGAATCCATTTTCTAATTTAAGTTTGCATCATAAGGCTAAAACAATCAGAGAACAGCTTCACAGTGATTTACCGGTTCCCTGATTAACTCTTCCTGAACATAATTACTTAAAGTTAATTCAAGAAAACCCAACAAATGTTCAGAATCAGCACAGCCAACACACTAACCATGACACAATGTCAAGTCTAGTTGTGTGAATGTTTATGAAACCTTCACACTATTGTGAACCATTTTTCTTCCGTACGTTTTTCAGCATCTTTCTCGTTCCACAGTTTTGGCGCTATTTTAACAAATCATAAATCAAAGCCATCAGTTCGTTCAGGGAAAGGGTGTTATGACTTTTGGTATTGGCGCAACTTTAGTTTTTTGAAATATTTAGCCTTTTCTGCCATGTGTTCTCCTATAAAATGAACTGATCTCATTTTACATCCTTCAGATCTTTAGATCTGTTTACGACCTTTTACAGCTCTGTTCACATTTTGTTCTGGTTCAGCTTCTTTCAAATTGTTTGTGCAAATTTAAACTTTTTTCCAGCTACTTTAAGCTGTTTTTTTTTCAGCTGTTTATTGCTCCTTTCAAATTCTTTCTGCTAACTACAACATTTGTGTGCTTCTTCTAACTTCTTTCTGCTAATTTCAGCTTATTTATGCAATTTTCAAGTTGTTCTGCTGTTTCAGCTGTACCATTTAGCTGTTTTTAATGCTAATTTTAGCTTTTTCAGCTAATTCCACAATTTTTGCACACATTTCAACATTTTCCAGCCTAATTAAGCAAAAATATGCTCTCTCTATTTCCTTCTGGTAATTTAAGCTTCTTTCTGCTTTTTAGCTACTTTTCAGCCTTTTTTTTTTTTTTTTTTTTTTTTGCTAATTTCAGCTTTTTCAGATAATTTACACTTTGTTGTGCTCAGTTCTGCTTCTTTCTGCAAACAGATTCTGCTTTATTCTGCTAATTTAAGCTTGTTCTACATTTTAGCTACCTTTTTAACATTTTTTTTAGCTAATCAGCTGCTTTCAGATAAATTCAAGTTTTTTGTTGTAATTTCTGCCTCTTTCAGCCTAATTAACTTTTTATACTAATTTTAGTTTATATGCTCCTTTCAGCTTTTTCTGTTAGTTTCAGCTTTGTCTGCTATTTAAGCTATTTTTAGCTGTTTTGTTCTAAATTTATCTTTATTCAGCTTATTCCACAGCTCCCTCCACTTCCTTCTTGTAGTTTAAGCTTATTTCTGCCTTTTCAGCTATACTCAGCTATTATTTGCACATTTCAGCATTTTTGTGCAAATTTCGGCTTTTTTATGTGCGTCTACTGCTTTCTTCTGCTAACTTGGGCTTGTTCTTTCATTTCAACAACATTTCAGCATGCTTTTAGCTAATTTCAGCAGTTGTTCAGCAAGCTCCTTTGCAATAAGCATTCACACTGCATTTTTGCAGGAAACGTAATTTCTCTAGTTACTGCTTCCATCCTCAGATATTGCTTTTCAGCACTTCTCAGACCTGCTGTTTAAATTTCCTCGTTACAGTTTCAGGCCATTAAGATAATTTACTGTTAGTGATCTGTCACCATGTGAGGCTTTGTCCCAGCTCCAGGCTATATTGATTAAGCAGAAGGTTTTATTGTTGCCTCTGAGTTGCATGCACGTTGCTCTGCTGGCTGGGTGTTAGATGTGTGATGTTGAATGGTAGCTGGGCGTGGTTCAGAGGCAAACTGCACTGATGCTGCACTATTTGATGCATGATTCCTGTTAACGTGTCTCTCTTTGTGTGTCTTTGTGCAGCAGTAAACAAATCCCAGACAACATGAGGACCGCTGCAGCATCTTCACCAGTTACCAGCGAGGACAAGGCTGAGTCTGCAACGGGGCTCATGATTGGTAAAATGCTTATTTACTTCTCAAATTGTACATACCGTAGTTATAGCTTGCTTTAGAAAAGCAGATGCCCACGTGTGCATTGTACCTTTTCTTTTAACACAGGAGGAACAGAAGACCAGACAACAATTCAAATGAAGAAGGAACAGTACAGGCAGGAATTGCTTAAACAAATTGCTGAACAACAGGGAAACAAACTAAAGTAAGTATTTATTTACTTAGATGATCATTTTCACAGCAGTTTTAGGTTAAGTGGGGATTCTACATCCAGCTTAGCTGTGAGCTGATAGGGTTGTTTGTCTCATTTAGCTCTGTGCTAGCCCTGCGGCAGAATGATGACCTGTCCAGAGTATAATCACAACCTTAAAAAGACAGAGATCAAAAAATGAGTGAAACAACCTAAAGACAGTAGTTGCAGCTGAGTGTCAGCATGAGATGAGTCACAGCAACTTTTTGTTTCCAGAGAGAAGAAACTTGAGCTAAAAGTTGCAGCAACTGGAGCCACGGATCCTGAAAAAGAGGTAAAAAAAAAAATCAATTTAAAGAAGCGTAAATAATATTTATTTTAATTTGCCGACACGATGCATCATCTTTTCCAGCCTGGTCGAATAAAGCACCTCAGGATGGCAAATCAGCAGTATGAACATTTGAGACAGGATGCTCATCACAAGTCTGGGATAGACCTGGAGACCATAGGGATGGATCCTCATCCAAGGCCTAGAGATGAGAACACACAATACAGAGCTCTTCGAGGGAATTCCCTGACGGACATTAACACAACACTCAGCCAGCTGCCAGGGAGGACTATGCCTGGTCCTGGGATGAGATTAGAACAAGATGCTCCACCCTTTGACTTCATCCATGAGGATTATCACAGTAACATCACAAGAACGCCAGGAGAAGTGGCCCTTCCAAGGTACCGGTAAACACAGCTCTGGCCTCGATAGATGAATGGATGGTTGGTTGGATGGATGGATGGCGCCATACTTCCCAGGCGAAATGAAGCTGTTTTGACCATTAAAGTGCATTTATTAAAGAAAAGTTAAACTAAGACACACCTTTGCTATAATGTCAAGCAAACAATTGTTTTAAAGTGTTAATCTTGTTAAAGTTCTAAGAACTGCAACAGCGAGTCCTCCTGTGCCTGTTCGCTTCACTCAGCTAGTGCAGGCGGAGGAACGCTGGAGAGCTAGCGGCTCTGGCCACAACGGATGGATGGATGGATGGTTGGATGGATGGATGGTTGGATGGCGTCGCACCGCCCAGGTGAAATGAAGCTGTTTTGACCATTCAATAAATATGTAATAACTGCGACGGGTCAGCGATGACGCATAATGAATGTGACTTATACACCGAAGCAACTTGTATATGTTTTTTGTTTTTTTTTACTGATGCGACTTATACTCTAGAAAATACGGTCATTTCTCATACATAAATCAAATAAACAACACTAATTTTTGTCTTTCAGAACCGCTTCTGTTGCTCCTCCTTTACCTCCCATGGTCCCAAACAAGACTCCGTATGACTCAGCTCCCTACTACCACAGCACCAGGAACCCATTAGAGGTTCAGGGTGAGGCTTTAATACTTAAGAACACTGTACCAACTGTCACGCATAGTGGTGGGAGCATCATGAAGCGGTACAATGAGGACGTAATAACACAGGAGTACCTCTAAATTATTTAACTTTACCTCGGAGCAGCAACTAATGTTTATTTAAATGCTTTTGTGATGTCTAATATGGCAAATATTTAGTAAACCATTAAGTGTTACTGATGCTGAACTTCCCTTATCAGATCATTCGTATGGCGGAACTCATCAGTTCAGGAATTTTGAGACACCCCCTCTTTGGCCCCTTCCTGTCAGAGCCTATGAGTAAGTGGCCGCTTCACCTCCTTAGTACAATTAATTAATGTACTGAATTATTTATTAAATAAGTGTCTTCACCAGGAGCAAGTTAGATTACCGTTCTTTTCTTCTCCAGTAGAGGGCTCTCACCGCAAACATATTATGTTTTCACTTTTTCACTTTAGAGACCCCCCCTTTGCTACTGAAGGGCTTCATGCAAACCCGTCCCAGCAGAGGAGAGAGAGCATCCTGAGGTACCAAGAAGCACTTAAACAGCAGGTGAAGTGGTGAACGTTTTGCTTTCATACAGCACTGATGTTTGAGGAGGTGCGTCAACGTTTGAAATATTGTGGCGTCCTTTTTTGTCCAGATCCAAGAAAGAGAAGAGCGTAAACGAAGAGAAAAGGAGGAGAAGGAGCGATCTGATGCAAAGTCAGAGGCTGAGATGATGACCTACGACCCCTGGGGGAGAAGTGGAGGAGGTGCCCCAATTAAGGACCAATATGGAAACCTTGTTAGTAAGTTCTACTTTATTTATTTAAACAAAACTTGCAAAACGAGATATAAGTATGAATGAATAATGTGATCTTTTCATACATGCGTCTCTATTTTCAGGCGATTTGAAGCAAATGCACATAATCAATCAAAACAAAATGTTCAGTCCAAGAGGTGGAGCTGGTTCTCCTTTGTCTCATCAGCTCTCAGGTTCTGCTTGCTCCTCTCACACTGAGGCAAACTGGTTCCCTGAAATTAAAATATTCCAGTTCAGTGCTCATTTTGGATGCTTTAGTGAAGAGTGTCCCACGTCTGTTGTAGGTTCCAGTCACGATCCTCCTCCACAGCAGCCCCCCATTCAGGACAGGTACAAAGAGGAGCTGAAACAACAAGTGAGTCTCGTGGAGCTAACCACAAAATCCTAAATCTGTTGATCAAATGTTACCCAGCATTTACGCCAGCGTTTTAACCTAAGGCCATCTTATGCTGAGAAGCGATGAAATTATAATGTTTTGGGTCAAACCTTGAAAATAAGCGTTTGCAACTTTATCCTGATGTTTAAACAGATAGAGGAAAACAGGAGGAAGCGTGCAGAGGAGCAGGAGCGCCAAAGGATTGCAATGGAGCAAGAAGAGGAGCGGCTGAAGAAGGAGAGGGCTCGCATCCTGCAGCAGTACGAGGAGGAGCAGAGACGACAAAAAGAAGCTCAAGTAAAGGAGTTCGTAGCTTTAGGGGAGAGCTCTGCATCCTTTCTGCTTGTTTTTCATGCTGCCTCTTTATTTGTTTACCTTCATCACTGGAACAACGCCGAAAAGAAACGACGGGTCCACGAAGTCCTTGCGCAGCACATAAAGGAGGTTAAAAGCACAAAACAAAGAAAACATCTGGTACCTCAGAGCGACAAGGAACGAGATGAGAACATCTCACAGTTCACTGTTCAGGTATAAACCTGGAAAGAGTGTTGGAGCTTAAGGTTTTTTGAACACGTATGTCAAAACTGTTCTTTTTTTTTTGTTTTTGTTTTTGTTTTTTTTGTAGAGGGAGCAGAGACAACCATCTCCTCCTATTCCAACTTTGCAGAAGAAACATAAAAATCCGGCAGCATCAAAGCCAACTTCTGTGAGCCAGCTCTCTTAATGCATGCAGATATTTTCACACAGTTGTGATACAGTGGATCTAAAATGCTCACAACTTCCTACAGGAGCGCTCTGTGTCGGCCCCTTATGTCCAGCCTGTACCCAGACATATTCCAACACATCAAAGTAAGATTGTTTCAGAAGCCTGGCTGTATTTTGTACATAAAACATTACAACTTTTACACATGTTGTGATTTCAATCCATCCTAATGTATTTGTCAGAGGGTCAGCGGGAAGTGATTGAAGGGCTTTCAGCCCTCCGTAATTATCTGAAGAAAGAGCAGAGACAGGTGGAGCAGCTGGGCCTGGCGGAGATATATCCTCCTCACCTGGGCAGGTATATCAGTGACATCATGTTAGGAGGCAGGTGGATTCTGTGCATGGGTAATACAAAGTGTTATGGAGCTTTAACCTTTTAGGTTTAGCCATATTTCCAAAACTGTGAAATTTGTATTTATCATCTAGATGTTGAACATACAGGATTTCTGTTTTTGCACAAAAACGCTATTTTGGCTTGCTAACAGCAAAAAGCGACTCAGTAATGATCAAACCAGTAATTATCTTCTCTAAACTTCATTCTGGTTCAGGTTAAAGGCTCGTCACCTCAGTAATGGAACAGTCTGACCAAATGAAAATCTATGAATGTGGCTGCAGTTTCAAATTAACTGCATTGCTCAGTTTAGTTAAATGCTGGATCAGCATTCACACAATATTTGGCAAATAGCATCACATGTATCTGAGTTTGTGGATTTTCTGTAAATCATTAAAAAAAATTCTGAACTTGCTTTATTTGTATATTTTCTTTCCAGATACAACAAAGTGCTTAAACAGAAAGCCCAGTCCTTTAGGCATTTTGAAGACACCTTTGTAATAGTCAGGGTATTTTATTTTATACATTTCAGTGATTCTGTTTTTTATTCTCACGTACAGAAGAAGACCCAGAACAGATGCCTTTGAAGCTGCAAACAAAGAATCTGCTCATCCATTAACTAGAAGTCCTGCTTCTGCGATTGCTGAAAGACAAAACAAACAACTTAAAAATGGAGGTACTGAAACAGACTGTAGCGCTGTGAACCTGATAATTTATTCTTAGAGTAGTGATGTACAATAATTAAATTAGGCTGTGGGACCATACAGAACAAACTGAAGGGGGTTCATTCACTCTATCTGACTAGAGTTTTGAACGCTGGTGTTCCACAGGGTTGTGTGCTATCACCACTTTTATTATCTATGTGCACAAATGAGTTACGACGTAACAGCAAAGACTTCACATTAAATAAGTATGCTGATGATATGGCCCTAGTTGCTGGTCTGAAAGACATCAATAGCCCCTCCTACTCCCAGCTCATATCAGTTCTCTGCCTGGTTTGATGACAGTCTTCTGGACCTTAATGTCTGTAAAACCAAGGAACTTTGTCTGGGAGGTAGATGGGGAGCAGCCAGCACCAGACCTACATTCAGGCCTTCTGTTATAAAAGGGCAGTAAATAGAGCAGGTGACTGAATTCAAATACCTCGGAACAATAATTGATAACAAGTTGACCTTACAGTCCAACACCGACTGTATTTACAAAAAGCCAGACAGCATCTCCACCTGCTAAGCTAAGGCACTTTAATGCTAGCAAATTTACCGGTACTTTGCAATTGGCATACAAGTTAAAAGTGTTGTTTCCTTTAAGATTGTCTCATGGTGTGGGAACGTCCTAGCCAGAGACAGGAACAAGTTGTCAAACAAGGTAGTAAAGTCATTGCTGGTCATCAACAAATGAAACTTACAGACCTGCACAGTCAGGTTCTAGGAAAAAAGGCAATCCAGGTTTACAATGAGCCAACTCATCCACTGCAACCATTATTCAGGTTGGTACCATCTGGCAGAAGACTGCTGTTCCTCTGGTAAAAAAAAAGGGTACAAAAAGTCATTTGTTCCCTCTGCAGAGTGTCCTTAAAAGCGTCCTATTCAAACACAGCCTCACATGACAAACCATTGTGTACTGGGGTGTTTTTGTGTTTTTAATGTAAAAAAAAAAAAAAAAAAAAAAATTGGGGTAGCAAAGCTTTTTATGATTTTTTTACTTTTTTTTTAATGATTCAGATAAGAATAAATCTCCATTTCATGGAATGTTATGGACAATAAAGTTATATTGATTGACTTTTATTGAAAGCTTTTGTTTTGGTTGAAAAGAAACTCAGCTTATTGTTTCTGACACTAAAGCATCGGTAACAAATGAAGCACCTTCATTATTTCCACATATGACCTTAGTCGTAGTTTTGAGGGAAAAAAAATGTAGGAACCAGCAAGAAACTGCAAGTTTATTAAAGGTCTGGATTTCCAACGTCATAAAATAGACAAATAGAGGACAATTTTTATCGAGCTGTCATTTTCATCAGATTTTCTGTCCTCTCCCGTAGATGTTTTAAATGATCAATCAAGACATCATTCCACTGTAAGTATTCATCACATCATGCTTTAGATCACTGATCTGAAAGCCTATAATTAAATGGTTCCTGCACGGATTGTTCCTTTTATTGTTTGTGTTTCAGAGGAGGAAACCTGTGTGTTTCATCCCCAGAAACGCTTCACTGCCATTTGAGAAGGCTTTCACTGGTAAGCTGGGCTGAACAGAATCCGTTTGTAAAGACTTGTCTTTTTCTTTTCGGTCCTCGTGTCGTGTCAACACAAAACACATCCAGATTTTTTTTTTCCTTTTCCAAAGCACCAGTGTGGGTTTTCGTATAAAACGTGACAGTTTTGGATCTGCTGCTCTTAGTTTCCAGTTGAGCGTGTTTTCTCTGTGCCAGATAAACACTGTGTGAAGCAGATAGTGCCAAGACAGGGATCACAGGGCCCAAGTCAGCTGCAGGGTGTCGACCGGACACTGCCAAGCATTACGAGTGAAGGAAGTGGAGATAAATCCAAGGATAAAACAGGAGGCAGTAATTATTTTCCTTTCACACTTCACTAAATAGTCAGAAAAGGTTTTATAGGAATGACTACCGGTATGTGCAACATTTTATCTCACTAACATCGTCTAGGTTTAAAAGGCAGCTGTTTTTATAAATTATTTTGAGATTTATGGACAATTTTTTTTTTCGTGTTGTTGCAGGTGACTGGCAAGTTGACCAGCAGGGAGAACCTCAGCCCTCAGAGAGACGGGAAAGGACAACATCACAAAGAAAACAGGTCTGTCAGGCATGCTCCTGAGACACATTTTATAAATTATATTTGTCACTGATTTGTTTGCATTATAAAACAGGCGGTTGCAAACTTCCTGGATGAAAGAGAGCAAAATGATCTGCCAAGCAACCGTTTTCTGAAGTCACATAAATTAATGGACAACAGGAGACGAGACTCAAAAAGTGAGAGAACAGGTGTGAGGAAAAGTGTTTTCTCAATTATCTGCACGCCATTAAACAATTATAAGAGTTACAGTTCAGATATTTTAATGTTATGGAAAGGTTATGAACAAATAACTTACCTGTTGTAGACTGCTTCGAACTGGAGTGATGAGCTAATGGCTAGTCTGGGTGAAGATCTCAGAACGTCATAATTCACACATATCTGTTTTATAACATGGCTGAGAGTTTCACATCACACTGTTATTCAGGCAGAGACGTTCTCCAGGCTGCGCTGGACGGGCCACAGTTATCTGCTGCCAGTTAGCTTACAAACAACCACAGGATTCGGATTCTATGTAAATAACATCTGCAACAAATAAGATACTTATTGTTCACATTTCCACAGAAACCCAACTTTTAGAAGTATTAAGGTTTAACTGGTTTAAGAAACGTAATAAACACCTCGTTACTTTTCAGGCCTGAAGAGACCCGTTTCTGTGGGAACTGTTGCGACAGAGCTCTGGACCCCCCGGGAACATCAGAAAGTGTAAACCACTCCACACGCTGCAGGTTACTCCTCTCTGGCCGACACGTCACATCGTACAGTCCCACAACAGTTGGGCGTTTCTCTGAATGTGGCACAGATGCCGGTTCAAAAACACGACCGTTGTATTCTAATTACCCAATTAACTTTTAGCAGTTTTCCATCATTTAGTCTGTTTGATTAGACAAGATCAGTAACGGAAGGTGCAAACCTGTAAATGCACCATAACCTTTTCTGTTTTCTTTTTGTAACTGACACCGGAGACATTAAAAGTTAAAATGTTACGTTGTCCTGACTGATCATGAGTGTAACAGATGAAACTTATAACGGATTCTTAATTTCAAATCAACCAAGTTCAAAAACTTTATTGACCTAGAACCTGATTAGAATGCCAGATGATGTTTTGTACAGAAAGTTGTACAGAATCTTTTGAAACATAGAAAACTTTACATTGCTGTATGATATACACGTCGTTTTCTACATCCATGAGCAGGAACGCATCCCATTCATACTTAAAGCACAGCTGACATTTGTCATTTTCTCTATACATATAAGCGTCCCCCAAAAAACAAAAACAAACAAAAACGTTAAATATATTATTAACCTTTGATTTTGTACACAAGCGTGATAAACTAAACTCACATGAAAACAGAAAATAGTGACTAGCTAGCTTCAGTTTGCTCTCGCCTTTTCGATCTCTGTTAAAAACCTAAGAACAAATGTATAAAATGAAATAATTTAACCCTTCACATCCCCCCACAGTCTGGGTTCTTTACAAATCATACTGTACGGGAGGTGGTGCAGTCAAATAAATTATCATAAAAGTAAAATCTCCAGTGCATTTAAAAAAAAAAAAGATCAAGTGCAGCAAATCCAGAGGAAAAATAAACAAAAATAAAGAAAATCTAGTGTTATAGGATTATATTACATAGATCTGTACAGCTAGTTTCATCCAAGAGGCTATCAGTAGTGATATTAGCCATCTGTGGTGCAAACAGGGATGGTAATTTCATAGTCGAGTTTGTAGTTTTGCATGTTGAGGTCATTCATTCTTCACTTTTAAATATACAGTAAGAAGCACACACGTTGACATATGCTCCTTCAGATCAGAGATACTGTTGATCGGTGGTTAGTGGAGGTGTCGCTACACCTGGTGCGAGATGTTTTTGTCATGACGCCGACTCCATCTGGGCTCTTTGTGTGCGGTGATGGGGTGTGAGCAGATAGTTGATCAGTAATCAACTCTTAAAGTGTTTGACGTGAAACACACGGAGGGTCCTGAGGAGGCACTGCACGGCCACACAGATCTGCGAAGGGGGCCTAGGTAGAGTTGCTTTTGAGGTGCGGCATCACTGCGCCTCCTCCCCAGCCTCCTCCCCCACCTCAGTGTCTGTTTCTGGCTCAACCTGGCCCCGCTCGGGACCCAGTTCAGGCTCTGGCTCAGGCAGCTGTGCGATATGAAAGACGATGCCGATCCGCAGGTAGAACTTCCTCAGAACGGCTCGGAGCTCGGGGATCAGGTCGAACTGCATGATCTCACACAGGAGAGGATAATATCTGGACGCATGGGCCTTGAACTGAATCAGGGAGGAGGGAGATATAAACAGAAAAAAACTGTCAGACAGGCATGCACGTCTTCTATATGATGGGTAATGTGCACTGACTCCTCTTTCTTACTCGTTCATTGCTGATCTTCAGCACCTTGGTGAGGAAGAGGAGCAACAGGTTGGTCCAGGCCTCTCTGTGACTTTCTGATGTCAGAGCCAGGAAGTACGCAACAGCCTCGCTGCACACACTATGACGAGAACAAAAATATATATCTCAAAGGTTGAACAATGAGGCGAGAGAATATACACAGACAAATTACAGATTAAATACAACCAATAAATCATTTTAAGCAGAGCAAAGCAAAACAAGAGAAAAATGGATTTTAAACATGTATTAGTAGTTTCTACTTTCTTTTTCTTTGCTGATGTGGTTCAGATTCACTGAGTGGTATAGAGGTTGAACACACGCACTGGTGCTTAGGCCTGTCGCGATAAACAATAAATCAATTAATCGCATGATAAATGAAAATTATCAACCTCCTTTTCATTTATCAGCTTTATCGTTTCTTTGTGTCTCTTTCTACTGAAGACATTGGATGATAAAAAGCTCAACTCCGGTGTTATTCACTGACCCTTTTTCTCTTTAAAATCTGGTTTAACCATTCAAAAATCACGTTTTTGTATCGTTAAAAGCAGCTAAGCTGAGAAGCTAAGCTACGAGCTAAGCTAACAGGCCGACCTTGGGGAAAAAAACCTCCGTCTTGTTGAAGCTCCAAAATTCATGGTTGAAACCCGTAACTTCGTGTAAACAGTTGTTTTTCTCTGCAAAAAGAAGCTGAGAACTTTTTTAATTAAAAAACTTTGTGTGAAAAATGCTCTGCTAAAAAGTTCAAACCACACCGAGCGTCCGCCATTTTGAGAACCATAAAAAAGGAAAGAGAGACAGCCCATGTCACGTCAAGGGGCGTCCCTCCCATTTTTCTTAAAGAGACACACTGCTCACTCCCTCACAATCCATCCTTCGGTTCAAACAGTCTTATACTGCCATCTGGTCATCGGAAAAGGTACTACACACAAAACTTAAACATTTGTTCTTATATTTGACAATAATTACAAATTATTGTCAAATTTCCAACAAAATTATCATTTATCGCAGTAACTTTTGAGACAATTAATCGCCCAGCAAAACTTGTTATTGTGACAGGGCTACTGGTACTGCCTTCCTCCAGTGACACAGTGTGCTGCTTACTTGAGCAGTCGTCTCTGGACCTCCTCCCAGGCGTCCCGTCGCCTCTCGTCCGTGTACATACGGAAAAGAATGCGCAGCCCACATGCCAGACTGCTGGTCTCCTGCTTCAAGAGGTTGGGCTTCGACTTTCCTTTGAAACCTTCGACACATGCACAGTTACAACCAATTAGGTGAAAGATGTTTTGAAGTTGAAGTCAATTACAGTTTGCAGCCGATGATTTTACCCTCCTACCTGCTTTCCACAGTAAAGTTCTTTGCTCGTTGTTGGAGTTGAAAGCCTTGGCAAAGCAATGCGACTTCAGCAGGCAGTCCAGCAGCTTGAACAGCTGCTCTGAGGTCAGATAGCGGTACATCCCCTGGTCCTGGGTCTCCACCTGGACATCTGTCGCACACACTGCATCCCGCTTCAAAATGACAGATCAGCACTGCCTTAAATGAAGGAACTTATACAACAGACATCTACAGGATCATCTTCAAACTCTCTGTACCTGAGCAGCAGCGAAGTTCTCGGCGTCTTCTTTCTTACTGGTGGCAGGGAAGAACACGATGTTGTCGATGGTCTGGATGAGCTCCAGCTGCACGACGCACTTTATCAGCAGAGCCGAAAATAAGCGCTGCTCCTGGATCTCTGCGGAACGCACAGGCGGACGCTCATTAGGGATCAGACAAACACATCCAAACACGGGCGGTCAGCGGTCGAGACGCAGAAGTTACTTGTCGGGTTCCTGCTCCTTAGAACGTCCTCACACACGCCAGAGGCCGAGCTGTGCTGGCTCTGACGACGGTTCTCCACAGCGACTCTGTCAGCGCTGCCGATGGAATGCTGATCGTCCGAGCGGGACTGAATGTCCAAGGACTTCTGGGAAATTGAGTCCTAAAAACAAAATGTGCATTGCGATTGCTCATTAAACTTAAAAAATTAATCATATTCATTCACAAAATGCATTTGCTCAAGAAATCATGCCTTTATTGCATGACATGTAGTATAAAGAGCATTTCCTCACCAGCTGTTTATCAGACAGGCTATGTGTTGTGAAGTGCTCGCCCTCTGGTCTCCATGTTAGCAGCCTTTAAATCACAGAAACATAATTTCAAAACCAACATTTACTCTTTAAACAAAAAAAAAAAACCCCACTGCGTCACAAAGTCAGTAAAAAACGGAAAAACAAAACTAAATTAGCAGCTTACGCATGAGGGATTGTGGTCTTGAAGATGTCCAACATGCAGTTACACGTTTTGTCCCAGGTCTCGAGGGAGAACTTCTCCCCATTCAGGATGACCACGTTCTCCAGACAGTTGGTGCCTGAACGGGCGAGCTGCTCATTATCTGCAGATGAGGAGACGAGGCAGAGGAGGAAGAGGAGTAATTAAACAGGAGAACAAACAGTGGTAGGATGCATCATAGGTCTAAAGAGACTACTCGTTATTTGTGATCTGGTGAGCAGCGCATGAAATCACAAACAAGCTTCAGCTTCTGTTGTTGCAGCCAAAAAGGAATACTGATAAGCTAACGACTTAGCCTCTAAAACTAGCACAAATAGCATTATGGGACTCCAGTTTGTTTGAGACTGAAGAAGTCCTTCAGATGAAGGACAAAACGTCTCAGCAAAAAAAAAAAAAAAAAAACATCCAGATGACCCGAATGAAAATTGTTGGATTTTTACCTGGATTATTTAGCAAGAACATTGAAGCATCATCACTTTTTTCTCAGCTGAGAAGAGGATGAAACAAACTCAACAAGTCAAAAGCAGATTTCACGCTCACCTTGCTGCACACACCAGTACAGCTGAGCGAGGATATCGTCCAACAGGAGGCCGTTGAGCGACTCAAAGTACTGGGTGAAGACATCGCAGATGGCATAAAGTGCATGATTGCATGTGGTGGTCATCCACTCCGCTTTCTGGGGGGGGAACAAAAACAACCTTGTTGAGAATATTTCTCCACACGTGAGAACAAAAAAATGTGTAAGAGCTGACTGGGATGAGAAACTGCACCTCAGTTTGTTGCTCAGGCAGCTTCATGTTGTCAAAGATCCTGAAGACAATCCTGAACAGGTCCTGCCACCAGTGTTTCTCAAAGGTGTGCCCGTAGGTCTTCATCACCTCGAACATCACCGTGAGCCCCCTGACAAACACACACAAACGCACTTTATGCTACAGCTGACAGTTCCCGCTTCAACGGTTTTCTCCGACCGCGTTTAACTTGCGAGAACTGGAGAGCACAGCAGAACCCCACACACCTGGTCCTGACATCCAGTTTACACCTGTTGATGATGCAGGAGAGCTCAAAGAGGATGGGGAACCACCCTCGCACCCAAACACGATCCTCAGGCGCTACATTCATGTCATCACTGGTATAATCCTTAAAGGCCTGCAAGAAAAGAAGAACCAGTGTCATCACTGCGGGGTTTTGGCATCCAAAGAGGTTCTTCTTTGACAAAACATTTATCTCTTATCTCTTCTCCTAATCTGAAACTGAAACAAGTCACTACTTGTGAGATTCTAGAGGAGCAAGTTTAATAGCTCAAATGTATACAACCAACACTCATATTCACTTTTATCCTTATTTGCCTCATATTTAAGTAGAACATTGCATGATCTCTGAGACTGACCTGTGGCCTCTCTGAGACGTATTTGGCGCAGTGGCGGATGAGGCGGATGGCTTCCATGCTGGTGTCTGGAAAAGAGGCGTTGCAGGCGAACTCCGACAGACACTTGACGGCATCCTGGAAGGAGTCGATCGTCGCCGGAAAGTGCTTTTCGAATACATTCGCTGTGAGACGGCCACACCAACCGTCAGGTCAGGTTCAAACATCTGATACGCAAAACAAAACGAGAAACCTGGACGCGAAACTCACTGACGATATGGCCGGTGGTCTGGAAGGCCAGCTCCACGATGCTCTCGTCCTGGTCAGATGCAGCCAGGTGGAAGACTGAGAAGATGTTCTTCCAGCCTGAGCGGATGTTCGCCGCCTGGGAGTTAACCATCTGGGCGATGCAGCGCACCACCATGTCTCTGATGGTGGGAGACCTGAAGAAAACAGAGAGTCAGATAAAGAAGCAAATGGGTCAAATCACTTCCAAGGAAGAAAATCTCTTCATTGATGCCAGTCCAAAGAGATTATGGAAAACCGTCAGGCGGCTGAGGAGGGGAAAGCAGCGCTTTACTTAAACTGTGTTCAGTGAAGGTCGGGGTGCTGTTAGCTTCAACCAGTGATGTTGTCAAGAGGTGAAAGGAATACTTTTGACCTTCTCAATCCCACTTGCACGTCTTCCATGGAGGAAGCGGAGTTGGGGGACTTTGGGGCTGATCTGTCTATAACCGTGGCTGAGGTAGTTAAAAAGCTCCACGGTGGCAGGGCACTGGGGTGGACGAGCTCATCCCTGATTTCCTTAAGGCTCTGGATGTTGTGGGGCTGTCATGGTTGACACGCCTTTGCAATGTCACGTGGACATCGGGGGCAGTGCCACTGGGGGACCTGAGGGTGCGCTCCAATTATAAGGGCATCAGTTTCCTTAGCCTGCCTGGTAAGGCCTATTCAGGGGTCCT
>JARVGQ010000760.1:20452711-20466708 GCA_031762355.1 Hypsolebias martinsi
TGTTGTAACTCATTGTCCTCGTTTCATTAAGAGTTATTGATCTTGATGACTGTGGGCAGGAAGGATCTCTTATAAAGGTCCGTCCAACTGCGGATCTGAAGAAAATGGCAGCAGATTCCGTCCAATCCGTCCACCAGACTCGGCTGGCCTCTCGGTTACCCCAGACTGCAAGACTGCCTGAACGCTGGGCTGAACTTCTTCCAGAGCGATGGCCACTCCTCCCAGCAGCCTGCTGAGCTCCTCGTCACTGCGGACAGCCACCTGCAGGTGCCAGGGGATGATCCCAGTCCTTCTGCTGTCACGAGCCACATTTCCTGCCAGTTCCAGGATCTCAGTGGTCAGGCACTCAACCACAGCTGGCAGGTAGACGGGAATGATCCATGGAGCCTCCTTTTCAACTCATCATGTAATCTTTCTGTGCAGCCCAGTACTAACTGGCCCACGGACCGGTACCAGTCCGTGGCCCAGGGGTTGGGGACCACTGGTCCAATTCAATTCTATATAGCGCTAAGTCACAACAGAAGTGATCTCAGGGCACTGAACAATCTAAAGCAGCACAAGAACTAAAGGCACGACAGGCTTAACAACGAGCATTTTCCACACATTTGCAAACAGTTTCTACCAAACACTTCATACTGTCCTAATATTTATTACCTGCTCTCGCTTTGAAGTCATCCAGAAAAAAAAAGGAAAATGAAACACGTAAATAATGAAGAAATAGACCCAACACATTACAGTTCAATTAAAGAACATGCTGGACATTTTAATGCTTTGCAGCCACAACTCATTAAGCAAAACCCACCGTATTAGAGAGAATCCCCGACAGCCAGCAGCGCAAATTTAAGATTTTAATTTCACATAAGAGCTGCTGCCTGGATACTAATGAGCTGTTAGGAGTTTTGGCAGAGTCACGTCCCCGGCAGCCAACAGAGCTGCCTCTGCTGGGTATCTCCGACAGCTTAGCCCGAGGCTGGCCTGTGGATTGTTCCAGGGGCTTATGGGATATCTTTCCAGTCCTTTCACAAAGTTGCACTTCATCCCAGTTTGAGCTTCTCCTTCAGCTAACAGAAATCCTCCGTTGAGCATAAGACCCCGTGGGCTGGTCTCACACAAAGGATGTGCTCCACATGTCACATATTGGTGTTTCATCACATTTAAGTGTAAGGTATTACTATTTTTTCTTGGCGGGTTGGGGGTGGGGGTCTGAATCTCCTGGATTAGCCTCTATGCTCTCAGCATTATCTTCACTGCTTCCTCTGGCTGGAACTGAGCAAACGATTGCTTGTTTTTCTTCTTGGAGCTGCAGATTCTTCGGTAAACTGTCAACTGAGTGCCACCGTACACATTGGTGCAAAACTCACCACAAACAGCAGTTAACCTCAGAGAGAACCGGAGACCGAAACAGATGGATTGCAAGGAAGTCTGCTTATAGAAATCATTAAATCTGAACAGTTACAGCAAAAAAAACGTCTTTGTCTGAGATGTAAAATGATTCCAAGCCACACGTGACAGAAGAAAAGCCACAAACAAACAGTGTACAGTGACAGGGATCAGCTGGATCCAAACTTTCTTCAAATCCTCTCCAGTAAATTAATACGGCTGCCCACCCAGCCATCTTTTTCCAGAAAAAACACTCAACCCCTTATCGGCTGCTGTAGCTGCAGAGCAGCCGGTCTCTCAGCCTCCCAGGAGCAGCCATGACAGCTTCCAGACCAGAATAAGAAACAGAACCAACTCAGAGTCCTGAATCAGCTTCTGGACTCTGCCCAGCTGGCAGAAAGTCTCACCTCGGCTCCACGCCGCAGCTAAAACTCGGCTCATCATCTTTTCCCTTCATAACTTTGTTTTTATGCTGATTATCCAAAATCCACTGCCGCACAGTGTGAAGGTAAAGACTACAATAAATTTCGTGTTTTTTTTTTTTTTTCCATTCCATCCTTCAGCGACTCACCGAGGCTGGTCTGCGAGTTTGGGTTGACGTATTGGTCTTTGCTCCACTCCACCATACATTTCAGGATGGACACCAGACATTCAAGGCCCTTCTTCCTCAGCGTCAGCTCCTAGAGAAAACCATCGGAGGAATTCTTCACTGGTAAAAAGCAGCCGTAGGATTAAGAGGCAGACGGTTAAAGCTCACCTGTTGAGGCGTCGTGCCGAGCTCGTGGCCTCCTCGGCCCTGTGCGATCTTTGAGAGGTCGTTGACTAAACGTTCAAATATGTTAGCAGCATTCAAGTCACAATCATAGTTCACATAGATGTCCACCACACTCTGGGCATCTGAAGGACCGAAAAACACTTATTTGTGACGACCGCTTTAATTAAATCAGCCAAACATGAATAACAACATAAAGCTCTAAACACTTATATCACCGACCAACGTTATTGAAAGTGTTTCAATTATTTTTTTTTTTGATCAGAGCACCAACCTGCACATATTCTGGTGAGGGTCTGTATGACCATCCACTTGTGGTCGTAGGAGCTTGTGGACGTCTCGAGAATATACAGGAAAATCTCTTTAAAGAACACCTGCAGGGAGACAGTATGCAACAATGTAGACAGACAGAAGAAGAAGAATACAGCAGTTTTGAGAGACTGAAGAAAAGGAACCATCTCACCTCGATTTGCATCTTGAGGTGCGTCTTGAAGTGGGAGAGCAGCGTGAGGAAGATGGAGAGGGAAAGCTCGAAGACCTCAGGCACGGAGGAGACGCCATTCTTCGACAGAGCCACGCACAGGTACTGTTTGATGGCGTTGATGAACATCTCGTTGGTTTTAAAGATGGGCCCGGCGTTCTGCAGGATCGACAGCAAGAGCTGAAGGGACAGCACCTTCGATCGCAGCTCGTGGGACCTGAAGCAGGCAGAGGAAGAAACGCAAATCTGGTGAGCAAATGTAAATTTGTATAGAATAAGAGGAAATGACTCTGTTGTGGTCAAGTTCAAGAATCTTTATTGTCCTCAAGGGGCAATTTGTTTCACAGTCAGTAGACACGTAAAATATTCATACAAGACACTGAGAAAATACCAGTACAGAAATCACTGTTCATTTTTTATTTTTTGCATTGTTTTGTTTTGGTTTGTTTTTTGAATGTCCAGAGGACCAGACTTACCTTTTTTTAGATATATGTTCAGCTATTTTACATACCGAGTTTAGCTGCTCCTTTGCTCTCAAGAAAGAAGAGAAAGTACAGTTTCAGAGGCACAACAATATTAATCCTTTACCATATCAGTTATATGGATTCCCTCAAGGAATCTAGGCCTTTATTTTCACTTGATAACTCTGCAGCTCTTCTGTGTGTGTGTGCGCGTATGTGCATGTGTGTTGTTCTGGTCCGACAAGAGTGATCATACAACTGAGAAGGAATGAAAAAGGTGACAAAACTAGCGACTAAATAAAGCAGATGTCATTTTCTGCATTCTGGTGTATTTTAACGGGTTGTTGAACATCTACATTTACCTCCATATGTAAACACTTGATTCAACAAGTAGTTTAGAGACATCGAACAAAATTAAGTCAGATCCTCAGGACAGTTTAAAAAAAATGTTGAAATTATTCAGCATGCATCAGGTGAAAAAAAAAAAAAAAATTTTAGTCAGTTTTGTCAACCTGCATGTAATTATTAAAACAAAATAATTTACAGGTACCTTCTTACCTAGGTGCCACCATAGTTTTTACAATTTATAACTTTTATTCTTTCCTTCACAATCCACTTGGAACAACATCCATCTCCTTTTTCCATCGTTTTCCTTTCCACTATTCCTTCCCCATCACTGATTTTCACCAGTTTTACTTTCCAGAAAACTTGTGTTACTTGGGTTATTTCTCCTTAACACCGCATTTCTTCTTCAAGGTGTCCCCTATAACTCCATCAGGTGGACTTTTCAATTCTCAGAGCAAATTCTTGCTGCGCACAATAGCAATGTGATAGTTACGATGCTACGCCCTTCGTTTCTCTCACACATCCTAACCTCTTCCCCCCTCCACCGGTCAACAGCTGACGTCACTAACATTGCAGTTAGGTAGTGCACTAAACGGAGGAGTCTCCTCCTCCCCCTGCCCAGTCGACAAAACCCCCCGAAGAGATGAGCACCTGCTTAGCCAACTGACCAAGGAGGAACGCTGTTTCTTAAAGCGAAATGATGCCATCCACCTCGCTTGACCCCTCCCAAAAAAACAAAACAAAACTCATCGTATCTAGACGATTCATGTAAATGGCATATTTTAGTTTAAAAGAGGCAAATTTCGCCAAAAAGCAACAAGTCTGCAGGTACGAGTGATATCAGGCAGAAGGGACAAACTGACAAAAACCAAACACAAGATTAGAACAGTTTGGAGGAAAAAAAAAACAAGAGTTTTAGACAGAAACAAGATGCAGGAAATTCAGTTTCACAGAAGGATCAACCGTCAGTACAAGCTGGTGAAATATATTTCCTCTGAGCAAAGTCAAGTCAGAGGAAATATGACGTAAAATCCTCTATTCTACATTCCTGTTGCTTTAAAAAGAGAGAGAGCGAGAGAGAATGGAGTTTGTGCATCTCATAAAACCAGGAAGTGATTCAGACAGTGATGCCTCGTTGTTTCCTTCATCACTAAACAAAGCTTCACAATCCTTATTAAAAAAAAAATAAAATAAAAAATAACAGTGTTTCTACGTCGATAACAAACGTCTTACTTTGGATCAGGCGGTCCGTCTGAAAGCGGCTTCATCGACAGCTTGCAGAGCGAGCGAAAGACGAGGAAAGCATCTTTTTGCAGGATGTGGGAGAATTTAGCGCCTGGCGGCTGTCCCGGTGTCGCTCCCGATTCCTGAGGGGAAACAAAAAGAAGTGCGAGGTTACTGGATTTTTTCCTCTTACACCACCTAACACGGCAAGATGGTGATTAAAGGCCTCCAGATTAATAGTTTACTTGAGAATGATTCTAGAAAGTTTTTATTTTGTCACTTGAGTAAATCACAGCCTTCAATTTTCACTAGACAGTAGGCCTGTCACGATTAACGTTGCTGGACGATTAACTGTTTCAGAAATTATCGCAATAAACAATAACATTGTTTGAAATTTGACAATTTGTAATTATTGTCAAATTTAAGAAAAAATGTTGGTTAATTTGTTTTGCATGTAGTAACATCTCTCGACCACCAGATGGCAGTACAAGACTGTTTGAACTGAAGGATGGATAGTGAGGGAGCGAGCAGTGTCTCTTAACAAAAAAAAAGTGGGAGGGAGGCCCCTTGACATGACATGGACAGTCTCTCTTTGGTTCTCAAAATGGCGGACGCTCAATGTGGTTTGAGCTCTTTAGCATTTGTCACACAAAGCTTTTAATAAAAAAAAAAATCAGTAAACAAGTTCTCAACTTGTTTTTGCAAAGAAAAACTTTTTACACAAAGGCACAGGTTTCAACTGTGAATTTTGGAGCTTCAACAAGACGGAGGTTTTTTCCCAGAGGTTGGCTTGTTAGCCTAGTTCATAGTTAATCTTCTCAGCTTAGCTGCTTTGAACATCCAAAAACGTGATTTTGGACGTTAAAATGAATTTTAAATATAAAAGAGAAAGGGAGGGGTCAGCGAAGAGCACCAGAGTTTTTTTTTTTATAATCAAGTGTCTTCAGTAGAACGAGAGAGAGAGACAAAGAAACAATAAAGCTATCAATGAAAATGAGGTTGATAATTTTTATTTATCATGCGATTAATTGATTTATTGTTTATCGTAAAAGGCCTAGTAGACAGGAATAAATCTCTCAACCGAAAACGCATCAAGTGCAAGTATACAATCCTTTAGAGCTAATGTTTCCACACGTTGATTAATATCTAAAAGTTCACATCAAGCCACTGATGGAATGACATGGAGCTAAAAAAAAAAAAAAAAAAAAAAAAAAAACAAGTGCAGCTGAATGAGAGATGAATACGGTAAATAGATTTTTAATCAGAGAACAGAAAACGCTTAATAAGAAAGTTTTTGTCCATTTATTTGTAGAAAAACAGCAAACGATCAGAGGTAAAACAGTTTGGACTGTACTGTCATTTATATATGATCCTGATTGATGGAGTTGCTCTGAACAGCTGATAACACGGCACGTCAACACACCTTTGCAGCGTGCTGCTCTCCGTTAACGTGGCAGCAGCAGTTCAGAGTGATCCGTGAATGTTTTATTGGTTTGACCTTCTTAATCTACCCTCACAGTGTGTTCTGGAAAAGCACCGGGGGGTATTTCACGTTCA
The DNA here is from genome assembly GCA_031762355.1 of Hypsolebias martinsi. Lineage (NCBI taxonomy): Eukaryota > Metazoa > Chordata > Actinopteri > Cyprinodontiformes > Rivulidae > Hypsolebias > Hypsolebias martinsi. The sequence continues at coordinate 20,458,932 of JARVGQ010000760.1, forward strand.
GTGACTTCCAGATTAATGGAGAGCGGTGCGTTGGCTGGTCTCCGTCGCTCACCTGAGTGTCAGTGGAGGAGAGAGACAGCCTATCATCAGGCAGTGAGGGCGTGAAGCTGGCGGAGATGGGCGTGCCGGGGATGCCGTTGGCGTGGACATGCTCGCTGTCGCTCCCCACGGTGCCCTCGTCCTCCAGCGAGCTCTGGGTTTCCTCTGACACCGGCTCAGATGGCTGCAGCTCAGCCGGCTTGCTTGCGGACTCCTTCATGTCGGAGCAGAGGTTCACAGAATCCAGGCAGTGGCCTGAGGTGACAATAAACGCTTACACCTGTAAATACCTCCTTACAGTAAGCAACCATAAAAGCATGAGTAAACTCCTCGATTTTAATCTGGAGGTCACCGTGGCCCCCTTATTCAACACAAATTCAAAACGGCGATTGTAGCATGTTTACCAGGATCTGAAGGAACTTTTTAGGAGATCAAACAAACAAGAGAAATTATATTTCCTGCGAAAATGCAGTGTGAATGCTTATAGCAGAAGAGCTTGCTGAAAACTGAAATTACTAAAAACATGCTGAAATAAAGAAGAAGTAAAAGAAAGCAGAAAGAGCACATATTTGATGAACTACGTTTAAATGAGGAGAAATGAGCATAACAATTAGGAAATTAGCTAAAGAAAATGCTGAAATTAACAAGCAATCGCTGAAAAGGCAGAAACAAGCTTAAACTAGCAGAAAAAAACTGAAAGGAGCAGAAATAATTTACTTTAGCTGAAAATAGCAGAAATTACCACAAAAAAAATTGAATTTATTTGCAAACAGATTAAATTAGATAAAAACATGCTAAAAAGATAGCTGAAAATGTAGAACAAGCTTAAATTAGCAGGAGAAAACAGAAAGAATGCATGTTTGCTCAGTTAGGCTGAAAGAAGCCAAAATGAGCAGATAAAAGCCGAATTAGCAAAAAAAAAGCTGAAAAGAAGCTTCAACTACTAGCAGGAAGTGGAGAGAGCACATTTTTGCTGGTTTAAGCTGAAAAACGTTAAAATGAGAGCAAAAAATGTCGAACTAGCTGAAAAAGCTAAAATTAGCAGAAACAACTAAATAGTAGCTGAATTTACAAAAAAAAAGCTGAAACTAGCAGAAATAAGCTGAAAGGAGCATAACAAGCTGAAATTAGCAGAAAGAAGTTCGAAGAAGCACAAAAATGTTGTGGCTAAATCAAAAAAGGATCACAAAACAGCTGAAAAAATACAGCTGAAATGAGATGAAAGTAGCTGAAAAAAGTTTAAATTTGCACAAGGAAGTTGAAAGAAGCCGAACCAGAACAAAATGTGAAAGGAGCAGAAAAAGGTTGTAAACACATCTAAAGATTTGAAGGATATAAAATGAGCTCAATTCATTTTCTATGAGAAAAAATGGCAGAAAAGGCTAAATATTTCAAAAAGCTAAAGTTGCACTAACACCAAAAGTCATAGCAGGATTGTCCTGAACGAGCTGTGATTAATGAGAACGATGCTGAAAAACGTACGGAAGATAAACAGATCACAATAGTGTGAACGCTTCATAAACATTCACACTATTAAAAATAATTGTGCAATATTCATGTCTCCAACAAAAATAATTTCCGAGTAGACTCAGAGCAGAAATCTTTAAAAATAATAATAATGTTTACAAAATCTCACGACTGTCAGTTTCAATTTTATGGTTTGAGGAAAAACGTAAAATGTCCCATTAATCCAACAATATTTCCTCTTTAAGGTTCATACACATCATTTGTTGTGAATCACATTTTATTTGAGCCACAGATGTTGCGCAGTGACAACCCATTAGCTTTACAAAGCTTTAAAAGCTGCACTTCTTCTAACTATAAAACCTGATGTATATATTTTAATCCATTTTATGTTGTCACATAAACTTTACCACTGGATGTCACAGACATTGTTGGCCATTCTATTTTTATGTTATTTATAAATAACTGATTCTTGAGAGGAATCTACTGGATCTCTAAACCATTTGTACATTCAAATCAAATCGCAGCATTTTGGTGTGAAATCTCAAATCTGTTCTGCACAAACTGGAGCGAACTACAATCTGGTTTTAGGAAGCACCATTTTGGAAAAAAATTTTATTGAAGCACAAACATTCAGTCTTACCTCCTGCAACTGTGTTGACCACCTCCTGCAGAATACTCTGAACTATTTCCTGGGCTTTCTCTTCATAGTTTGGGGCCTCCTCCTCCTCCTCCTCCTCACCTGCTCGTTCACGCTGTTTGGACGCTGAAGATAAGAAAAAAGGAGCCGATGTTGCAAATCAAAACTATTCAACGTGTTGTTGACACCGATTTTACCGCAGCGCAGAAAGAAGTCGTACTCTGTGCTGCTGCTGCGGTGGCTTGGTCCGCCTCCGTCTGCTCGTTTTCAACCGCACAGAACTCAGAACCGTTCTCAGGATCTGGGTTCTCGTAGACAGGCTCCTGCTCCTCCTGCTCCCCGGACACAGACCTGCTGCTGGACTCCGGGGCCAGCGTCGAGGGGGTGGATGGGGTGGACGGAGTGGACGGGAAGGCGATGCTCGGGGTTCGAGGGCTGACGGGCCCGTTGGCCTGCTGGGTCGGAGTCTTGGCGGGCGGGTGAACAGGGGTCTGGAGCTGGGGGGACTCTGGCTCGGCGTGCTGGGTGACTGGGGAGTGCTGGCGGTGCCGATCTCTCTCCAGCTGCTTCGCTTCCTGCAGCTGAGGCGGGACGGGGGAAAACGCACACAAACATACAACAGAAGACACAAACCCCCAAACAACAGCAGAGAGAAGACAAATATGAATTAAATACATCAACATTTAGTTTAATCAGCCTGTTTGCAGACACAAATATAGCTCGTATGTTCTGAACACGTGTCAGCTGCGTGGAAATGTACATGAATCTCCACTGACATGCTACTAAAACAACACGTGAAGTCACTTCATGCGTTCTGGTGCGTTTTAAAAAAAAGCACTTCTGGTGGAAAACGGCTCACACGGGCACGCTCTGACTGACGCGTCATGGCTGACACGTCTGATGGAGAGGCAGCGACACAGCGTCGCTGGGTCACGAGACATTTGCACAGTTACGAGCACCGTAACGTCATCACGCTGGTGAACCTGTGCGTTCAGGCTGCCTATTTAAACATTTTGACTTTTAATTAGGAAATATCTAAACCATTTGTCTCAGCAGATAATAAAAAAAAAAAAAAAATGACCTCCACTGTTGAGCACGTTAATATTTCACAGAAAACACCAACACAGGTGCAAAAAGAGAAAAAAATAAACTAAGCGGTGCAAAAATCTCTCAGCCAGACTAAAGTCACAACAGCTTTCGAAGCGTTTGCAATCCAAGTGCACTGACGAGAAGAAAAAGGGCAAAAAGAAATCAGAGGTGGACTCGAACGTCTCCAGGAGCTGAAGGGAACATGAGGCGTGTATGAAAATGTTAAAAATAAAGCAACGAACTGAGGATGATCCATCTCAAGCTAAATGGAAATAAGGAATATAAACCAACCACAAGCGGGAAATATGAACAGCTAATCCCTTAAATTCAAGATCAAATGAAAAGATTAGCGTTTATTAGAAAGGAGCATATCAAACGCCGAGTTAAACTAAAATCATCTTAATTTGAGAAATGTGTAATTTCAGCTACTACCACATCAAGTTTTAGCTTAATATGTGTAAAACTGGCTGAGCTACAGTCCGTTAATCAGATATAGATAAAAAATATAATGATTATTTCCTGACAGTTTCATTCATTAGATATTTTTTGCGAACAGACCAATGGAGTTGACTCCGAATATTCAATGGCAACATTTTAAACAAAGGTGTTGCACATCTGTTAGAGCTCCAAACATGTGCTTGGGATGAGCCTCAGCTACTACCACAAGATTTAGCTCAATACATGTATCTGTAAAAAATTTTTTAGAAACATTATTGTGATGGCTAAAATTGTTAGGCTGTGGCGGCCACCTTTAATCAGGTTGACTTCAAAAGTTATGCAGTTGTAGACGTACATTCAGTGGTTACTTTCTGCAAGTTTCGTTAAAATCCGTTTTGTGGTTCAAGAGATATTTTGCTAACAGACAGAAAAAGTTGGCTCAAAACACGTCTGCCTTCACCTTTTGGTGGTGAGCGATGACATAATATCGGCTTTATTGCGCGTACTGCATTTCAGCTCATCTTACAACCTTAATCAGACGTTTCATTTCTTGTTTTGTAAAGCGCACTCATATTAAAAGCCGTTCGGCTCCAGTTATACGAGCCTGCTGCTATTGTCACACGTAAATGCGACCAAAATAAACTGAATGGGGCAGGCTTTTAAACAAACGTTTAGTATCAAATAGGCGCAGACGAAACATACCGGAGGGGAAAGTAGAGACAGCACAAACAAACTAAGCTCATTATTTAAATGCCAGCTCACATGGATCAAGAACGGGGTGTGTGTGTGTGTGTGTGTGTGTGTGTGTGTTTGTTTAGGTTCCATTTGGGGACTTGAGTAAGCACAGACACCAGTCATTAGGGGACACCGTGGCAAGTGGGGACCAAACCCACTAGTCAGAAAGGGGTGTCCCCTAAGGTGGGGTGTTAAAACATGTGTCCCCAATGTGGACATGGGTAAGTTATGTGTGTGTGTGTGTGTGTGATCAGATCAAATCTGAGCTGTAACCAGTAGGATACACACAAACACAGAAAGAGTATCTCCCTGAGCAGCAGGGCATTATAATAAGACTCAAAGTCTGCTTTTCTTTATTTCCTACTCATGACTCCTGTTCATCGCCGTCCCAGTGCCATTATCCCACAAGAACAACGGCAAGCGTTAAGAGACACTAAATATTTAAAAAGATTTACCACAACCAGGTGCATTTATAACCTAGGAAGTCGTGGGAAAGCAAGATGAGAAGAGAAGCCACAGCAAGCAGGCGGTGGACGACAGCATTCTTGTTGCAGCGCAGCAGAAAAGGAAGAGTAATGGATGAGTGCACGAATGGATGAGGGGGAAAAAAAAAAAGGGCGCAAACACAGACACACAGGAAAGAGTTGAAAAGTTCTGATCAGGCAATATCACGGCAAGTCCTGCACGCTTTACCTGGCGGTCACGCTTTCTGGAGGCCAGAGACCAAGATAGCTTGTGATTTGTAAGCTATGTGTCCGAAAAAAGGAAGGAAGGGAGGGAGGCAGGTGAGGAGGAGGAGGAGGAGGAAGGGGAAAGTGTCATTCAAAAAGAAAAAGATGACATTAGAGCAAGCCGTCTTTGAAGGCAACACTTAAAATGTCCTTCCAAATGTAGAAACTCTGATTAAAAGAGGAACACATGGTTTAAATGAACAGAATTGAATGATGAAATAAAATAAGGAGGTTTCGGTCTTGTCCGTCCCACTTGCGTGTTTCTACACAGACGAGTGTGTGTTTGCGTTTGCACACGGTTGCACGTACTGCCTGGTTCTCCATGCGAGCGAAGATGACGTTGAGCATCTGTGTGAGCGTGGCCTTCGCCGTCGTCTGGTTGATGAGGTTCTTGCTGGCCAAGTAGATGTTGTAGCAGGTGCGGACGGCCTGCAGCACGGTACCTTCGTGGATTTCTATGTGCTGGGAGGTCACGGCCGTCAGCAGCGCCTGGAGGGACGAGGCAGGAGGACAAACTTTCACACAGCTTCACCCCACGTCAATTACTCGTTATGAATTCTCTCGTTATTTAAAAAAAATACTAATTCATCCTTTTGTGTAGCTGTCTTTGTTATGCGTTTATTTTATTTTGAATGACTCCACACATGGTCAGCGCTCTCCAAAAGCTTTTAAAGTCTATCTGTGTAATAATAATTTGAATTTGGTTAACTATAAAAGTTAAATACATAGTTGAGTTTCATTAAAATTCATCCAGTTGTTCACAAGATATTTTGCTAACAGTCACATACAAGCAAAAGTATTAGTCCTTTTGCTTTCGGCTGCAGGACTTCAAGGCTAACAAACTAAAGAAGTCATCGTCAACTGGTGGCTCTCAGGCCAAAACTGGCCTGCGTGCTCAACACAGGATCACTACAGGAATCAGTTGAATCCCAGTTAAGAAAAAAAAAATACAAAAATTAAAATAGCTGTCAAAATATATGATTTTCTTTTTTAACGTTTCATGCTTCAAATTCATACATCAATAAATTACCTTTTGGGGGTTAACGTTATGCAAACTCATAAGATTGTGCTAGAAAACAAATATTTATTGATTCTGTTTACAACTAAACTAGGTGATCAGCCATTCAGAATATCTCAGCGCAACTCATCTGCATATGACCGTAGCCGCAACTTCGGCTTGCACGCTCTCCACGGCTCGACTTCCTCCACCAAAATTACTCTACATCTGTCAATAAAGAGAAGAAATAACCTTTTCTCTTTTGACCTGGCGTCTCTGACTTTGTTTACATCTGGAAATTATGTTATTGACTTAATATAAGTTGTGAGCCAAAGCAGTTTGAAGTGTACTCGTCAATGTGCTCTGTACTTCAATACAGAATCATCATGTACATCGAGGTTTAGACGTCTACAAGCTTTTCACTTTTAGACCACATTTAGTCAGATTTTAGCCAGATGTCCATGACTGTTAGGTTTTTATCCCCCCCCCACCCAAAAAAATAATAATAATAATAATTCTTTCTGTGTATGAAAAGCTAAAACACAAAGGCTGCAGGTGCAAACTTATTTTACTGAAAAACATGCCTTTGAACAATAGCCCAGAAACAATACAAACTTGTTTTAACAGGCCATGAGGTAGTGCTCTGAAATATAAATGAAGTTCAGACAATTGTTGTTAAAACTAAAAAAAAAAGAAAAAAAAAATCTGTAAAATTGGTTTCTCGTGCATGTATCGGCTGATTTCCGATTTCCCAACATTAAGGAAATCGGGGCCGATAAATCGGCTGGCTAATTTATCCGTGCACACCTACTAATAAGAGCTGATTGAGGCTTAGGGCTAATAAAACAAGTGGCTACAGCCACTGTTGTGATGTTACCTTAATAATCTGTAGCTGCACACCCTCATCGGTCTGAGGTCCTTGAAAACAAGCACAGATGGTCTCGATGATCCTGTCGATGAGCTTCTTGCCCGGAGCCGTGTTGTCCGGGGCGCTGCCCGTCAGGTGGCCATATGCTATCAGCTTCTACAAATGTAGATAAGTAAACACAAACAACTTGTAGAGCCAGAGCGCACAACTTTCTCACTTTTTTTCTAAGGAGAAATTCTCCGGGGATTTCAGTTCACATCTCAAGACTTGGCCAAGATGTGCTTTTATGAGCTTCCACACTAAAACACTCGTAGAGACATGTGGCGGTCTGCTGCCTAAGCCGTCGGACCACTGACCTGTAAACAGTCAAGGGAGGTGATGACGATGCGGGGACATTTGGACTGACAAGCCAGCTCAAAAGGCAAGAAGTACTTGTCGGCTTCAATGAAGTTCGTCTTCGATTTGATTGGCGGTAAAGTGCTGGAGCCGGATTTGCCATCTCCACTGGGTGGACTGAGGAGGAACAATGCAAGAAAAAGAGACAAAAACAATGAGACCAACACCGATCACTCAGTCCAGGGTTCACAAATTGGTCCGACACTTTTCCCCTCTCACCCAGACATAACTAACAGAGCATGAAAAACAAAGTGTTAGGGGTGTTATGTTCCACCACATATTTTTATTATTTTATTTTTTATGTATTTATTTATTCATTTCAAATTTAAAAACACAAAAGAAACAAATTACAAAGCATATAGAGAAAGAAGAAAACAAAA
>JARVGQ010000760.1:20525720-20541206 GCA_031762355.1 Hypsolebias martinsi
AAATCAGCTAAGCTGAGAAGCTAAGCTACGAGCTAAGCTAACAGGCCGACCTCGGGAATAAACCTCCGTCTTGTCGAACTCCAAAATTCACGGTTGAAAAGGGTGCCTTTGTGTAAAAAGTTTCTTTTCGCTGCAAAAAGAAGCTGAGAACTTGTTTACTGTTTTTTTAATTTAAAGCTTTGTGTGAAAAATGCTATGCTAACGAGCTCAACTCACAGAGCGTCCGCTATGTCACCATGTCAGCCCAGTCATGTCAAGGGCCCTCCCTCCCATTTTTCTTAAAGAGACATGCTGCTCATCTATCCATCTTTTGGTTCAAACAGTCTTATACTGCCATCAGTTGGTCAAAAACGGTACTACACTCCAAACAATTCAACATTTCTTCTAAAAATTGACAATTAATTATGTATTGTCAAATTTCAAACAATATTATCGTTTATCGCCATAATTTCTGAGACAATTAATCACCCAGCAAAATCTCTTATTGGGACAGGCCTAACAGTGACACACTTCAAATACTTGATGGGGGAAGTTCTGTGAAGGTCATGGATGTTTTCACTTGCTAATGTTAAATTAAAAAAGAACCATGCACATGAAGTCAAGAGTCTGTTTATGCAGAGAGGAGTTTGATAACTGAAAATTGATAACTTCTGACACCTTCAACAACTGTGATAAAAAATACTATTAGCTATTTCTTGTTCCTTATTTCAGATTCATTCCATCAGTGACATAAATAAGAGCTTGGGGAGAGACACGTGCACCTTAAGGCCATATTTCTCTTGGCTGTATCCGTTGGAGTCTAGTTGGTGATTCAAAATTATGAAGAAAATACTGAGTATTTGTGACCACGGCGTGTGCTGTGAATGGACAGTTTTTGAAAATAATGGCCTATTTGTATTGTTGGTCATGCACATTATTTTGCTGCCCACTTTTGTTAACATCGTACCTCTAACTGCTTTGTATGCACCTTCATGAAGCTGTCCCCAAATTCATAAATAAATTTACTGGAGTACATTTTGGAACTCAAGATAGGCTGATTTGTGCTACATTACTGTTGTAAATATCAATCATTATGTGGCTTCTGGTCCCAGACGTTCAGGGCTGTAGCCTGAGTCAGATCTGCTACATAGTGAAACATTTTGTGCATACTTAGAAAGTTCAAATCTTTATCCATTAATTATTTGTTTAAAAAAATCCCCCCAAAACCGATGTTTTGCTGGAACCTCCTTTAAAAAAATGGCAATACGACACCTTTCCATTTCATTTTAGGTGTGGACAGGTTTGTGGTTTACAACAAAAACGCAATAAAACATACAGTAAATTTCATCCTTTTTTAAAATTTACATGTTTTCCCGGCAGCTGGCTGTAGTACTTTCCTTTCATTGACCGCCTGCAATGAAATAAAGCAGGAGCCAAGTTTCAGTAAACCCCTCAAACAGTATTTTTTTTAATATATGTGTAGCACACTTTGTTTTCCACCACTTTCTTCCAGAAGGAATTGAACACATGCATGGCTCCAGCTATATTTTTGGATGCTGTATCAACAAGATGCATTCCCCCTTTTTTTTTTGTATATTTATTTTAAAGCCTATTAAGCTAAAGCTGCACATATCCTCATCACTGAGCAGAATCTTTTTGCAAGCCAACATCAATGTCTTACCATAGTTGTATGGTATACAGCAGTAACCTGTTGCGCCGCTCAGTGTGGCTGCATGTTGGAGCAGCTCTGTTACTTTCATTCTGAGTTATTGCTTTTGAAAACTTTAATTCCTTTCTTTTTCTGGATGTAAATCACATTTTTTGGATGATTATTTACTCTGGTATCGGACGCTGTGCAGCTGGAAGTATTTTTCCTGAAACCTTTTTACTTTGGGCATTTGTTATGAAGCATAACCATGGCAACAAGGTGTTTTTTTTAAGGCAGTCAGGAGCAGCTGATTAACATCTCAAAAGCTCAAATACCGCAACTACAGCCCCAAATCCTGAATGAGTTGAAAAGGAGGCGCCGTGGACGATTTCCCGTCAACCTGGCGGCAGTGCTTGAATACCTGACTGTTGAGAGCCTGGAGCTGGTGGGAAACTCGACTCGTGACAACGGGAGGGCCGAGATCATCCGCTGGCACCTTCAGATGTCGGTCCGTGACAACTAGGAGGTCGACAGACTGCTAGGAGGAGTGACCATCGCTCAGGGAGGAATTCTGCCCGGCATTCGGGCAGTCCTGCTGCCCAGGAGGACCGAGAGGCCGCCGGATCTGACAGCAAGCTGGATCCGGGTGGACGGATTGGTATCGGTATTTTATTTTTATATTCCAGCTGTTCAGCAAATTTAAAAGTTTGGGTGAACGAAGCACAAGAAAAGCAGTTTATTTTTCTTTAACTCCTTTTAATTGGGTTTGCTCTTAGCGAATACAGGCAGCTTTTCTCTAGAGTCTGTCCAAATCCCCCCCACACACACACACCCATGACGCCCCTCGTGAAGTGGCACACTTACATTTTAATTACACACCGCTGCCTCCATATAAGTGGTCTACACGCTATAATGGTTTTGAAAGATGTTCCCATCATTTCTTCTTCACTTCCTGATGTTGTGCTTCCCTGATGATACATGTAAATGGATTTTCTCATCTGTTTGCCATGCAGGAGTAAATGATTGTTTTGTGCTTTTCTAGTTGTACATCAGTGGGTGCTTTATGCAGTGGATGTGTGCATAAGCAACATTAGCACCTTATTCTGAAGGTAAATCTATTTAGAGAACAGAAGATGAGTGATGGTAAGCTTGAAGCCTCTCATGCAGAGCCTTTTGCATCAAGATTGGATCTCCTGTCAGTCAAAATATTGAAAAATACCATGCCTGTGGTGAATATTCAGTGGGCTCTAGTCTTGATGTGGTGGTAGATGAGCTATTAACTACCGTATTTTTCAGTATATAAGTCACAATTCTTTTGCATAGATTTGTCAGTCCTGCAACTTGGATGTCGAAACGACTTAAATAAATGTTTTTTTCCATATTCATAACACAATTTTTGACCGATGCTTTAAATTTCAAAGAAATGCAACAGCGAGTCCTCCCATGCGCGCTCGCTTAACCCAGCTGGTGCAAGCAGAGGAACACGGGAGAGCTAGCGGCTCCGGACGTGATGGATGGATGGCGACACACTGCCCACGCGAAATGAAGCTGTTTTGACCATAAAAGAAAACTCATAATTAATGTGACTTATACGCCGAAGCGACTTATATGTTTTTTCTCTTCATTATGCCTTTTTTTTGACTGATGTGACTTATACGCTGAAAAATACGGTACTCGTACTTTGAGCTTACCATCTTACATTATCAAATAAGTGTTCCCATAGCTTTATTTTCAGTTTGACCAAAACATTTCTCCACATAAGATGATCTTAGTGTAATAATGCATCAAATAAAGGTGACAGGCGATATGCATTCCTTCGAGGAATGTTAAGCCTTTAATTTTAAACCGATTCTTGCTGCTGAGTTGCACTTTTTGACTTTTTGTATTCTTTTCTCTGTCCTATCCAGCAGGTTCTTACAGTGGACGGAGTGCTTTAATTTTCACTTCACAGTTATTTTTTTTAAAAGCAGGATTTCCTTTCTTCCTGAACCTCCCTGACTTTACATTGTGCCGAATGCTTCCTGCATCTTCGTGCATGCTCATGCCCTCCCTTCACTTGGGTACCGCTACAGATTCCAACATGTCTGTCAAACTCGGTTACAAAAGCGGGGCAAAATTAAAAACTTTTAACAATAACTTACATTCACCAAGTGCCAGATACCTGGCATCTTTTCCTGGTTCCTTCACAAGAGTTTCATCAGTCTCACTTGACGTTCTCTGATGATTTTACGGCATCAAAATCAAAGATTATGGAAAAATTCAAACTTTTCTTCATTTCAAAGTTTGTCAACTGTCATATTTTGCACTAAATAAAGTATGCTCAGTTTTAAAGCAAACTAAGAAGTGATAAAAGTATTTTACTTTTAAAATATCATCTTGGGGACCAGCTTGGATGTCAACAAGAGCCATATTTGGCCCTCGGACCTTGAGTTTGACGCGTGACTTAGAGCGTCGCTGCGTTTTTCCATAATGCCCTTTGCTGAACCTGTTGAGTGCTTTTAGCTCTGGAGGGTGAAGTGCTGTTGTCTTACTGCCCAGAGGAAACAACAAGCCTTTGAGTTGGTCTGCCCGGTGCCAGCAGACCGAGGAGCTGCAGCAGACACTTGTCAGGATGTTGGTGAGGTGTGAGGGCGTCACCCTCACCAGGGTCTGTGTGTTTGGTTTTGTTGTGTCTGCAGTGCAGAGATTGCACCTTGAACAAAGCCAACATTTTGGATGATAATGTTAAGGAATGGTCATTTGTTAATAAAATAAGGCAAACCGTGTTTTCTGTAATGAACTTCCTCACAAATTCTATAACTTCATGTTTGTGATTATTATTATTTTTTTGTGTGTCCACAAGTGCATGCTTGCTTCAATATTTAAATACCACTCTTTCATCTTCATTCTTCATGTCTTACATGTTCAGCTACTGCAGACATTCAGTCCTTTCTGTCCAGACATGATGAGGCGTTCCACTTCACCTTGAAGGATCTAATGAAGCCCATGAATGAAATTTACTGGAGATACTCAGGGATAAATATGTTTCTCTCTCTGATGATATTTTCTTTTCTCTGTCTTTTGAAAATGTTACATTGTGCTTCCAAAGACCCAGACTTTTTTTTTTTTGTAAAACAGCAGTCTTGATGAATAGTTCTTCAGGCTTTCTAAGTTTTTAAACATCAACTTTTTTTTGGGACTTTGACTGCCTTTTCACTCCTGTCCTGTCCAGCCTCTCTCTTTTGCAGATGGCCTCTTTTGTTAGGTTTAGGTTGGTTAAACCATCTAACTCTGACCCATGAATCACAGCAGTTGGATTTTGCAGTGTTCCTCACGTTGTTCCCTGCGTTAGCCACCATGTCAGAGGGTATTTGTTTGTATGGGTGGCCCTACTCTTAGCACTTTCAAAAACTGGGAGTTGAGAAGTAGAAATGTTTGGATGGTTGTTTAATCTGCCACTGACAGTCTCTGGTTCTGGCTTTGCTAGTTTCATTTGGCCTTACCAGGTCTGCTGAAATGGATGGCAAGGGACCCTTTTGCAGCCTTAAATTAGATGAACAATCTGGGCGTGTGGCTGTCATGGCTGGGAGTGTGCCACAGATTAAGAGACAGGAAAATTCTGCTTGGTCGTTTTGGAGATCAATACATCATGCTGGTGTGTGGCTCTGTTGGGAATCTCCAGCAAATCAGTGGGCGACGGTTTGCTTGGTTGCGCACTGAGATTGGATGCTTGGTCCCTAAAGACCACCTCTCATCTACTAGAGGCTGTTTCCCCCAACATCGTATCCAGTTTCACAAAAGGCTGTTCAAATAATGTGGAAGATTTCTTGCTCTTAGTGTTGCATGATGGATCAAATTGACTGGACTCATCCTGAAAAAGAGCTGAAACTCACTTGGTTTTTAAGCTATTGAGCAAAAGTTTAGTACTTTGTATGATTGTAGCTGAGAGTCATTCACAACACATACTTTATGCACCAACCGATCAATAGCGATGAGATGAATGTCAGCTTTTTACGATTTGGACCTAAGAATGCAGGCTAAACATGGGGAGTGCAGATAAAACAAATATTTAGTAACAGATGAAACATAAAGGTTGCATGGCAGTAAACAAACTACTGTATTTTTCGGCCTATAAGTCGCAATTTTTTTTACATAATTTGCATGCCCTGTGACATATATACCAAATCGACTTTTATGGAATTTTCCCCATATTTATGGACTAATTTTTAACTGAGATATAACCATTTTTATTTATTCTGACTGAAATAATTGAACACAATCATTTTCAGCCATTAGATGGCAGATGAGCAGTGTGGCATGCTGTTGTATCACGTAATAGGTAAAAGTGGCTATTAATGACACATTCGGCTTGCCATAGCCTGTCACCGTTGTCCGCCTGGAACAAACGTCAAATCAGCTTCATTTCGCTGCACCTCCCCGGTGAAATGAAGCTGATTTGACCATTGAAATGCATTTATTAAGTAAAAGATCACTTGAGACACACTTTTGCTGTAAAGTTGAGTAAACAAATAATTGTTTTTAGGTGGTTATCTTGTTAATTTTCGAAGAAATGCACAGCGAGTCACCCTCTGCGTGTTCATGTTTCCACGTATGGGCTTTTGAAAATGCAACTGATTTGTCCATCAAAGTGCATTTATTAAGGAAAAGTTCAACTGAGACACACCTTTGCTATAATTTTGAGTAAACAAATAATTATTTTTATGTGTTAATCTTGTTAAATTCTTGTTAAAGTCCTCCCGCGCACGCTCCTGCGACCACCATTTGGCAGTCAATCAATTTTTGGCACAACACCGGCCCACATTTCAGGGTTCAGACCACATTTCCGGGTTGTCAGCGGTGACTCGTAATAGATGCGACTTATACAGCGAAGCAGTGTATTTATGGATTTTCCCACTTTATTAGACATATTTGGACTGATGCGACTTTTAGGGCGGAGCTACGTTTACTGCGGAAAATACGGTAACAAAAACTCAAGGAGACATGGAGGAGGACCTGACTGGGCCTGCAAATGATTGAGTGCTGAGGGAATAAATAGACTGGGGCTGATGAGGTGAATGGAAACAGCTGGTTTAATTCCAGCAGGGAGCAGGTGTAGGTAGGTGGAGTCAATCTGAGGAGCAGAAACTAATTCAGGAAATATACTGAGGAAACACAATGATCCTTGATTCAGCCTTTGTGGCTGGATATTTATTTCCCTTTTGTATTTCTTACTATATTTTCTTTATATTTCAGCACTGAAAAATTAAAGAGCATTTTGGGAAAACTAGTCAGAGGACAAATTAGACAAGAAGCCCAGGATGACACTTGTTGATGTCATTAGGGCCAGCTGAAGCCGGCAGAGGCCTGCCTTAGAAAAGATAATCAATACAAAGAGCCTTTTCTTCCTCTGGACGTGTCCCCGTGTCCTCTCTGTCCTCTCTGTCCTCTCTGTCCTCTCTGTCCTCTCTGTCTCTGGTCTGTGTGAGCTGAATGTTTCTGCAGCAGGATTCTGATGCATGTACAGGAGCTTGTCCAGGGGATTTAACACTGTGATGCTGAAGCTGCTCTCCTCTGTTTAGTCCTTCTCCCTTCTGTCTTTTCCATCTCCGCCATCTCGTTTCAATGACTCGGCTCAGGGGCTTTGAGAGCTCGTTACCTGAGGGGCCTGAACTGCTCGCTCACCTGTTACCTGCCGTCTTTTACTCTGCAGTCTTGGGGAATAATAAATAGTAAAACACACACAGACGCTTGAAACATCGATGTGTTAATGAGCAAACATCATAGGCTGGTGACTCATTTCAGTGGAAACTATTGTTTGTGTCTCCAGCTTTCAAAGATCCTTGTCACATTTTATTTTCTATATTATGCCCACAAGAAATGCTTCTTTGACGCATGTTGTTATAAATATTTATGAAGCAATGAATAAGTCGTGAACGTACATTGTTTGTAACCTATTTCATGACGGTTGCTACAGCCAACTAACTTAAAAAACCCCCACAAAACATGACTTCTCAGTCAAATTTCCAGATATTTACCTAAATGTTGATGTGGTTGTAGCTGAGATTCTCATTGATAAGTTCAGCTGCATGTTCTCAACAGTGATTTGCTTCACTTCACAATGACTGTGGCCTCTCAGTGACACCAGCCAAGCTGTGGCTTGGTTAGAAAAGACTGTAAACAATTTATTTTGCAGTGCAAGAATGTCCATCATTGTCCTCCTGTGATGTCATGGCTGATTTACCCACTTGAGGATGTAAACGGCCTCTGATTTGGTCAAACTCTTTCGCTGTGATTCATGTTTCGTTGACTATGAGATAAACATTTTCAGGGGGAGGGGATAGTCTTCCGTTGATTGTATCTTACCAGAAGGGCAGCGTTGCATAATATCCATTCACAGTGTCCTGAGCTACGATGAACCTTGGATCACCTGTTTGGTTTTTATCTAACTTAATACACTGGGTGTACAAATGTACTGTATTTTCAGCTGTTCAACTTTAACTTTCTGCAAACTGTATAGATAAAAAGGAGCATGGCTGCACGAAGCAACACAGCACCGGTTCCGACATCCATGTCTTTGTAGCCCACGTTGTGTGGGTCGATGCTGATTAATGGCATCTTGAGCTATATGCAGTTATTGCACTAATCTATTCATCACACCCATCTGTTGTTTGGAATAATAAAAACTTTAATGGGCTTTTAATGTGTAACCCTTTTTTCAGCTATCATAGTGACAGTCCAGGTGATTATACCTGGGCCTCAGGGAACAAAATGACTCTCTGAGAGACTTTTTTTTATTCTTGTTGTCCCTGTTGTTTTGCTGCTTGATCTGTAAGGGGGTAAAGCTTTTAATACAGTTGGATAAACATATATGAACACAATATGTTTGCTTGAGTTTATTGTGTGGAAGAGGGAGAGATGTCTTTGTATAAATGAGAATGTTCCTTGAATTGTCCGTTAAAAAGAACAATATACTGTATAGGGGAAAAAATATTACGTAGTTTTATAGTATTTTTTTTTTTTTTTAGCTTTTTTATGTCCACTTGAATTGTTAACAGATGTCACATCTCTTTTATTAACCATATCTGTTAAGCATGAACTTTTGAGCTGATTTTTGTTGATTTATGAAATGTGACTCAGTAAATCTCAAACAGCTCCAGTTCAGCTTTAAAATGCATTGAGATCCGTTTGTTGTTGTTTGTTGTGATGGATCTCTGCTAAGAAGAATATCTAGGGAGCAAAACATTTCCCTCTGGAGATCAGCTTATCTGTTGTAACAACAAAAACAGCAACCAGAGATGGTTAAAAAAATCTATTTTAGGAAATAAAACTTCCCTAATGCCTGAATAAGAGCCCACACTTTAGTCCCCAACACTTCTTCAGCTAAACCTCTTAAAGAAACAATGACATTTATGACCAATTATTATCTTACCTGCTGTAGATAGCTCTTTGCGTGTCCTCACTTTGTGGAAACATACTTTAATTCTGACTGGATTAGACTGATTAGATGTGCTCATGTCTAGTCTAAGTAAGGTCATACTGCACGGTTGATTCATCGATTGCCAGCTCGCTCTGTGCCCATCGTTACTTAGCATATTTCTTTCCAATGTGCACGCACTGAACCATAAAATACCCTATTATACCACTTTATTTATAAAGCACTTAAAACAGCAACAAGGCCAACCAAAGTGCTGTAGAGCAAAAACAAAACAAGCAAAGGACACAGGAGAAAATACATAGATCCAAGTAGGTAAAGACAAGATCTAAATGAATAACATAATAGAATACAGACAAATTAAAATCAACCCACACAGTGTTAAAAACCAGGGAATAAAATGACACTTCAAAACAGTGATGCAACAGAGACAGCCCTGTCACCTCTGAGCTTATTGAGTGCCAGGAACCAATAATAGCATCTGATCTGCTGAACTCAGAGAGCGTTGTGGGACATATGGCTGCAGCAGATCAGCAAGAAAGGAGGGGTCAGAACTGTTCAGAGATTTAAAAACATACAGAAGGGTTTTAAAATGAATTCAAACGTGAACCAGGAACCAATGCAGGGAGGCCAAAACTGGAGTCATGTGCTATATTTTGTCTGTACCAGTTAAAAATCGGGCTGCAGCATTTTGAGCCAGTTGTAAATGTGCAACAGCGGCCTGATTCCTAAAAGAAGTGCAGTAATCAAACCTGGATGTTATGAATGCATGCATTATTGTAGACGAGCAAGTAGACCAGCTTAAGCTACTGTTGGGGAAAAATAAACTTTTAAAATTTTTTTTTTTTAATTTTTATCTTCATCTGTTTTGTGCTTCACAGAGATATAATTGTTTGACCCGGTACTGGTATCTGTGCTGTAGCTAGCTGACTTCCTGCTCCTCTGCATCATCCAAAATGTGCAGTTTGTCACAATTTGCAGACACTCTTTAGAATTTAACCCCAGCAAAAACTATGTTTTGGTTGCATTTGTTTTGAAATTCATGTAAACATAACTTCCGATCTGCATTTGTCATCTTAATCAGAACACTGTTTTTCACGGAAATCTGTAATCCACAAAATTCTCTCCTCCGTGCTGCAAACAAAAAAACTAATCCTGGATGTGCTTTGCCAGCACCCAAAGTACAAAGATGGATTTGGGTGACACGATGGCCAGGTACAAAAGATTCAGGCGTTTGAAAAGAAACTGCATCATTCTGTTGAGCTCAGATGCAGCGTGGTTCTAATATTTCTAGCTATGACTTCCTTTATAAAGTATAATTAGTGCTTTTCAGTTGAACAGATGTCTTGGTGTTGAAACTGAAAGGGCCAAGTTTTAATCAGATTACACTCATCTCTGTTTTGGTAGAGATTAGAGGAGATTTTGCTCAGATTACTTCAAGTTTGGTGAGTTTCTGCTCATTTTTTGCACGTATTAGACTTGCTAATCACACGCTAATGCTAATGAGCGGCAGAGTTGCGAGGCAAGCAGCTACAGAATTGTAATCAGCCTGGAGTCACCCAACAACAAAGAGTCTGATTATCTGTGTGTTGCTTTTTCCAGCCACAAACCTAGATTTATTCTTTCTTTCGTGCAGCTCCTTTTGAAGTGCCGCTCAACATCAATACAATGTGATTAAGATGATTTCAGCCTTTTTTTTTTTTTTTAACACCAACATGGTATTTGTACAAATGTCAACATAAAGTTGGTTCTGCAATTAGCCAAAAATTTCAAATTTTTAGCTTCACCATCTGTTCACCATTAATCAAGTGAAACTTTTTCAGTAAGCTCAGTCTTTGGATGCAGAGAGGAGCTTGTCTGCTCATTAAAGCAACCTGTTTACATGACGATTTTTGGACATATTGTGTCAGGCTGCCTGCTGGGGGGCAACAGATGGCATTAAGGTCCTCAGCGGGCCAGTAAAGAGATGTCTTTGATTAAAGTTAACTGCTAAAACAGGCAATCAATTTCCCTTTATGCAGCTTGTTTAATGTCTGTCGTGTTTTCCAGAGAAGCTGTCGCTGTTTGAGTTTCTTAAAATGAGCATTTGTGTTGGTGGATTGTCAGAATCTGTTGTATTGTGCTTGTTGTGCTGTCTGTTATGCTGCGTCGGCTTTGTGAGATCTGTGACAGGCCTTTGATTAGAGTTAATTCATTTTGACAGCCTTTGTGCAAAAACTCCATGCTGTCATTACGATGATGTCACTTTCTGCTGGTTCATGGAAAATGATCATTTTCTGACAATTTTTTTTTTCTATTTTCATGAATTTAGCTTTATTTTGCTGAATAATACTGATTTATATATAAATACCACTTTCTAGCAAGTAGATTAAATGGGTAGTTCTGATCTTTGGTTAAAAAAAGGTATGGAAAGACAATGAATAATTAACATCTTACCTGTTGTAGATAGCTTTTAATAAACCTCAGTTTAGGGAAAGGAGGGTTTAATTCTGACTGTTACAGGTAGTCCTCGACTTACAACGGAGATCCGTTCTCACGACGGCGGCGTAAACCGAATTTGACGCAAGTCGGAACATACATGCATACTGCACCATATACTGTACATGTACAGTACTGTATTACCAAGTACTTAGCCTATCCTAAGACTAAGTACCCTACATAATTTTCAAAAAAAAAACACATACATTTGGGAGCCATAATGAAGGGAAAAAAGAGGTAATTTCCTACTGGGATGCTGGTGAAGCAGTTTTCCTCCGTCCCTCCTCTGTATTCACCACTGCGTTTACATCATAAAACCGCCGTCCATAAAACAGCTACTTTTCCACAGCTGCTGCCTGTTTCTGCCGGTCCAGCTTGGTCCAACAAGTTTAGTTTTGTTTTTTGAATGTCCAGAGGACCAGACTTAGCTTTTCTAGAGAGTACGGTGCAGTACTTCTTTGCCGCTACGTTTTACAACATAAAACCGGAAACCGGAAACGGTGTAACTCGGCTTTTCAAAATAAAATTTCAAAATCATTTTTTATTTTTTTAACGAGAGATGTGTCGTAACCACGAATTCCACGGCACACCTGACGATCACTCACAGTGGTTGAAAAACACTGGTGTAGAGGTTAGAGAAGGTGGCCCTGTGATCGGAAGATCGATGGTTCAACTCCTGATACCGACAACATCAAAATGTGGGTGGGATAGATAAAGCACCCACACCTGCCTCCACCCTCATTTGCCCCTCTCTGGGCCCTTGAGCAAGGCCCTTAATCTCCACCATCTGCTCCCCCAGATGCCCTAGATAACACCTCTCTGCTCCATAGAGGACAGTGGTAGCTCGTGGTCTGTGGTTGCATCAAGAAGGGCATCTATTATAAAAATAAATAAATAAATAAATAGATAAGCTAAAGAAATAGAAAATGTATGCTGTAAATAGTGTGTAATTGTGTGCAACTAGTGAATGCTGAGTCATCACAATACCTAAATCTGACACACTGATACTCCCGTCTATTTAACAAAAATTATTTGTGGTTTGCTAAAAGCCTCAGGACATGCAGGTAAAGCCAGAAAAATATTCTTAATTATCTTTTTTATTTTTTCGACTGCTCCCTTCCACAGGGGTTGCCACAGTAAACTAATTTGCACGAAGACTTGGTGATTGTTTTTACGCCAGATGCCCTTCTTGATCCAACCAGACCACCAAGCTACCACAGCCCTCTGTATGGAGCAGAGAGCTGCCATCTAGGACATTGGGGAAGCAGATGGTGGGGATTAAGGGCCTTGCTCAAGGGCCCAGAGTGGGGCAAACGAGGGAAGACACTTTAAGGTTGTCTCTCGTGGTGGTCTAACTGGCGACCTTCCAGTCAAATGCTCGCCTTCTCTTACCTCTGCGCCACCACTGTCCCAGCTTTTGCATAAACACTGACAATCTTTATTATCTATAAAAAGTAAAAATAACTTTCAAGCCAAAGTTCTGTAACATCCTGGATGTTACATACTGGAACATACTGGAATGAATCCATGCATCAGAGACCGCTACCAACGCATTTATTATTTATCCAATGGATGCAAACTGAAGTGCACATACTGCAACCTTTACAAACACTTTAGCGTTATATGATAAATATTGTAACAGGATTCTTACACTGGCCAGAATGTTTAAGGTGGCAGCTCACCTTGGGTGTGAAAACTATTCCTGCTGTGTGTAAAAGCAACATGGGGTCTGGATTATTCATGGGTTTTAATAATGTATGGTGTTTAACTTCACATTCTCTGCATATCCCCCAACAGCCTCAGTGAAACCAAGACTTGCAGCTGCCTGCGACAGCGCTTGGCAGCAGAAAGCCTAAATCCCGGAAAGGACTGAGGGAAATTTCCCTCCTCCCTCCTTCAGAGAGTCCTCTCAAGGACCCTGTAACAGCACCGCTCTTGTGTGTGCATGTGATAAAAGATCGGGTGTCCACACTGCTCTGAGCACCCAGATGGTGTTTGCCAATGATGCAGTTTTAGCTCCAACCTTCAATCCTTTATCGCACACATCACTTACTGTACACCCTGCACACATAAAACCCCTGCGGGGCTCTTTGGTGCTCCCAACGCTGAGGCGCCATGTTCGGGCACAGCTCTCTCCCCATTAACCCGCCCATCTGCTTACAAGTTGTGGCAGTTTTTTAAATCGGCACATGCTTTCCAAGCGCCGTCGCTCAATGACCAATTTCTCTCCAGTGTTCCTCCAGCTGTTTGTCTCAAACTGAAGCTGATGAATTTGTTTTCTTCAGAAGAGTCTCTTTTCTTTTAACTCTGACAGGATTTATTATGTTCACAGTTACAATTATCATTTGTGTATTAAGAGAGCTGAGCGTCGTTTTTCACTTTTGAAGTGATGTCATTTCTGAATATGTTTTTGTAAAGGTTTTTTATTTTTTGGTATCTTGGTTTTTTGTTGTTGTTTATGTTGCGTACATTTTTTTTAACGCTCAAGTATTTCAGAACAATGTGGGGAAAGTAAGGATAGTTCACATTTTTTAAGCCTGTATGATGCTAAATGACAGAAATGGACATTGATGAGTTTGTATGAGTGGATAGAAGCTTTTCACGAGTTCTGGTTGATTCATGTCATTGTTTTCTTCCAAACATAACTACTGTAGTTTGACAAATTTTAAAAGGACAGCTTGAAAATTTATAGATATTTTTATGGTCCCTAAGGTAGGAAAAACATTTTTATATGCCTGTTGAAGGCGGGATGTAGTATGGTATAGCCTCTATCCATCCATACTGTGTATTCATAAACGTTCTCTTGTCCCAGTCATAATTTCTGATCTGCTCAAGATAATTTAAGGAAACTTCATACACACATGCATCATCACTAGATTAGACAGGGTGTCACGTATATTCTTCATCACCCAAGCTTGAAGGTCAAGGTCATAAATCAAGATCACATGCTATACAAGGTATTTCCTTGTCCAGAACATTGGTATAGATTGTCATATTGCCATATAATAGTATTTTTTGACGGGCAGATAATATGTCTTAAGCTGTACTCTTGTAACTAGCTTACATTCATGTGACTAAATATGTTTTTAGTCATGAGCACCCCATTGGCTGCAGGTTGTTTAACATCTGCGGGTAAAACATACAATGTTAGCCCTGTTCAAGTTTGCCGTCTCAGATGTAGAAACACAAAACCAGCTTTTGGTTGGTCAGTGTTGTAAAAAGAGAAAAAAGATCCTGTAAAAGCGATGCATCATCCCTAGACAGGGTGTCACATACAGTACACTTCATCACCCAAGCTTAAAGGTCAAGGTCACAAATCAAGGTCACATGTTAGACCAGGTCTTTCCTTGTCCAGCACATTGCTATTGATTGCTGTATTACCGTATAATAGTTTTTTGACAGGCAGATAATATGTCTTAAGCTGAAGCTCTGACCTTGACCTCTCTAAGTGGCTTCAAACATCTGCTGTTCCTGGCAAAACCCAATGCAGACGTGTTCCTGTTTTTAGTATTCTACATCACCTTCCAACCTAGCTGTTTTTTTTTTGTTAAATTTTTAATACCATTTTTTTTCACTTGTTCTTCTCAATTTGCATGCTTCCTTTTATGATTGTTGACTGTTGTCATCACTCTGTTAAAATCAGGTCTTTCTTGTAAATGAGTCCTCGAGGCTCAGTGAGATTTACCTGTATAAATAAAGGTTGAATGAATGTGTGATCTCAATGAGATTTGCCTAGATAAATAAATAGTATTAATAATTGTATAAATTAATGTTACGGATGTTTAGTTAAAATTTGTAGTTGAACTGAGAGTCAGTCACAACACATACAGTATTTTCTGCTGTATTTTTTTCATTCAACCTTTATTTATACAGGCTAGCCTCGTTGAGCCACGGGGACTCATTTACAAGGGGGACCTGTTGCACTCACACCTAGGGTCAATTTAGAGTTACCAATCAGCCTAACATGCAT
>JARVGQ010000760.1:20561781-20579545 GCA_031762355.1 Hypsolebias martinsi
ATAAAGTCCAGTTGTTTCTGTATTGAACCTTTTTTGGATTTTATCATGTCCTGGATGACTGAGAATCTTCACCAGCACTTTCAGCCTACTTAACTTCTTTATACTAATTTCAGCTCTATCTCCTTTCAGCTTTTTTCTGCTAGTTTTCAGCATCATCTGCTCTTTCAGCTAATATTTTGCTCATTTGATGCTATTTTTTGCATCCATATTTTTTGAGCTCATTTCAGCTCTTTCTGCTTCCTTCTGGTAATTTAAGCTTCATTCTGCCTTTTCAGCTACTTTTCAACTATTTTTTACTAATTTCATCTTTTTGTAGCTACTTTCTTAATTTTTGTGCTCATTTCTGTTAATTTATACATAATTCAGCAAATCTGTTTTCTTTCTGCTTTCTTTTGCTAATTTAGGCTTGTTCTTCCATTTCAGCTACATTTCAGAATGTTTTTTATTTAATTTCAGCTGTTTTTCAGCAAGTTCACCAGCAATAAGCATTCACACTGCATTTTCAGAGGAAGTACAATTTCTCTAGTTACTACCGGTACTTTGTATTCAGGGAAAACAAAGCCATATGAAGGAAAGGGACAAACTCGCATGCACATTTCCACCTTAACTTCTACAAACCATTAGCTTAAATAGTGAATCCCGGTCTGCTCCATGGGACTAGTCTAAATAATTGAGTAAATAATGCTGATGGATAGCTCTTCTTCTTCTTGTGTTTGCTCATTTATCTCATTAAAGAAAAGGAGCAATAATCAATTAAACCCTTGATGGGAAGGTTCTGGAATTTAGACAAATGAGTTTGAGAGTAAAGTAATTTTTATCTATGTTTTACAATTTTTTTCCTTTTTCTTCTTTCGGCTTCTCCCTTCTTCAGGGGTCGCCACAGCAAACTAGTCACACGCATTGTATGTTATACAATGTTAATGCATCAAATGCAGCTGTTCTGTCAATTCAGATGTTATTCCTACATAGCGTTTCCATCAGCATGCTATTTGCATTAGATTTTTATAAAAACAAAAGCAAATTTGTGTAGTTTGATTCTTTGCAAAGAGAAGACTGTATTAAACATATATGGCTGAGACTGTCTGTGACTGTCTGCCTCACAGCTGACTACCACAGCAGCGGAAACATTGTGAACAACGGCTGGAAGATCCACAACACGGCCAAGAACAAGTGGTTCGTCTGCATGGCCAAGACCCCCGAGGAGAAACAGGAGTGGCTGGAAGCCATCATGAAAGAAAGGGAGCGGAGGAAAAGTAAGAAGCTGCTAGGAGTTATTGGCAAATTTAGAGGAAATTAACTTTTCCCTGATTAGAACGACCCAGGATTTAAGCACAAATGTCTGTAAAGCCATCATATTGACATGCAGTTTTCATCCAGCCCTTCTTTCTCCACTATGCAGGCCTGAGACTCGGCATGGAGCAGGACACTTGGGTAATGGTCTCAGAGAAGGGAGAGAAGCTCTACAACCTTATGACCAAAGGGAACCTCATCAAGGACAGAAAACGCAAGCTCACCACATTCCCCAAGTGCTTCCTGGGAAAGTAAGGCCCATCTACACTTACAGCATTAACCTTGCAGAACAAACTTTTTTCTGCTGCACTAGCACTTCCTCATCCACTGTAAGATCTTTACAAATGCTTTCAAATCTGTTGTAAATAATTAGAAATCAACTACCGGGAAATGCAAACCAGATAGAGCTGAATGGAAATCTTACGTTCTGTGCGTTTGTAGCTTAAAAATTTGTAGGTCTCTTGTCTGATGTACGTAAAACTGCCATTCAAGACTTTGTATGGCGTCATCTTCTGTAATACAGACATGTTTCCAATTCTGAGCTACCATTATTAAACTGGCAAGGATTTCTGAAGGCAGCAGCCGGGCAGGATTAAGTGCGTGTTCAGGAGACTGTATATAACGACAGTCTGGATCATGGAAAAATCCAATCCTGCCAAATTTGGCCCATGAATCGTTTTTTAAGGAATATTGGTGTGGTGTCTGAGGAAGCTATTGAATGCCAGCCATGAATCAGATCTCTCTATGCTTCAGCTAACTCCTGTGAGTGTGCATCGCTGTGTGTCATTCTATTCAATTCAATTCAACCTTTATTTATACAGGTTAGTCTCATTGAGCTTCAAGGACTCATTTACAATAGAGACCTGTTTTAGAGAAAAAAACAGAGGACAACAGTAGACAATCATAGAAATGCATATAAAATGAAAAGTAAATGGAAGAATGCAGACTGTAAAAGCTGGAAAACCTTAGCAACTGTTTTAGCTTGACAGTAAACAACCGTGTCATCGGCATAGAAATGTAAGGCTGCATCAGGAATGCCCTGACTTACCAGTACATTACTTTTGTAGAATGTGAAGAGGGTGGGTCCTAAGACTGAGCCTTGTGGTACACCATTGTTAACAATTAGGTAGCTGGAAGAAGTACCGTTATGTTGAACACATTACCTCGATTTGAGAGATAATTAGAGAACCAGTCAATAGTCTTTATATATTGCTTTTGTTGAAAGTAATTATTTAGTGGTGTTTTGCACAAAATCTAAACTACCATATAGATGGCTAAACATCTGAGTAAAAAGTTAGATGAAAGCTGGGTCTAATGCGCATACTTTTTCTGAATTAGATAAAAGTTTTGAAACAAACTTGAATGAAGGTTTCTGCTTCCCAATTTTATAATAATTAGATTTTTTTTTTTTTTGCAGTCATGTCAAACTCCTTGTTATTTTTAAAAGCCAGAAGAAAGTAAAAAACACCCCAAAGCCCAACTGGACATATTTGTGGCAAAGTTACACGGCATGGTGGTTTGGAACGGGGAGTTGCTTTCTTCTTTTGGTCCATGCAGGAAACACAAGATCTCTTGTGGTCTGGAGAAGGAATGGATCTGTCAGCTAGAAAAATTTAAAGGCTCAGACACTTAAATGTGGTCATCTGAATGAGTCTGAAGAGATCAAGTGGTGAAAAATTAGCTCCCTCTGGAAAGCTCTTCTTTATGTACAACACCTGGGTGACCTGTGGGTAAAAAAAAAATAAAAAATGATTCTTTGTACTTCTCCTGCTGTGATGGCTCTGGAGCTGATTACATGTAGGCGTATTTGTGAAGTGACAAACAGCATCATATATCTTTAATGGAAACCACATTGCCAATGGCTTCAACTCAGCCCACTCCTTCTATTGTGACACGCTCTGCCTTCATTTTCTCAACACGCCTCCTTTGTTTCTTCTTGCCTTCATCTTTTCTGGCATTATATTTTGGGAGGTTGCTTTCTGCAACAGAAAGATATGAAAAAATGATGTGAACAAGAAAAAGTGTGTGACAGCCACCTAACCAGAAGTTCTCATCCCAGTTTAAACCTGAAAGACGCGAATCAAAATATGTAGTGTTAAGCCCCTTTTCCATAGCTCCTCTTCAGCATGGTTCGATTCGGATCAGTACGGTTCCAAGGCTTTTTCCACTAGCAATTTTTCGTGGAACTGGCCCCTTTTTCAGTCCTTTCTTCTCTGGGGTACCAGGTGAGCCGAGCCGGCACCAAAACGTGAGGTCAGAACACTGTCGGTCACTGATTGGTCAGGGGGCGGAGTCGCTGGTTCTTTCAGAAACTTTTCAAAACAACCGATCCGTCTTTTGCAATAACTGCAACTCCGAGCAGCGGCTGGACCTATTTTTAAGATTTTGAAAGCAGTAATGACAACACTGTGGTCTAATGCTGAATTCCAGGTATTTTTTGTGTTTGGTGACCGACGACATAATTCAGAGCGAGCTAGTCATCGCGGAGGATCATTCGAGCTGCCGACATGAAGAGGTATGCAAGGCCGGGGGCTCGGGGTCCGGCCTCTGCTCCAGAATGCCAGACCTCGAACCATTGAGCTCTGGCAGAAAGTGGCGGACCGGAACGTGTCTGAGACGGAAGGTGGAAACGATTTTTAAAAAATTTCATGTACAGTATAAAAAATAATCTAATTAATGCAGTAATGTATAGTACTATTATACTACACTGCACAGAAGTAGTTATATGTGTGACAGAGTTGAAGCACGAGTCTATGGATGATCTATGGCTAAATAAAATACCCAAAGTACCAGATAACTTACTAGTATTAACAGTTGACATGAAAGTGTGACTGAAAATATTATGAATGTTATGAACCTCAAAGAGACCAGGTCAACTCAGACAACATCCTACAGCAGCTATAATCAAATACAGGGCAACAAAATAAGCAATCAAGTAAAAAGCGAAAAACAATACTGTAGTCCCTCGTTTATTGTGGGGGTTACGTTCAGGACCCCCACCCCCGGGCAATAAGTGAAAACCCACCAAGTAGTGACATTACATTTATTGCCACTGAAGTCACTGTAAAGGACAGAACATTTTCGGATCAGATCAAAACTTTCCCTCTATGTATTTCAGCAGAAGGCATTGGGGCTTCTGGGAAATGTAGTCCTTATGAGCAGCGATACAGTATAAGCTTATTGAGAGAAAACTACAAAATGGCAACACTTGTCAAAAGTATTTTATTTTTCATTACATTTTTACTGTATAGTATCCAGTACTGTCTCAATCACGTAAGTTATATGAAAGTTGACAATCATGTGTCATGTACAATTTTTTTCTTGCGTTCAGTCTTACTTTTAGAAATTGCGAAAGAGCGAGTCTGCGAATGTCGAACTGCCAAGTAGCAAGGGACTACTTTATTATTTTACCAACAACTAATAATCATTCTCACTTAAACCAGGTTTGTGCACATTTACCCTGAGTCCAAGAACGCATAGCTGTGCCTTTGGGAACTTATAATTCAGTCCCAGAATTTAAAACATGAGTGGTGAAGCCTTGTGTTTTCAGTGTGGTCTGTTGTGGTGAGAGAAGACATCAAGCATCAGCGTGTAAAGTGTGGAAGATGCAGGAGGTGGGCAGATTGGTCTGTCCTCGCTCTGAAAACTTGGCAAAATGTTCCTTTCTGCTGAACTCTGACACCAAGCCGCCTCCATCATGGCCTGGAAGTGAGCTTCAGGGAATTCCAGTGGTGCTCCTCGCTGTGTTTGTTTGGCTTTTGTGGGGAGAAAGGATTTCAAGGATGTAACCAGATAGACTGCTGCTTTGTTTCCCAGTCCTCCATGACCAACCCCCACACTTCATGTTGTCTTCTCATGTTGTCAGGCTCCTTTTCTCAGAAAGAAATGAGAAAATTACAATTTTTTAACCTCATCAAAACATCAAATGATGTTTGTTTCCTCTGGATTGTTGTCTCCTTGTGTTTACCAACAACTAATTCCCAATATCCGGTGACGTATTTGTATCTGATAACTGTGAGTCAAAAAATTGGGAAAAAAAGCCAAAACTTAAAAAATAAAACTTCCAGGTTGGTTTGTTAAACTAACAGTGAAACCACTCCTTAATCCATTTTTTTAGTCTTCTTATTAATTTTAAATGCTACAAGGGATGAACTGAACTGTCCTTTCCCCTGCTTTTATCTCTTAGTGTTCTGTTTTATTTTATCTGTAAAAACTCAGTTATTCAAGTCATTTAGCACTCAGCATTTTCACACTAACTGTGTGAATGTTTATGAAGCATTCACTCTATTGTGATCCATTCTTCTTCCGTACGTTTTTCAGCATCTTTCTTGTTCCAAAATTTTTGTGCTACTTCAGCAAGTAACGTTTAGCTCGTTCAGTAGAAGGGGACTACGTATTACATTTGGTATTAGTGCAACTGACGTTTTTTTTAAATAGCCTTTTCTGCCATTTTTTTTCTCACTTCTCATATTTTTGCTACATCCTTCAAATCTTTAAATCTGTTTACAACCTTTTAGTGCTCCTTTCATATTTTGTTCTGGTTCAGCTTCTTTCAACTTCCTTTTGCAAATTAAAACTTTTTGTTAGCTACTTTCAAACATTTTGATCAGCTGTTTTGTGCTCCTTTCAGGTTCTTTCTGCTAATTAAAAACATTTTTGTGCTTCTTCAAATTTCTTTCTGCTAAGTTCAGCTTGTTATGCTCCTTTCAGCTTATTTCTGCAAGTTTCAGCTTTTTCTATCATTTCAGCTACTATTTAGCTGTTTTATGCTAATTTGAACTTTTTCAGCTAATTTCATATTTTTTGCACTAATTTAAACTTTTTAATTTTTTTTCTTCCTAATTTAGCAAAAATGTGCTCTTTCTACTTTCTTCTGGTAATTTAAGCTTCTTTCTACTTTTTGTAGCTGCTTCTCAACTGTTTTTGGTGCTAATTTCTGCTGTTTTCAGCTAATTTCCACTTTTTTGTGCTCATTTCTTATTCTTTCAGCAAACGTGTTCTTTCTGCTTTCTTCTGCCAATTTAAGCTTGTTCTACCTGTTCAGCTATGCCTTTTAGCCCATTTTCAGCTAATTTCGGCTGTTGTCAGATAATTCAAGTTTTTTGTTGTAATTTCTGCTACTTTCAGCCTAATTAACTTATTTCTGCTAATTTTAACTTGTTATGCGCCTTTCAGCTTTTCTGCTATTTTCAGTTTTTTCTGCTACTGTTTAGCTGTTTTTATGCTAATTTTAACTTTTTTTTGGCTAATTCCACATTTTTAGCTCCTTTCAGCTCCTTCTGCTTCCTTCTGATAGTTAAAGGTCCATTCTGCCTTTTCAGTTACTTTTGAGTCTTTTTTTTTGCCAATTTCATCTGTTTTTAGCAGATTTCCCATTTTTTGTGCTAATGTCTGCTTATTTAAAAATAATTCAGCAAATATGTGTTCTTTCTTCTGCCAACTCAGGATTGTTCTTCCATTTCAGCTACAAATCAGAATGTTTATTTTAGCTAATTTCAGTGTTTTTTTCAGCAAGTTCTTCAGCATTTACACTGCATTTTTGCAGGAAATGTAATTTCCCTAGTTGTTATTTCTCTAGTTCCAGTGTTGTGTTGTTGTTTTTTCCCTCACTAGTGAGTTTGTGTCCTGGCTGATGGAAATTGGTGAGACGGACAACCCAGAGGAAGGGGTCCACCTGGGTCAAGCTCTGCTGGAGAATGGCATCATCCACCATGGTCAGTTCTCATTTCTGCTCATTTCGCACCTGCTTTATCATCTTAATAGCTCTGAAAACAAATCTAACATTGTCCTTTAACGAGCAGCTTTTCAGCACTCTTGCTCCATGGGTGTCTTCTTTACGTTTTATTAAATGGCCTTTTTAAGCCCTGCTATGTTGCAAAGTTTAGACGAGGTGCTAAAAATTATATTCACGTCTTGTCTTGATTTCTATCTTACATTTTAGTTTCTGTTCTTTAGTTTTAGGTAACAGCAGATTAACGTTGTGCACTCAGACCAAATGTTGCATCGCTGTCTGCATGCATGTTACTTTCTTTCAAAAAGTAGGACCAAAAGTCAAGCAGAATCTTAAATTGCTCAGCGGCATGGTATTGCCTCCTCACTTTAAAATGAAATTGGGTTTTAAAGCCATTCCTGACAGAAAGGAATGACTTTGAGCCCCTCTGAGCTCTCTTAGTGCAGTTAAACATCCCCAAGAGAAAAACAGAGGAATATCTTTTCATAAGAACCTTTATTGGAACCTGCATGGTTGCAGCAGAGAATATGAGCCAACCTATTACAGCTGCAGGGTCCACGTAAAAGCTGCCTAAAGCCAGTGAGGCATGGAGCTCTGAGTTGCTGCGCTATCTGGGACAGCTTTGCACGAGGCTGGATTCTTCCTCGTGTGTGGAAAGCTTGTTTCTTCATGCGGCCCTGCTTGGCTTGAATATTCTTTTAAACCTCTTATACTTGGCGGTTCAAAGCCAGACAAATAATGCTCTCTGGCACATCGCTTGCCAGAAGTCCTTTTTTATTTTTGGGGTTGTTTTCATTCTGCAGTTTTTCTTTTTTATTCTTTTTAAGTCACAGACAAACACCAGTTCAAGCCTGAGCCTGTGCTGTACCGCTTCCGCTTCGACGATGGCACCTATCATCCAAGAACTGACATGCACGATGTCATAGCCAAGGTAAAGGTGCACCAGTGAAAAGCAGTTCAGTTCAAATCATATTGTACAATCTCCAAATAACCGACATGCCTATGTTTTTTATTATTATTTTTATTTCTCAGGGTGTTCGACTGTTCTGTCGTCTTCATAGCCTCTTCACTCCTGTCATCAGGTATATATTTAATAAATTATCCACTTTTCTGCAGCCATGAGGGCGGCACTTCAGTAGTAATAATCTAGTTTTGCTCTGTAGACATGCACCGATCCGCTATTATTATCGATATCGGTACTGGTATTGAAAAATTCTTGATCGGGTCTCGTGACAATGTGACGATTCATAAGGACAGGAGCTGATTGCTGTTTATTTTAAATATCTGCCAACCAAGCTATTTAATTTTTTTTTCCTCATTGCAGCTCCATTATTATTTATTTTACATTATACAGTATTTAGAATTCCTGAACCAGTTGAAAGGTTTGTTGAAGTTTATTTTTTCACGTTTGACCAAAGTTGTCAACCTATTGTTTTTGTCAGTTTCAATATCTTTATGATTATTTATTTTACATTGGATGTTAAACTCATAATTGCACTGACTGAACAAATTAAAGTTGTGTTGTTTTTACACTTTTGACCAAGCTTATGAAGATACAGTACTGGTGTGTTTAAATGTGCTGTACTGGTGCAGAGTTTTCAATGAATTTGCAATTCAGTACATTTATGTCTGCATTTTAAAAAAGCAAGTGTTTTAAGTTAATTCAGCACTGTTTTTCTGAATCGGATTGTATCGGATCTGTATATACCGATACCAAATCTCAGATATCGGTATCAAAAGTGAAAAAAAGTGGATCGTGCATCCCTACTCTGTAGAAATAGCACATTCATTCATTCTTTTTTTTTTTTAAGTTTGTGCAGCCTTTGCAACTTGCTAATCTATTTTATCACACCACATATTCAAACATATAGATGCTAACCTTTTGGTTTGATCCTATTTCTCCAAAATCCCAAGTGTTTTTGAATGTTTAGTGTGTCATCTTTCAGTCTTTTTAGTGTTTGTGTCAAACCTCTTGATGTATAGCGCTTGTGAGGACGCTCAAGTTGGGTTTTTATCAACTAGCGATGCTGCAATTAAACTAAAAGCCCAACACAATACAGTCAGAGAGCCTGGGAATGCCAGAGTTTAATTGGAGCAACCAGCTCCTGCCTAATTAGGTGGAATTTTCTGGCATGGCGAGAGGGATGAGACAAAGAGACCACGCAGAAGCCTTCAGACATGTTCAGCTCCCCGTCTTTTGTAAGTGTGTCCATTTCAGGGGATCTCATCATGCAGTTTAAATGTTTACCGTGGACCAAACACATTGAGGAGATTAGGGAAAGGATTTTCAATTTTCATAGCAATGAAATGTAAATCCACACATTACAAAAATCAAGAACTATTGTTGTGATTGATGGGGAAAAAAACAACTTATTTGCTCGTCATTATTCTTTTGAGTCAGCGTTTATAGGTGTAAGTGTGAAGAATCCAGAATAACTAATGCTCCGTTGCTTTATTTGAATCATTTTTCGAGGCTGAGCAGGTGATTAAAGCGTGAACTTTTAGCTTCATTTGTATGATTTATTCTAGTGTTTGCTTTGAAAGTACAATTACCTACAACTCCACTCACAAAATGTCAAAGCAAACTTGTTTCCTCCAGTCACCCAAGTTAAAACCACCTCTCTGACCTTTACTTTTTCTACTCAAGCTGCTGTTTCCTCATCCCCGACATATGGCTGCCCACTGGGCCGATGTTTACCCCCCATTTTTCACTCTGACAGCCTCACTTTTTACCGAAGCCTCTGGTCTTTCTGGTGCTGGTATCCCATTCGGGAAAAATGTAGGGGAACCTTAGTTCTGGCCAGAGCGGAGTTTTATGCATGGCACACCTCATCATGCTTCATCAACTTTACCACCATCATCAGAGACAAACACAGGCTGTCAAAGGGCCTTACATAACAAAGAATGAGAAACAGGGCAACATTATGAAAAGGACCAGACAGCTGAGGTTGGACTTTTATTTGGCCCATAACCCCCGTTTGACTCGTCTGAACTGTGTAGGATGAAAAGCTAAGTGTATGTGTGTGTTTGCATGCGGTGGAGGCGGTGGAGTAGTAAGTCATGGTGGTTCAGGACTTTCCCGGCCCCACTGCGTGTCCCCTGAGAGGCCCCTGC
This sequence comes from Hypsolebias martinsi, assembly GCA_031762355.1. Lineage (NCBI taxonomy): Eukaryota > Metazoa > Chordata > Actinopteri > Cyprinodontiformes > Rivulidae > Hypsolebias > Hypsolebias martinsi. The sequence goes on from JARVGQ010000760.1 coordinate 20,571,917, forward strand.
GTTCATGGGAAGTCACGGCTCTATTTCAAACGGCATTTGGAGGTCTGGCGATGTGTGTGCGGCAGAGCGCCGTAACACAGAGAACAGCAACACCATACCAGCCGTGCTCCGAGGAATGTTGCTCTGCTGTCACCAAACCTCAGGAACTCACTTTAGATAAATGACACGACTGCCCGCAACAAAAAAGTAGCCGTGCGTTGTTGACAGCACGAATTATGAGTCCCGCTTTAGGCATAGTGTTTAAATAGACCAAGCCATCACTCTTCTACATGTTGACTGTCATATTCACAATAACTTTAACAATTTAAGATTTCCTTTCAATATAATCCTTTGAAATAAGTTTTTTGCTCTTGTGCCTCTCCAGGGATAAGGACTATCATCTGCGGACCTACAAATCAGTGGTCATGGCTAACAAACTTACAGACTGGCTTATAGCACAGGTACGACCTTATAAACTTCTCTAGCCTTCTATCAACACATTTAACCGTCCTACGAAAACATAAAATGTAATGGATATTGTACAAATTTATTACTGTCTTAAAGAAATTTGTGATTAATAGCAACAAGATGATTTATTTTTCCAGTTTTAAATAATATCAAGTGAAATGAAGCATTTTGCTGCATTAGTATCTGAGTGCAAACAATGTTTTTAGTGAGAAAAGTTAGATTTTTTTTGTCAAAAACTTCATTTTTAGTGGAAGCCTGTTTCACACATGCCCACCAATACTAACCCCAACATCGAGTTGTACTTTTTTTTTAAACATATTTTTCTACTTTTGCTTTGCTTTCTCCTGATTCTGTCACCGTCAAACTTGAACTGTGTGCTGAAAAAGTTAATACAAGAGGAAATTGTACAAACATCAAAGAAAAACTCTAGTTACAATTGTTTTGGGAAAATCTAGCCAAGCCAGTGTTTCCAGGTAGGACATAACAAAATACATCTTGTTGCTTTAAAATGATCATATAAAGGTTGAATGAATGAATGAATTTTGACCCAAACTATTGTATTTACTGACTTAGAGTACCGTACTCTTTCTCACTTAACTAGGATGGAGGAGGGGGGTGGGGGATGGGGGGGATGTGTAAGATGAGGAACATGTGCCCAGAAGAGGAGTGCCTGCCGAGCTCACAGTCAAGCTGGTCAAATCAGACTTCTCATTGATGTGTGTGGGTTGGCGTGGATACATATTTGTTTTTTTATGGTGCACAAAAATGTCAAAACTATCGTACATTTGGGTTTTAGAAAGAACTATTTATTGTAGGTCCTAAAAATTAGAGCCTAAAACTACAGTACACATAGGATACCGTAAAAAAAAAAAAAATTACAGTACTTACCGCCGTACACGTCGCACCGCCGTATAAGTCGCATCAGTCCAAATTTGTCTAATAAAGTGGTAAAAAACATAAATAAGTCGCTTCACTGTATAAGTCGCACCTATTATGCGTCATCGCTGACATGTCATGTTTGCTATGCATCACCGCTGGCCACCTGGAAATGTGGGCCGGTGTTGTGCCAAAAATCGATTGGCTGCCAAAATGGTGGCCGTGGAAGCGTGCACGGGAGGAATTTAACAAGAATTTAACAAGATTAACACTTAAAAACAATTATTTGTTTACTCTACATTATCGTAAATGTGTGTCTCAGTTGAACTTTTCCTGAATAAATGTACTTTAATGGTCAAATCAGCTGCATTTTGCTTGGGCGGCGCTGCAAAATGCAGCTGATTTGACGTTTGCTCCAGGAGTTCGGAAGCGACATGAGGGTGGTTTGGTATGGCAAGCCAAGTGTCTCATTAATAGCCACTTTTACCTGTTAATGAGACACTTGGCTTGCCATAAGGCTCGAGGACCCTCTAGCGGCTGCAAATGGTAATGTTTAATATTTTTCATGTCAGAATGAATGAAATTGTCAGATCGCAGCCAAAAATTGAGTTATAAATATGGGGAAAAACATAAATAAGTAATTTTGCTGTATAAGTTGCAGGACATGCTAATTTATGCAAAGAGGTGCAACTTATACAGCGGAAAATATAGTACTATCATCTATCTGGCTACACTGAGTCTAGTTAAAGAACAACATTCTCTGTGTTTTAATATTTGTTAATATGGACGTTCCTTCCACCTGCATGACCATTTCAGCAATTTGTTTTAAATTCTGCTGCTCATCTAGATTAATTTATTATATAAATAAATAAAAAAAGTACATTTCTTATTTGCATTTGTGTAAACGGTGCCACATTTACACTTAACGCAAACTATTCCTATTGAGTTTTAATTCGATGTAACTGATTTTCTTGCTGCCAAATCCCAATCTACGACATCATGTTTGAAATCATTTCCTCTGGCTTCTGAGCAGATTGGAAACAGGTTTGCTTGGTAAATAAAAGAAAATACAATAGAAACAGTTGTTGTCATAACAGGTCGCCCACTTCTAATGTTCAACACACACGCGCAAAGAAGTTGTGAAATTTGAGGCTCTGTGGAGCCGAGAGGAAACGAAGGAAGAAAAGCAGAATTGATTGTTGAGCTCAACTTTATTGGCTCTGACAGGAAGCGTTGAGGCTGTCAGATTGATAGTCGTATGCAGGATGACAGCAAAGAAAACAAAACTTAAAATGTAACTGCAGAATTAAAGGCATGCTTTCACCAGCCTGTTGAGTGCACTTGTGTGTTTGTGGTAGTTTATATAAATGTGTTTGACCTGAGCTAGTGGAGTAGCTCTCACCTCCTGCAGAGAGACTTCAAGAGCAGTCACACCATCCTGTCTAGACATAACTTTGAATGTATTTAAGGCTGAGCATCAAGTGACTCTTCTGGCCTCCGGGTTTTTGAGATGCACACAGCTTTCTTTATTCAGTCATGAATATTTTTCTGCCTCTCTTTAGCTTTCGCCCTTCATCTCAGCGACTCTTTGCACACTTTTTGTTCAAATCTGTCTTATCATTCTCATCCGTCCTCTTTTTTTTGCTTGTCTTGCGGTGTAGGGGGACTGTAGAACGAGAGAAGAAGCGGTGATCTTGGGAGTAGAGCTGTGCGACAATGGCTTCATGCATCATGGTACAGCACTTTTTGGAGCTGGTTTCAACAAACCAGAATAACTTCTGATCCACGTAATCTATGGAAACTTCTCCATCACAGACTAAATTAAACTTCAGTGCTTTAGAGACACTGTACGTAGGGTCTTGGCATTTAGCGAACACAACCGGTCTTGTTCTCTTTCCATTTAAACTCCTTTGATTTTGTCCAGAAATAGAACTTTTCCCCCCAGACCAGTGAAACAGTTTCAGTGTCTGTGGTTCTTTTTATGCATACTTGTGTGCATGTATCTTAAGTAACCATGTTTTGAGCTCATACATGGTTTGCTTTGCTGAATTCAAATGGACAGTAACCATGGTTACACTTTGTTTATGAGAGTCACATTTGTTTTTAGGTCCACACCTAATTTGCGCCAAAGTTCACATCATACAGTATGAGTCACACTGTGTCTTCTCATGCCCCTATGATGTAACTTGTACGGAGTATCCAGAGTTCAAGCCGCACACTACAAATTATCTGCACATCTATGGAACATAACAACCTCAGCCATCCAACATCCTTTAGCTGCCACGGCCTGCAGGGTAATTTTACCATTCGTGCCTGCGAGTTATTTGGCCTGACGATGTAGCTATTAAAGCTACTGGCGCTGTATCTGATCTTGGAGGAAATTAGGAAGAAAAATGTCAAACTGAAGCTCTTGTTTTGCCCCCTCAGGACTGTGTTTTTACATTTTAATGGCTGAATGACTGATATGAACTGTATTTTTTGTAGGGTGGAATAATTATATAACATACTTGCTCAAATGTGTACATAAATACCAACCAATATTTGGCTATGTGCCTCTTAGCAAGTTGCACCTCAGTTGCACACGTTTTATAAATGGTAAATGGGCTGTACTTATATAGCGCCTTTCTATCTTATCAAGACACTCACAGTGCTTTACACTACCATGTGTGCCTTCATTTACCTGTTCATACAGCACTTTACTAGATCATACAAAGCTAATTGAACAACTCGTTCTCAAGAGAATATCCAGTGCTTTGTCACATCCAAACACCAATGGGACACACATCGGAGGCAATGAGGGGGTCAGTGTCTTGCCCAGGGACACTTCAGCATTTGACTGCTGGTGGATTCGAACCCCCAACGCTTGTATTTTAGGACAACTGCTTGAACCACTCAGCCAAAGCCACCCTCAAGCCTATTATATCCATTGGCTTCTAGCAGGATATTTTACTACTCTTCTTGGTAAAATTGGCATATATTTTTTAAATGGTCTGTTTCTTGGCCTTAGCCTGGCTTTTAAACGTAGTCAACAAATTTTCAATATGGATGAGGTCATGGGTTTGAGAAGGCCATCCAAGAAACTTGATCTTAGCCTGATTTATCCATTCAGAAACCAGTTTTGATGCATGTTTGGGATTGTCCTGTAGTTGCTGCCTGACGATGAGATTGAAGAATTTTATCCTTCATTATTTCATTCACTTTGTGCAAGGCACTAGTGCTACAGCTTGTTTCTATCACTATCGTGCTTGACAGTGCAGTTTCTTAAGTTTGAAAGCCTCTCTTTGAGTCCTCCAAACAAAATGACTTCTCGTTGTTGTGACTATTAACTGCCGATTTTAGGTTTTTTTGTCTGACCATAAAACTTTCTTCCAGAGTACATTTGGCTTGTCCATGCAGGCAGCTGCGAACGTCTGTTGAGCTTCAAGGTGTGGCTTTTGGAGTAAGGGATTTTTTTTCTTGGTTGGCCCCTTTATGTCTATGAGGTTGTCTCTGTGGACTGTGATCTGGAATGCCAGTAGTTTCCAGTTCATGGTAGGCTTGAGGCTTGGTGGTTCCTGGGTTGTTGCTAAACATAAGCAATTTCCTTTCATCTGAAAGTGACTGGATCTTCTTCCAAATGTCAAAATGGTGACTCAAATAACATCATATATAGTGTTTTGAACTCATGATTTCAGAATCTGAAATTTAGTCTTTCTCAACTTGTGTAAATCTACGTTTTTCTTCCTCTTAGATTTTCACTGTTCCTTAGGTTTTCCCATTAGCATGATTATTAGTTAATCCAATAAGTCCTGGTGCATGCTCAATAACCCAGGTAGATAAATCTATCAAGGTTGAGTCAGGTCCTCTGGATGGGTTCTTCTTTCATGAAAAGCTTCGTCTTTTATCCAGCAGACTTCTTCAGTCAAACTCAGTCTTAGAAGCAGCACAGTTGCAAAGTGGATCACCAGCAAACTGATTGAACCAGATCCAATAAGTGTTTTCAGACAAATAATTTCAGTAAACTACAGATTTAGGGTCTTTAGTGCCTTAAGCTGTTGCCACACATATGAATGTTTTGATTATCATTAAATATTTGGTAAATATTGTACATTATTGCTATCATGGCTTTGACTATTCATTCCTATTAATAAAAAATGGGTCACAGCTAATTTGTTGAAAACATATTACCGTAGGTTAACTTGTAAATTTACTGATCTGACTTTTTCAGTCAGATACCATAACTGTTTTATTTTTAAATGTTACTATTCCATAGTTTCACTAACATCACTTAACTGTGCCTTTTTTCCTCAGTGTTGGAAAAGAGTGAATTCAAAGATGAGCCTTTATTGTTCCGTTTCTTTGCGGATGAAGAGATGGAGGGATCCAACACGAAACACAAACCCATGAAGCACGATTTGAAAATAGTTGAAAACGTCATCACAAAGTCGCTCCTGGTGAGTTGACCCTTTTTTTTTTTTTTAAATACAACTTTTTGACTTTCTTGTATGCTAAGATTTGCAGTAATTTGCCCACAACCTGAGCTAAAGAAAAAGCCCAGTAAATCATTTTGAAGTCCACAGCTGTGGGACAAAAAAAATGATAACACTGCAAAAGTCCATTTTAGCCCAAAGAAAGTGAGAAAAGCATTCTTTTCAGAGGAGCTAGGATAAAGACCCGACAGCATCTACTATCTGCCTATTCCTACATCTTCTTGTGGTGTGTGTGTTTTGTAGAAGTGTTTCAGTAAGCTGTCTTAGAATTTTGCTGATGTCAAACACGTTATTTCTTTACCAGATAAGACCAAGTGACGGAAGCTATGGCTTTACTCTGGAAGAAAGAAACAGAGTCCCCATCGTCAAATATGTGGAGAAAGGCTCCCCAGCTGAGGTGAGATGTTGGACAATAAACAGACCCATCAGTCCCTTACGCAGACTCATTTTGTAAATGGTACATAAAAGAATTGTTGGATTTATTGGTTTGTATATGGAAATGGAAGTAGAATTGTCCACATAGAGTAGAGCAATATGGCAACAAAGATTTCTGCTTCACATAGCAGGTGGCTAGCTGGACTAGCATTTCATTGGCTAAAACTGAAGATCAAGGTTTCCTTTATTGTCATTCGCATCTCATGTGTTACATGTGGTGGGACACATTATGTACACAGGGTCCCAGTTACAGCCAACAATAAAATGTAAAAGAAAAACAGTAATAAGATCTAAGATAGGAACTAAGAAATACGCTAAACACTTAATAGTGCAAAAACAATATGCCAAACAGCAGCACGAACATGAGTCTGTGTGAGCAGATGAGTACGAATGAATACAGCAGCATGAAATAAATCAGCAGCATGAGATCAGCAGTTTGGATAATTAGCAACACATCAAAATCAAGTGGCATTACAGTGATTATTTTTCCCACAGTGATACTCCTGATTAGGGATTCATGAGGCTAACAGCTAACAGCTAAAGCTGCATTAGTTACAGAGGAACTGAAGTAAGGCCAGCTAACTGGAGGGAATTTGTCTTGAAGATTCTTCAAATTTTCCTCAATTGCCTGGAGTTAAATCAGTTCCTTTCCCTCAAAGCCAATCTCATTTCCCAGATATAATCTGTGATCAAATCTATTTTTCCGTGTTCACTTTGCAGTAAAAGCTAGTTTAAAAGAGGTCATGTACAGCAATAAGGATTGAACGTTAGGACGAGCTTCAGTCGAAGCAGACCAAGCTGAAAATGACAGTGAAACAGCTGGTAGAGCTCCCCCCCCCCCCCCATAAAAACAAAACAGAATAGATTGTTATTCTTCTGGTGAGAATCTTTTAAAATTATTCCCACTGTTTACTGTAGAAATAATGGAACTTTAAAGAACATTAACTGTATTAAGGCACAGCGTTGGATGCCAAAATAAGAGCTTTATTTGAGTTGGTCTTCATTTTCCAGACCACTGATTAAACGGTAATCAGATTTTTTTTTTTTTTTTTTTTTTAGTCTTTTTCCTTAATTATAACATTTGGAAAGAAAAAGTACATCAAAGATAAACCCAATTTAGGATTTTTTTTTAAAATAGAAAAGTAAAGTATTTAGAGGTCTCCTTTCAATTTTAGTTTTTATTTATTGGAAAGGGGACTGGAAAGTTTTGGTGAGTTTGGTTTAAATGCAGGAATGCATTGTGTCGTTTATTATAATTAACAGAACCCAGCTGTATTTGGAAATACAGGCTGTCCTCGAGTTACGAACGGGTTCCGGACCTAAGGACCGTTCGTAGGTCGATTTTGCCGCAACTCGAAACGCCGGCCACATGGCGCCGTAAGTCCGGATTTTCAGCCGTAAC
>JARVGQ010000760.1:20631668-20642155 GCA_031762355.1 Hypsolebias martinsi
CGGTTTAAGGCTAAATCGGTATACAGCCGGGCCGTTAGAACGGAACTCGGCCGTAAACCGAGGACTACCTGTAGTAAATCGGCTCATAAATTGTATTTAAGGTTTAAAAAAAATAACATACTATTCTAGTTTTTACTTAATTATCAATGTTTTTTATTGAATTGTTAATTCATTAGTGCTACTCTGGGCTTTTTGATATTTTTTAAACAAATCTCTGCCTTTCTTTGTTTTATAAAAACGTCTTGTGGACAGAAGATGTAGAATTTTTTTAGGCAATGCATAATTTAGGTACCACTCTTTCACTTCCTATGACACAAATAGGTATGTTTTGTCAAAAGTATAATTTATAAAAGGCAATCAGCAATCTTTTAGTACAATATAGGTCTCAGCACAAACTCAGCATCTGTTTGATGGTGAGGTCGTCATCAGCAGAGCAATGAATGGACCCCTGCTTCCTTCAAATGGATCATGAGGATATACAACAACTGTTGGCGTTCCCACATCTGCTGGATGGTTAGTTAAAGCAGGAGCCAAAGGAAGTTGTTTTAAGGAACTTAGAAGTACTTTTTAATAAAAATTAAAAATTAAAATAAAAAAAGGGACAAAGGAACTGACCATAAGATGTATGGAGGTAATAGACTAGCCCACCCCCCATAAAATATAATAAAAAAAAATAAAACAAAATGAGGCAAATCAGGAAGTAACTGCTCTTGGAAGGCTGATTAGTGAGAAACAGGTGTGTTGATTACTAATAGAGTACAGGTGGTATGAGAAAAGCTTTCAAAATGGACTATGGGGCACTTCTAGTGGTGTGACCATTAATGTAGAACTCAGATCAAGAGCTTAAACTGCCAAAACTTACAATAAAACACAAGAAAGCCTAAAAAAATCCAAATAAAACTGAAAATCACAACAACAACAACAAAAAATAAATCATGACCGGTGCTTTTAAACCCAAAGTCAGTAAAAGTAAGCGAAAAGCTTCCCACATTTAGATTCATCTGTAAAAATCTGATTGGGTGAGATCAGACTAGTATTAAAGTAGTTTTGGAGAAAAGAAAACACAAGAATGTCTTACCCAGTCAAACATGGAGGCAGCATTATCATGGTGTGGACCTGTTTGGCTGTCAGTAAAGTTTGTTACGATTGATGGGATAAATTCTGAAAAACATCACGTACTAAAAGATAAAATCAGGACTTTGGTCGATGAACTTAATTTTATCAGCAAACGAGACATGACTCAATTTATTCTTCAAAAGAAATATTGCAAAAGGTGAAGTGAGACATTCAGGAACATAAAAATATCCATTCACTAGAGAAATTGCATTCCCTGTGAAAATGCAGTGTGAATGCTTATTGCTGAAGAACTTGCTGAAAAACAGCTGAAATTAGCTTAAAAACATGCTGAAATACAGCTGAAATGGAAGAACAAGCCTAAGTTAGCAGAAGAAAGCGGAAAGAACACATATTTGCTGGATTTCCTTAGGTTTAAATAAGCAGAAATTAGCACAAAAATGAGGAAATTGTCTAAAAAATGCTGAATTTATCATCAAAAAAGCTGAAACCAGCAAGAAAAAAAGGTTTAAAGAAGCATAACAAGCTGAAATTAGCAGAAAGATGTTAATTAGGCTGAAAGTGGCAGAAATTACCACAAAAAAGTTTAATTTAGCTGAAAACAGCTGAAATTAGCTACAAAATGCTAAAAAGGCAACAGAAAATGTGGAACAAGCTTACATTTGCAGAAGAAAGCAGAAGGGACATTTTTGCTGAATTAGGCTGAACAAATCTGAAATGAGTGTAAAAATGTGGAATTAGCTGAAAAAGCTTAAATTAGCTTACAAACAGCTATATAGTAGCTGAAACAGAAAAAGCTGAATTTGCTCAAATAAGCTGAAAGGAGCATAACAAGCTGAAATCAGCAGAAAGAAGTTAGAAGAAGCACAAAATTGTAGTTAGAAAGAAACAGAAAGGAGCACAAACAGGTGAAAAAAACAGCTGAAGTTAGCTGAAAATAGCTGAAAAAAGTTTAAATGTGCACAAGGCAGCTAAAAGGTTTTGTAGCAGAAAGAAGCTGAACCAGAACAAAATGTGAAAGGAACAGTAAAAGGTTGTAAACAGATCTAAAGGTTTTAAGGATGTAAAATGAACTCAATTCATTTTCTGTGTTTAAAAAATGGCAGAAAAGGCTAAATGTTTCAAAAAGCTGAAGTTGCACCAAAACCAAAAGTCATAGCAGGATTCTCCTGAAAGAGCTGAACGTTTTGATATGTGATTTGTTGAAATAGTACAAAAATTGTGGAATGAGAATAGTGTGAATTCTTCATAAACATTCACACTATTAACACTATTCACACTATTCACACTATTATTATACTTATTATACTATACTATTCACACTATTATTATACTTATTATACTATACTATTCACACTATTATTATACTTCTCTGACTGATGAAGCCCTCTGGAGTGAGGGTGAAACGTTTCTACTAAAAAGAAACTTTCCATATGACCTGACTGAGAATTATCAGATTCACACTATTAGTTTTTTTTTTTTTTTACTGATGTATAGACTGATCAAACGTTAACAGAGTTAAGTTTTTAATCCATATTGTAACAACTTCCTCATTTATTTAAATATTTAAGAAGTTTTGAAACCATATTTATGCAAAAAACAGGAAGTTTTGCAAACTTGTAGCACCACCGCATTTCAGAAATTACATCCGTCTTTATTTTCTTACAAATCTGAAGCCAAAATCCTCATTTTCTTCACATTGGACTGAAGATTGTCTTCCGTTCTAAGTGGAGGACAACAACTCCATTTGGCTCCGACACGACCTGTAGGTTTTCTGAGGCTCTTTTGAACGTTTTAGTGAAACTGACAGCCTCAAGTTAAGTATCGGGATGATTCGTGCTCGGCGGTGGTCGAGGAGCAAAATAGTTGCTCTCTGAATACTTCTGACGTATTTGTTGCTGTAAAACCTGAAACACCATACCTCTTTATTTATAAAGCACTTAGAGCAACAAGGCCAACTGTACAGCGAAAACATTATAGAATACAGGCAAATTAAAATCAGCTTGCAGTGTCAAAAGCCAGGGAATAAAATTTAGTTTTTAAATAAGACTTAAAGACAATGAAAGAGACATGTAGACATGTACTTGTCACACAATCTTGGACCTGCAACAGACAAGACCCTGTCACCTCTGAGCTTAAAACGAGTGCCTGGAACCAATAAAAGCATCTGGTCTGCTGACCTCAGAGAACACCGTGGGACATATGGCGGCAGCAGATCAATGAGATATAGGAGAGGTCAGAAGTGTTCCGAGATTTAAAAACATACCGAAGGATTTGAAAGTGAACCAGGAGCCAGTAAAGGGAGGCCAGAACTGGAGTAATGTGCTCTCTTTTGCCTGTACCAGTTAAAAATCCGGCTGCAGCATTCTGAACCAGTTGTAAACGAGCAGTGGACCCAAAAAGAAGCACATTGCAGTAATCGAGCCTGGATGTTATGAATGCATGTATTAAAAATGGATTTCACGAAGCACAAGAAGATTGGGTTGAACTCAGTTTCATGAAAGATGCGAGCAGATCATGCAAATCCAGACTTATTGGAAACCTGGTATCACGATCAGTGCAGCGTAGAGATAAATGTGCACTTTCAGTTCATGGCAGCGCTTCCATTCATCTGATAACGCCGCCGCCCAGAAACCACTCAGCCGATCGGCGCTTTGTGTTCCTGCGTGCGTTTAATGCCTGAAGGTGCTGCATGTTGAATATAATTAAATGTCACGTCGTATATGTGTTTCTCTGATCAGGTTGTACAAGCTGTGCCAGCCTCCACCCCCAGACGGGGACCCATAATGCACTGCGTTCAGGAAGATGCTGAAGTCTCAAGTTTTCCTCCAGTCAACATGTTAATCTGATTAAATATGTTTTCTGTATGCAAACAGTTTGCCTTAAGTGTAAATAAAATGTTACAGTAGTAAATACTATATTTGTGACTGTACTGTATACTTTTTATTCTTATCTAGACGGTGGCTCAGAAGCAAAGCAAAACAGCAAAAATGAATGAAATTAGCTCTATAAGAAATACATTCACTGTTGTCTGAATTTTTTTTTTTTTGTTATGAAGGACAGTTGCATTTGTTAGGTTATATTGCATATGAAGTAAAAAAAAATATATATATATATATATATATATTAGGTGTAATTTGGCTTGTTTGTTAAATTCAGCAGATTATTTGCCTTTTATTTGTATTTTAATTGTCAGTTCTTTCTGTGTTGCTTTAAACTAGTTTTTTTTTTTTTTACATGATGCTGTAAATATGCATATTGTAGCCAAACTGTAAGATTTATACTGTTGTTTTGGATGTGTAAGAGTGCTACATGCAGATTCTTAATCATTTCTCAGTATTATTGCAGCTGTTTTTGAACGCTACAGCTACGAGCTTCGTGTTTTTTCACCTAAACAGCGCTCAGGATAAAAGCGTTTGTGACGTGTTTGGATGCGATCCACCGCTGTGCAAACAGAGATAATTAAATACACAAATAAGCTCAACTGTTCACAAATGCAAGTTTTTCAAATGATTGTTTTTGTGCTGCATATTGCCTTCAAAGCACTAAAACGCTGACACCTATGCAGTTTGTAAAATATATTAAAGCAGCTAAGAGTCATGGACACTGCTCTGTTTTTGTTTTCAGAGAAATAACTTCTGCGTTTCTCAACGATAAATGTGGAAATTTTAGGCTTTTCTATAATTTTCTCTTTTGGATGAAACTAAATATTCAGCCATTTATCTTTTTACTTGTAGCTGGATGTGAGGACAACAGGTCTAGGAGACAAAAAACTATTTTTTTTCTCACGCCAGCGACACTCTCCTGCTCCCCCTGGGAGATCCCAAAACGTTTCTAACCCAGAGACTAGAAAGTTTTGGGTTTTCCTTAAGATCTCCTCCTATTTGGCCAGGCCCAGTCAACCTCCTGAGAAGATGCCTAGGAGGAATCACCTTAGCTGACTGCTATTGATCAAAGACTGAGTTTCCCCCGTACGATGGAGATCCTCACCTCATCTCTAAGGCTGAGCTGGCCATCTTATGTCAGCGGCTTCTATCCAGGCTCTCACAATGAGGACTGGAACATAAACCAGGAAGTCAAACGCTTTGCTTTTCAACTCTGCTTCTTCACTGCAACAGACCTGCTCATCACCCTTATCACTGAGAACAAACCCCAGTGTCTCGGTCCATCTCCTGCTCTGTTCTGCCATCATTTGAGAACGAGATACTTGAACTCCTTTACTTGTGGCAAGGACTCACTCCTGGACCAGAGGAAACTTTCTACCTTTCCCAGTTGAGAACCACGGCCTCAGACTCACAGGAGCTAACACTCTTCCTGACCAGTGCACGCTGAATTGCTTGGCTACATTGTGAGGATGAAGGAATATAGACTTGGATGACAACAGCTGTCCGGCTGTTAGACGTATTGTTTTTAAACTATTTTTAGTTCACGTTTTTCTTAGTTCATGTCTTAGATCTTATTACGGTTATTCTTTTACATTTTATACGTTGTTGGATGTACTGGGACCCTTGTACACAATTTCGTTCCACCACATGTGGTGTGTATGACAAATAAAGAAATGCTGACTCTTTCAGCAGAACTATTAAATAAAATGAACTTTACAAACTGTTATGGAATTAATAAATCTCTCAGAAACCAGAGCTCACAGAAAGAAGGAGACAATGAGCTGAGCAGGAAAAAAAAATCAGTAAAATAAAACTGAACCTGAGCAACCGAAACTAAAGCAGGTTAACGGGGAACAAACGATGCACAAGAATATGACAATTGATAAGCTGGGAGTATATGTTGACAGGAGTGATTACAAACTGGGTGCAGCTGGCTAATTAGTAAATGAGGAACAGATGAGCAATGCAGAGCTAAAATGATGACACAAAGACATAAGGTAATAGTAAAACAAATGAAACTAGAGAATTGAATTTTCTGCAAAAATGCAGTGAGAATGCATATTGCTGAAGAACTTGCTGAAAAACAGCTGAAATTTGGAAAAAAAAACACTACATTCTGAACTATAGCTGAATTGGAAGAACAAGCCTAAGTTAGCAGAAAGAACGTATATTTGCTGAAATAGGTTTAAATAAATGAGCACAAAAATTAGTAAATTTGCTAAGAAATAAAAGCTTAATTTAGAGGGGGAAAATAGCTGAAAAGGCTGAAAGAAGCATAAACTACCAGAAGGAAATGGCAGGAGCTGAAATGAGCTTAGAAAATGTGTAACTGGCTGAAAACGCTAAAGCTAGCACAAAAATAGCTAAATGGTAGCTGCAATAGCAGAAAAAGCAGAAAACAGCTGAAAGGAGCATAACAAGCAGAAATTAGCTGAAATAAGTTAATTAGGTTGAAAGTAACAGAAATTAACAAGAAAAACTTGAATTTATCTGAAAATGGCTCAAATTAGCTAAAAAAAATAGCTGAAATGGTAGAACAAGTTTAAATTAGCAGAAGAAAGCAGAAAGACCATGCTTGCTGAAAGAAGCAAAAATGAGCACAAAAAAGGGGAAATTGTCTGAAAAAAGCTGAAATGAGCAAAGAACAGCTAAAAAGATGCTAAAATTACCAGAAGGAAGTGGAGAGAGCATGATTTTGCTGAATTAGGTGGAAAAAAGTTTAAATGTGTGCAAAAAAATGTGGAATTTGCCAAAAAAGCTAAAATTAGCATCAAAACAGCTAAATAGTAGCAGAAAACATTGAAACGTGCATGCATAATCTGAAAAGAGCATAACAAGCTGAAATTGGCAGACAGAAGACAGATGAAGCATAAAATGTTGCAGTTAGCAGAAACAATCTAAAGGATCACAAAATAGCTGAAAAAATATTTAAATTTGCACAATGAAGCTGAATCAGGACAAAATGTGAAAGGAGCAGTAAATGGTTGTAAACCCATCTAAATATATGAAGGATGTAAATTGAACTCAAATAATTTCCCATGTGATAAAAAGTGGCAAAAAGCTAAAGTTGCCCCAACATCAAAAGTCACAGCACCCTTCTCTTGAACGAGCTGCGAGCGTTTTGATATGTGATTTCTTGAAAATAGCACAAAAATTGTGGAACAAGAAAGATGCCGAAAAATGTACGGAAGAATAATAAATCACAGTAGTGTGACTGCTTCATAAACATTCACACAAATATTTAAGACAAGAAAAGTATTATTGTCACAACTCAAACTACAAAACCCAAATCTTTTGGGATCAACACACAAACGAGTCAGAAAAATACTTTAGAGAGAATTGGGCTGTGGGTTTATTAATAAATGAAATGATCAGATACTCCGTCTTATTAAAAACACTCATCTCTGCCATAGATGTCACATTACCCCCGACACACACCTCAGCTGAGCATAAAGTTGGAACAAGAACCCGATGGATCTTTTTATCAGTCATCTCACGACTTTCTGAACCGTTGGAGCCTTTTTGAAATGAGCGTGTCTGAAGTGTTTAAAACCAATGCAGCCAATCAATGCGAAATCTATCCACAGTGTCTTCAAACTAAAGGGGTGAAATTGCATCAAACTACGTGGACAACTGAACACCAGGTTGTAGTTTGTGATGATGAGATCAAAGTAAAGTCTAATGAATGTAAAGCTTTGGAGAATATGGGTTTAAAACCGACTCGTACAAAAAGTTACAAGATACTGCACATCTGCTTTCTTTAAACTTTGCCTCCAAGGAGGCAAACTTTTTTGTGATTTTTTTTTTTTAAGTAGGTTTCATCAATAGTTCCCCACAATTTACGAAGCTCTTTAATAGTTTTTTTGTTGTGCTTTTGCTGCTTTTTGCACCCGTGTTTAGTCCAGTCCTTGTGCCAGACCGTGCCAGCATGCTGTTTTTACATTGTTAAAACATCTGCAACATTGATCCATTTGTTTGTAGCATGATGCGCTGCAGACGTTTGATCGTTAATGTGCTTTTAAATTAAAAAAAAAATGTGAGCAGAATATGTAACCGGCCGCCAACTTTTACATGTTCTTACATGTTCGAAGTGACTGAAACTAGGTCAACAGTGGTGACCTCCATGGAAGAAGAGCTTTTTGGAATGAAGAAGTAAGAGAGTTTTGATTTGTTGGAACCAGTGGTGTAGTCTACAAGTGGTATAGGCCTGTCATGATCAATTTTGCTGGACGATTAATTGTTGAGGAAATTATTGCGATAAACGATAATATTGTTAGAAATTTGACAATAATTGTCAAATTTAAGAAGAAATGTGTAATTTGTTTTGTGTGTAGTACCCTTTTTTGACACCAGATGGCAGTATAAGACTGTTTGAGCCGAAGTATGGAAGGGAGTGAGCAGCGTCTTTAAGAAAAATGGGAGGGAGGCACCTTGACATGACGTGGGCTGTCTCTTTTCTGTTCTCAAAATGGCGAACGCGCAGTGTGGTTCGACCTGTTTAGCATAGCATTTTTCACACAAAGCTTTTAATAAAAAAATAAAAAAAATCAGTAAACAAGTTCTCAGCTTCTTTTTGATGGGGAAAAACTTTATACACGAAGGCACGGGTTTCAACCGTAAACGTTGGAGCTTTGAAAAGACTGTTTCCCCCACATGGTCGACCTGTTAGCTTAGCTGCCTTTAACGATCCAAAAACATGATTTTGGACAACTAGAATGGATTTAAAGAGAAAAGAGACATGGAGGGGGTCAGTGAAGAGCACCGGGGTTGAGCTTTTTATCATCCAGTGTCCAGTCGAAAGAGAGAGACACGAAGAACCGATAAAGCCGATAAATGAAAATGAGATAATTTTCATTTATCATGCGATTAATTGATTTATCGCCACAGGCCGAGGTCTACTGTGCTTAGAAACCACAATACACCGGTTAGTACAATGTAATCGTCAATTTATTTATTTTTAAGCTTGTTGAACATTTCCAAATTTCTCTGATGCTTATATGTGAATAAATGCACAACAAACTTTTTTGTACAACAGTTGTATTAAAAACATGTTACAGTATAGAATTTATGTATCAACGCAAAGATACCAATAGATTGTTATGGAAGCGTTACCATTTAACATGACACATGTCTAATGATATATACTGTATTACTGGGCACTTTTAAGTGGGTATAGGCTACTGAAATTTTTAAGCTTTTCCAGTACCTGAGTATCACGTAGACCACTGGCTCAGATTTGTTGAAACATAGATTTAACTGCTTTGTTTTTGTTGAGTGCGTACCCGCATTACACAACTGCAAATCAAGAGATCTGGAAATCAGCTGGAGTAAAGTCACTTATAGATCAGGATGATGAGTGTTTCTGTGACATTTCATGGGTCTCAGTGAGTGCCTTTACTCTGGTGGGGGTGGATGGGAGTGTCTGTGAGCAGGAGGTGTGCATCCTCACTGGTTTCTCCTCAGGAGCCACAGTCTGCGTTGGGGGGTGAGTGGATGGGGAGGTCCCGGGCTCACTCTCCACCATGCACCGGTTCCAGAACCGTCTGGTCCGCGCTCTCCATCTGAACTGATCCCGGCTCAGTTGCAGGGGCATTTTTTTTAATTTATTTATTTTAATTCTCCTCTCCTGAAGGACGAATGACTCCACCGGCTCTCCTCCTGCTTTCATTCTGCTAAAAGCTCTTGGCGAGGCACTCCAGCTTTTTCTTCATGGCGTCTCCTCAACAGTCCAGGATTCAGTCGTATCTGGAGAGGAATAAAATCGGACCTCTGTTTGAGGTGAGTCGTGCACGAAAACCACAAAGTTTACTGGCTGCGCGGGTTTGCACCAAACTGTGCGCGTCTGCTGCTGTCAGGTTGTAATTGATGCATCCCTCCCTGCAGCCTGTGTCTCGTGCACGCTAAGTAAATGAGCAGGATTACCAGTAAACCGTGCGTGATGGTGCACCTCTCTGTGTCCCGCTGCGCATCCCACATCCATGGACCACTGTGTCCCCCACTTCAGGCGCTGTTGCAGTTGGTTGAAGTTGAAACTACCTAAAGGGGTAGTTCACATGTTTTAAACTGGGGGTTATGTGAAAATTTAAATGGGAACAGCTCCTGCCTTCTGGTTGCCTTGGTGTCATCTGTACCAAGGAGGCAGGGGTTGAACCCACTCCTGGAGCATCTTTGTGAAAAAGTAACGTGATGCGACAACCTGACTGCAAGAGTAAATGACAACAGATTTATTACCGAAGGAAGGCAACAACTTTATAATTAGTTAAAAAGAAAATAGTGAACCACATAAAAAATGGCTAAAGTAAGGCAATGTGTTGATGTCTGTGAAACATTGATTGTGCTGTGCTCCACATCAACCCAGCTGAGTTCTGCTCCGCGCCTCTTTCGGGTCAGTGCTCACTTCGTGAACGCAGGACGTAGTCGGCTCCATCGGTGATTTATGAACGGCCAGAGGCAGGGCCGGCCCAAGCCTCCATGGGGCCCTAAGCGAAATTTGGTTTGGGGCCCTCTATTTTTGATAATAATGTGGAT
>JARVGQ010000760.1:20683657-20694526 GCA_031762355.1 Hypsolebias martinsi
CCCCCCGGGTGCGTAACTCGAGGACTACATATATTTAATAAATAAATAAAAATAAAAACTTGCTGATGTACCTTTTTTGTTTAAAAATGTGCAGCTTTGTGAACAAAAACTTTTTTGTCTTCTTTTAGAAAAAAAGGCAGATTTTTAGTTATCTTACATTCTTTGAATCTTGTTTTACATGTTCATTGTTTTTTTTTGTTTTTTTTTACTTTTTAGACTTTTATGGGATATAACTCAGTCCTGCGCCCTCGAGTGGTGGGCGAGTGGGTCGGTCGTGAGGAAAACGACGCAGACCCGCTGGCTGCTGAGATGCTGCAGCCTCCGGTCCCTCGAGCCAAAACCGAAGTGTGCTGGAGCCGAGACAACAGCCCAGCTCGCAGGTTAGTCCCTGCAAATCTGTGGTCGTAAATGGGTAAAGTTGAAAACTTTACAAAGCTGTTTGTAGCTCTTAAAAAAAAAATGGAGAGAAGTTGGACTTCTGAGTGTGACTGCCCGAGGAGCACCCATCTGAAAGTGTCTGATAATCCCATTTCAAAGGTGCGATCAAAAACCGCCTCAACCCAAACTCAAAGCCTTAAAATAAAAATTATATAGCCTTGCTTTGACTATAAAAGCTTGGCATGCTGTTTGGAAAATTTTTGAAGTTTGCAAAACGATTCAGTTTTAATTTGGATTAGTCAGCCGTTGAGGCATTATTAGGTCATCTTGAAGGTCAGTGTTTCAGTAAAGCTCTGAACAGAGGTAACAGAAGAGCAATAAGGAGAGCTCTGAGAACTTTTATGTATGAGTATGCCTGTGTGGGTGTGAATTTTTAAAAAGGGAAATATGTAAAACCATAAATCATAGGCAGACCTCATGCACAGTTTGTATTGAGTTACTGAATGAATGACTCTGTTAAAGACTAAAGATGAGTATGAACTCTCTGAAAGACTGACAGTGTCTATAAAGTTTTTTTTTAAACCGTAATTTCTGGACTATTGAGCGCACCTGAATATAAGCCGTGCCCAGTGAATTTAAATTTTTTTTTATTTAAGTACATAGCTGCAGGTGTCCATGTTGCAACAGGAGATATTTACACAGAAAGTATTTTAAAACTTTTAATTAAATATGTACTGGTAACATACACAAATACGTACTGTATAGTAAAGTTTTTTTTCTGAGAGAGATATATAGTAGCCAACCAGGCAAAGTTATTGATTGCAATTTTCGTCTTCCTTCTGCGTACTAAAACCACTGAAGTCATCTTCTTCAGCTTCAGAAAAACTTCATCACACATGTCCTCAGTCTCTCTTTCATTGTCTCTCTCAACATCATTTTTGTCTCGTGGCAAATTAGCCCTTGAGCTTGTGCTGTTCTCTTCATCATGCAGCAGTCCAGCCTTTCAAAACCTACTGGTGATAGTGGATGTTTTGACACCGCTCTCCTATCACGGTCCACTGGCAGACTTGAAAAAAAAATTTTTTTTGCATACGGCCAGCTTTGGTAAATGATTTCTTGCTGCTAGTCATCCAAGCCTCCCACCAACCTTGGAGTGTCACATTAATGCACGATTTACACTGATGTCATGTGGCTGCAAATACTTTGTTCTGGCCCAGGGATCACGTGTTTCACGTGATTAAGAGACGTGTATTGGGAAGCTGTGTAAGCACCCAGGTGTTACGAGGCTAAATTTTTGGTCGCATGAAGCTCCTTAGCCCGTAAAAATCCATAAATTAGCCGCGTCGTTGTTCAAAGCGTGGGGAAAAAAGTAGTGGCTTATAGTCTCGAAATTACGGTACTTATGAGGCAGAACTCAGACTCAAAATATAATTTCTTTAATGGTTTTCATATTTTCTCTGTGAAGATGCTCACATCAAGATCTTTTTGGGAATCCCCCGCAGATTCTAGGTAGGCCGACCGCTGTGGAGCTTTACTGACCAAGCCAGTGTTTTGGCTTCTAGTGTTTTCATCTTTTTAATGAATAATTTGTGCTATGTAAGTTTGGTTCTTGTTGCTTTATTCTGCTCAGTTTTGTCTTTGGTACAAACGATACAAACCTGCTGTTAAGTTTTATTCAGCTCTAAGAGTGAATGTTCTGTTGTCCTGCAATAACTGAGCTACTGAACGTGTTTTCATCTCCAGTTACAGCCAGCTCCCCCAGTGTAAAATAAATCAGTGATGGGTGTTAATTCATGACATTGTCAACTTGATTTAGCCCCAGAAGGACTTCCTGATTTCAAATAAAGAAACAACCCTTTATTTATTTGTGAACTCAAAATAGTTTTTTGGTTACTGTAGTATTTGATGAGAAATATAACTTTTCTAAGTCAGAATACAGTACAGTACTTAAATTGTATGTAATTTATGTTGCGTTAACAAGCTCCATCATCTTAAGAGAACAATATGAGTTACTTTTTATCTTTGGAAAAAGTGAAGAAAATAAATTTCCATTAACTGATCATTTTATTCTCAGTGTGTAAATATTCACCCTCATGTTTAAAAGAAAAATGAAGGTGATTTTAATGTTGCCATTAAAAGCAAATCCAGCTCTGAAAATGTTTTTTGTAGAATCAAACTAAGTAATCTAATGAGCACAAAACCCCCACAGAGGGGATGTTAAAACCCTGCATCCATCATGTTTGACCCTTTCCTATTAGCTGCAAACAGAAGTCATTAAACACAGATTAGCATCAAATGATCACTCCTCCGGTCTTACAGTCCACACCTTCATACGAAGCATAATAATTAATTTATTTAACATGTTGGCAATGCAAACGAGTCCTTTTTAAATGGTTACGTCGAGTCCTTTTTAAATGGTTACGTCAGAGATAAGGGATTCAATCCTGCTTTTAAAATAATTGTTTAAGTGAAACCAATCTTAAAGTAAATGCAAATGAAGATTAATTAAGCAAGAAGTGAAACATGTCCGTAGCTGCAGTCTTCAGGATGACACACTAAGATTTATAAATGGCAAGTGAGAAATAGTGGTATAGACTGGAATGATTCAATAAACTGTAGAGTATGAACATTAAATGTAAATTAAATCTAAGAACAGTTTTGATGACGCTCAAACCAACTCCTGTTCATGATGACTCATAGGACTCTGAAAGCAAATAAAAAACGATTAATCTTCTTGGATTTCTGTCTTTGAGGTTTCATTAATTTAATCATTTTTCTTGTGTTTGTCTGTTACATACATACACTTTCAGCAGCTTCTCTTTTAAAGCTAACAAGGTTCTTTATTGTCATTTGCATCAGGTGGTACATGAGGTGGGACTGTGCACTCAAGGTCCCAGATACACACAAAAATAGCAAAAAATATAAAGTATAAAAGAGACAGTATACAAGGATCTAAGATATATGCTAAACACAAATAATGTAAAATAATACAGTATATTAAACAGCTGAACATGAGTTGTGATGAGCAGATGGGTATGAATGAATAGCGCAGCAGCATAGAAAAGTCACATATCACCAATTAAAGTTAATTAAAGTAACATGCTCTCAGTTCCTGTTATTTTGTGGTCAGGAGTCCAAACTTGGCTCATTTGCTCGTTGCAGCAATCGCCCAAACTCATCTTTCGCAGAAAGGTGTACTTCAACCACGCGATGCTGCAATCGGCTGCACGGTGTTTTATCCCAGCTCTTTCCACTGCACTGATCCATGCATGGGTGACTGCAGAGTATGATTGTTGGAGGCAAACTTGTTTGTGTTTTAAGCATGCTACAGAGCTGGACAGTAATACTTTACATGTTATTTAAGTAGTGAGCAGTCCAGGTTTTTCTGAGTTTTGATTTTCACTCCTCAGCCTGAAGCTGGAGACGAGGAGCAAAGGGCTGAAGGAGCAGCAGCAGCATCACAAAAAGCTCCTGGCTGCCATGTTGTCCCAGGACTCGTTTGAATCGGTCAACAGCCCCGTCCCGTCAGTCCTGGAGGAGGAGATCGAGGATGAGGACGACGCCATGGAGCTTCTGGGTAATCTCACAACGCTAAACTGCTGACAAACAGACACAGAGAATTGAAATGATACACAATGAGAGCTGTTTGCGCAATTTATTTCACTTTTTAGTCATTTTAAAATAAAATCAGTTGTAAGTTCCTGTAAATTCATTGTCTGGTCGTCGCGCACTATTTGCTCTGTCCACAAGAGAACCAAGAAGTAGCCCAGTGGATATATTTTATGAGTGGAGATGAGATTTAGAATGTTTTTATAATCTAAGTTTTGATTTTAATGTCCAGATAAGAAGAAAATTAATGAGCAAGTTAACACATAAATAAAGACATAAAAATGTAGTAATAATACCAGACTTTTGATTATATTACTCCAGTAAAAATGTATGTGTGAATAATATTAGGTCTTTTCGTTTGTCTCCAATTTACGAAGGGGCATTTGTAGTCGGACAAGTTGACGTTAAGTAGGTAATTAGCTTTTTATTTTACAGATAAAGATGATAATTCTTATCTATTGTTTCAAAAATTTGTTTTAAAACAGCATTATTGCATGGCTTAATGCTACCGGAAACTTTTCAAACGTCTAACTTCATCGTTGTTATTGCATTTACCGTATTTTTCAGACTATAAGGCACACTTAAAATCCTTTAATTTTCTAAAAAAAAAAAATAATTAAGAAAAAATTGACAGTGTGCTTTATGTATTCATTCTGGTTGTGCTTACTGACCTCGAACCAATTTTATGTGATTATTGTGAATGAGTTGAGTAAAGTTTGACTTATCTGACTGTTTTGTTTCACTTAATGCACCTTATAGTCTGAAAAATACGGTAGCCATGAAAGACAAGTGATCATTTCTTTGCTTGATTCAAACCGAAACAATACTATGACATTAAATTAAACTTTAGTGGTTCTGGACCTTGACTTCTAAAAACCGCTGTATTTATTATGACCAGGAACACAGGAAGTAACGCCTCCTGCCAGACTAAATCTGGTGCCTGAAAATACTTAATGTGCTGGAACGCTTCTTTCATTTCTGTCACGTCTTACTCAGTTTTGTCTCTTTGAATTAGTAATCCTCATCAGCAGGGGTGACTATCTTAATAAAAGCAGCTTGAAGTCGCACGCTGTGCATACATATGCACCAGCAGCAGGTGGCACAACATTCAATTTAAGGAACAACTAATGGCTGCTGGAGAAAATTCAGCTTTTATACAAACAGATTCTGGGTTTGGTTAATAAATGGCTGCCGTGCAGCATTACTTTGGGTGAATATCAACTCACAGGGAGCTCTTTTAGCTCCAGTTACAATGCCTCAGTGTTGATCACGCAGTCTTTTGCTCTGTGCTGACATGCAATCTACGTACGCCTTTGCTCTCTGCACTTCTGCACAGCTTTCCTGCTTGTTAGCCGGATCCTTTTTTCCAGGTTGATACAGAAGCTCACGTTGATGTGTGGCAGTAAAAGCCCTCCAGGTTCCACACTATAGCTGCTGTAAATGTTCAGATCGTCAAAGCATTTCTACGTCTTGTTTTCATCATTTACAGATCCATACCATATTTTTTGGACTATAAGGTGCATTAAGTGAAACAAAACAGACAGATAAGTCAAACTTTATTCAACTCATTCACAATAACCACATAAAATCAGTTTGAGTTCAATTAGCACAACCAGAATTAATACATAAGGCTCACTGTCGATTTTTTGTAAGGATTTTAAGTGCGCCTTATAGTCTGAAAAATACGGTAATTAAATATGAAGGTGTGGATTAAAGCTTTTTTAAAGACACTTAAAAACATAAAGTAGGTTCTTTACTCTTATTAGGTTTGTATGATTGTGTGTGTTGAGTTATTTATTCATAGTGTAACAGTGTAACGTAATTGATTTGTTGTTTTCTTCTACATTACTGATCTTCTGATCCAATATGGGTGTTTGTGAATACATGAGCTGTAAAACTGGTTCTATATTTTGGAAGAAATCCTGAATGGAAATGGGATTTCCTCTAAAATATAAGATACTGTCTGATATTAGCACTGTTTGGGTCAGTGGGTACCAAATGGGGCGCTATCCCCAAAAGAGCATATTTTCTGTCTAGTAAGAACTTTTGGACTAAAACAAATTTGAATGGGTCATAAGCATTTAGGCTTAAATCAAGCTAACGTCTAAAAGGGAACGTTTTGTAGCGTCCAAATGTTCTCGTAGACGTCAAATAGATGTTTACATTTAGCTGAAATTGACAAGAATTTAAACAAACAAGTGAACAGTGTTTTTGTGTTGCTGAGCTAACAATCATACAGGTTCTGCACCACTACTACTTTTAAGACTTTATGCAACTTGTATTTAGTTCATCACAATTTTGTAATTCAGTCTAAACAATTAAGCTATTTTTAATAAATAAATACAAATTCAACTCTGTATTTTATGATATCCCAGTATCAGTACAGCTTGCTTCTCCAGCATATTTAATAGGACTGTGCATTTCTTTCTTGTTTTAATTTTCCAATACAGATTTTCTTTTTATGATCTCTTATGCACAATTTTAAAAACAGAGCCCCCTTGTGTCACAATTGGCACAATCACACCCAGTTATCAGAACTACCCCATATCATTTTGTAAAATGAAACACTTTTGTAAGAAAAATAAACTAATTCATGAAATTTTGGCACCACATCAATCTCAAATTGTTCAAATATTCTAATCATGTTTCTCCTTTTTAACTATTTATTCAGTAGGTAAAATATAATATTGAATAATTCACACAGAGTTTAGCAGGTAGGTTAAATGTATCCAAAGATATTCAGAACTAAGAGTTTTATGTCTTGAATTATGGCTGACATCACAGTTATCACTCATAGTTTGGGTCTGTAAGCGGAGTCGGCTCCATATGAGGTGCCAGCTGGATCGAAGGCACATGAGCATTTAAAGGTGCAACACAAACAGGATCCATTTGGTTTTGAGAGGATCTGTGTTTTGTTTGTGGCATCTGTCCCGCCTTCCTCAGTGTTTCCTTCCTCACGTGGATTTGTGACGCAAATGCCAATCTTTTCAACAAAGCGACAGTGTCCTGGAGAACCCTCATCTGCTCGGACGACACGCATGCAGCTGGATATATCTCTGGGGGTGATGTGTCTTTCTCTGCTGTCGATCAAGGATGCAGAAATTGCATACAATTGGAGTTATGATAACAGGTTTTCTGTTTTTGGAATAGTCTGGATCCTGGTTTATCAACATACAAAGAAGACGACCACAGCCAATTTGGTCCTCGTCAGGCTGCTGCCTTTGTGAAGGTTTGGTTCGTGCTTTGAGGACTCAAAATCAGCTGATTTACGAGCTAAACTATATGGAAGTGATTTGAATCGCAGGCCGCCTGGGGCTTTGGGACTCGTCAGCATGAAAACAACCTTGAAGAGGCTCGTAAGCACGGACCAGCGGAATGCACCCTAATCTGACCATTTTGGACCTTGGAAGTTATCCAGACTCAAGGCTGACGGAAAAATAGTCTGCCTGAATAAATCTACAATTGTGGTTCTGAATTGGACTCCTGGTTGGCCTCGAACAGGCCGACATAGTTTTTCCTGGGAAATGTGTAATCTAAGGAAAAGCTTCGTCTATCGCAATACCCCCCCACCGCCACCACCCACACACACACACACTTCTGTGGAGGATTATCAGAACTGTGCCGGCTGACCATCATCTCATCTTATCAGGACAATGGACTATCTGTTAGTGCTCCATGGACCGCCTCGTCATCAAATGCATAAATAACGTGTTCATAAATGTGCTTGCTGGCAGAGTTTTTAATGTCTTAAATTGTGTCCTGTTAGGGCTTTGTCCCTTTTTCTATCTAAAAAAATGTATTTAGAAAAATGATAAGAAGGCCGCGCTTTATAGCAGCAGCTTTGTGCACTCTGCCCATCTTTCGGACGACTGTACGGACACTTTCTCGTTGCATCTCAGTGCAATGATAATAAAGCTTATTCTGATTCTGATGTATCCAGCTCCTGTCACACTTGTCCTCCATCCCAGTCACCCCAGGTGTTCATCATTGTCTCTCGTTAGTGTCCCTACAAGTTCTGTGTCCGTTCGTATCTTTCCGTGGATCGTTCTGTCTAAGGTGTCATGTTCTGTCTCCCACCGTGTTTCCTCGATTAATGTAAGTTTTGCTGCCACGTCAGCCCTTTGGCTTCTTATTACCAAATATTCTTACTTTACTTTTGAGTTCCTTGTCTATGTGCACTTTGGGTTCAACAAACCAACGGATCATGATAGGTTTTGATAAATAAAAACGGAAATGTGCATGGGGCACACCTTAGTCCAGTATAATCTTGTATGAAACCCACATGGGCGATTAACCTTGATCCAACATTGAACCCCGGGACATTTTGAGCCTTTTTATTGGCCACATACATCTCACAGACAAAAAAAAATGTCTAGGTTATTATCTGTCTTACAGCTTTAAGTAAAAGCTGCTGTGATAAGACAAAACACCAAGGTCTTTCATCTTCATCAGGATCATATAGTCCTGACCCAAGGCAGAGGTATATAATAGTGAAAGATACAGCTATAAAGCAGGATGTTGGTGGTTTGTGATGGCTCTCCTCAATCATCTCTACAACTCATGTTTTTTTTTTTTCCCTGTGGCCTTGACTTTACCATCCAAGGCTGTAATTCAACTGAAACAATGCAGCAAGGTACGTTCTGATTCTCTGTCAGGGTCAGGTCACGATGCTATCCCTGAGAAGCTGCTCTGTGTTGATTATCCCTCTGCTGAAGAATTTTTAATGGATAGTACTGACAGATGGGGTTTCAGGGGAATGGGGGAAAAACTCTTGAATGTTTTGTTCAGAAATCAGATTTTGGCCCAGATCTAGATTCTGATGGTTTCTTGGAAGGGATTACAGTGCTTTTTTTTTTTTTTTTTTCCAAACCAGCTTGTTTTATTTGTTTGTTAAATCCAACTTAAACCCGAGGGACACACTTGGGCTCAGTGTGGGGTTTTGTAACTTGACACTTCAACATGCCAACTTGGAAAGTTGAACCAAACGAGCCACTTTCTTAAAAAAAATAATAATAATAATAATAAAAATAAAAAAAATAAAAAACAGCTTTTGCTCAGATGCTCAGGGGACACCAAAATGCTTTACAAACTTTAAGTTATTTATTAAATTGACTGTATATACATTGTTGTACCTCCTGTTTAAGTATTTTATTGGTTAACACACACATTTTGGGAAACTTGTAATTCCAAATTCTCTATAGGTGAGAATGTTAGCATGAGTTGTCTCCATATGCCGCCCCCATCCCTCAGTCTGTCAACCCATCCAGGGTGTTCTCATCATATTCTGAGAAAATGTGTAGCCCTCCATAACCTCATACAGAATAAAATAAGCAAAGGGATGAATGAAGATCCTGACTCATGCAATGTTTCATCTACTTCATTACAAGACAATACTATGGTAGACTTTTCTTATTTCAATCATTTGCTTAGGGTGACCTCAAGTGGCTAAAAGACAGCAGTACATTTATTGCATGGTCACATGCAATGAGTAAATTTAATGGTGCGTCTAAGTGCATTTAAAATTTAGCTAAATAAACACATATATTGGTTTTATAGCTTTTTGTTTTTGTGTTATATTAAGTTTATTGAAGCCATGTTTTATATCAGCATGTTCACTCCAGACTCAATTCGCTTGTTCCATAATCATTTGCTTTGCTAATAATACTTGCTGATTGGTGCCTTGTTGAGCTAATTACTGTTTTACACAAATCCACATCACACAGACCTCCAGCAAGCATGATCTGGTGAGAAGTGAAAACACCCTGTGGTCTGGCTGTGTGATCAGTCATGATTATCTGAAAGAGGGAGTCGCAGTGAACTGTGAACACATGCGTCCAAATTTCCCCTAGGAGGCAGAAAAGGTGCACTAGTTGGCTTTACTCTGCAGCGACTGCAACTACTGTGTGGAGATTAAAATGTGTGAGTAAAAAAGTTTCAAAGAAACAAATATTCTATTCAGAATTTCTGTATCTAGATCTTTTGAAGCAAGGCAAGATTTTTTACAACTCGTAAGTGCTTTATAGATAGGCTACAAGGAAATGCACTGGAATAAGGAAATTTGCAGTTTGTCCTCATAACGAAATGCAAAAAAACTAAATTAAGTTTTAATCAAGCAAATAATTAATAGTAAGTAAATAATTATAAATTAATAAAGTAAACAACACAGCATTCAGTCCTGATTTTAAGGAAACAGCAGTTTCTACACATTGCAGGTTGTCTAGTCGGTTCCAGTTTAGGAGCATCAAAACAAAATACTGCTCCTTGTTTTATTCTGGACCTCGTAATATTGAGTAAATAATATGTCCCCAAAGACTGGATCAGTCTTGATTGTTCATGTTTGGCAAGTAATTGAGATTTATTCAGGTCCACAATAATGACTCACAGACTATCCATCCCTTTTTTTTTTTCTTTTTTTTTTTACCCGCTTCTTTCATTTTTGGGTCATGGGTGTCGCCAGTGCCCATGTCCAGCAGTTGACTCATAGACTAGATTTTAAAATTTATCCACTTTTCACAAACAGGGAGCCAGTCTAGTGATTTAAGCACTGATGTGATTTGTTCAGTTTTCCTAGTTTAGGCCAGGATTCTGGCGGCATCATTTTGGATGAGCTGTAGCTGCCTGATAAATTTATAATAATAATAATAATAATAATAGTTGTTGTTGTTGTTGACACCTATAAAACCACCAATACAATAATCTAAAATACTGAAAACAAACAGTTCCAGGTTCGATCCCCGGCCACTGCATACCTTGTGGTGTCTCTGGGCAGCACACCTCATCCCCAAATTGCCCCCCAGGCGCTTTGAATAGCTGCCCACTGCACCACCTGGTGGTGGATGGGTTAAATGCAGAGACTAATTTTGTCCTTGTATGGAAACATAC
>JARVGQ010000760.1:20707620-20719889 GCA_031762355.1 Hypsolebias martinsi
TGAAGATTCTCAGTCATCCAGGACATGATAAAATCAAAAAAAAGGTTCAATACAGAATCAACCGGACTTTATTTGTAACAGAAGACGTTTCGCTCTTCATCCGACAAGCTTTCTCAATTGTCTTACAGTCTTGACTCCTTGTGTTTTTAGTCTCCACTACAACCGATGTACATCAACGCCCCAGAATGCAATTCTCTGGTTAAATAATGGCGATGTCCTTAGGTGAAAAATGTATGAAACATACATAATTTTCAAAGTAATAAGGAGTCTTCACGTCACAACAACTTTTAGTAGAATGGAGAAATAGCCTATAGCCAGTAGTCTGAGTCTTTAAGGGCAGATATAACAGCAGCATTCACCTTTTGGCTGTTAGCAATAATTACCAAAAACCTTCAATCTGAATTGTCTTCTGCTCCATTTTACCCGAAACACTGTCTCTACTATAATTCTTAAAACTTGCTGCAGTTCATCCAAAACCACTCCGACTCTGCAGATCCTTTTTGTTTTAAAATTAAACAGCAAGAGTGCATCTGGAAAAGTGTGCACAAAAAGAGCCGCTCTGCGCTCAGAGGCTGGCAGCGTCTGGAGAAGTGATAGATCTGTGCCAAGGTATTCCTGCTCACTCCTGAGAGAGGCCCCTCGCCTCTCTGCACAGCGAGGTCAACAAGTACACACCATTACCTCGCTGCCTGCCAGCACACGGACACACAAAAAAAAAAACTAAATATGCAGTGCTGTTCCTTTAAGACTGGAGGACTCGGAGCTGCCTGAATGCACTCGCTGCCACCAAGATGGAGACGGAGGGAGGGGTTGGAAGGCAAAGACATTTCACCGAGGTGGAAAACACACAAAAAAAAGGATAAACTTGTTTCTCTGCTTCTTCTGCAAAGCTGCAATTATTCATAATGTGAAATTACGGGTGTCAGTTTGCTGATTGCGCTGCGCAGAGGAAAAAGGAGTCTTGTTGCTAGGAGAGGAGAGATTCGGTCCTCCCTTATTGGCTGCCTGGATGAGTAAGATGGCCCAATGAGAGCCCTCCCCCCCACACACGCCAACAGCAGAGCAGTAGTAAAGCTACCCCCACATGCAGACCTGATTAATATGTCAGACATGTTTTATGGGTTAACTTGAATCAGGCTGGATGTACTGAAAACACCGCAGCAGCAGCACAGTGTGTGGAGGACTTTACATTGTTGGGATGGGGGGGCAACATACTGTACACACAGTGCAGAGGTAAAGTGTTGCTCTAATACAAAGGAAGTGCTCACATGCACGATACTCTCACTAATTAGCTCAAAACGGTGTAAAGAGGGGTGGAAATAATTGACTGGATTCCTCAGGTGTGCATGATGTACACATGGGAGGCGGGAGGGAAGTATTTACCTGTTCCAGTCGATGGATGTTGCTTCAAGAGCAGAAGTCGGGTTGTTCATTTGGACGAGTAACCTGCTGTGGATCTCACATCAACTTCTGTCAGGAAATGCTGCACTTTGTTTTTTCTAACGAGAAAAAAACTTCTTTTTTTTTTTTTTTTTCCCTTTTGGTCGCCCTCGCAGTCAAGAAGTCAAGCAAAGACCGTCAAGTTCATTTTGTGATCTATATAACTAGAAAAATAAACAATGTGCCAACTTCCTTGCTGATGTGTGGATGCACCTAGGTGTAACAAAGGCCTCGGTCCAAAATTCGATTGACATGTCATAATGGCCACCACTATACAGGTAGTCCTCGGGTTACGACGCAGTTCCGTTCTCACGGCGGAGGCGTAAACTGAATTTGACGTAAGTCGGAACATGCGTACAAACTGCACCATATATACATGTACAGTACTGTATTACCAAGTATTTAGCCTGTCCTAACACTGTACCCTACATGATTATCAAAAACCACATACATTTAGGAGCCATAATGGAGGGGAAAAAAAGAGTTAATTTCTTACTGGGAGCTGGTTTCTTCCTCCGTCTGTTAGCATGTTAGCTCGTGCACGGCCGGTCCAGCCCGCTGTTTTCTGACGTCTGGTGACGCGATCCACCCGTCCATCCTACTGTTAGCATGTTAGCTCATGCACCGTCCACCTACCTCCCTCCTGTAAATTTCCACTGAGCGCGCGTCAACCCCCTCCCTCCCTCTCATTTCGGTACCGTATTTTTGGTGTAATGTTGCATAAACGCCGTAACTTCAAAGCAATGCTTTTCAATGGGAGCGCATTCATAAAGTAGAATCGCCATAAGTCGAGACCGCTGTAAGTCGGGGACTACCTGTATTTGTTTCTTGATTTTCATTGACCTCCTGTGGCCCGACGTATGTATAATGCCCATGTGTGAACTAACAACCAGTCCAAGCAGGACCAAGACTGAATGGGACAGGAGCCATTTTAAAACAGCTTTGAGCGCCAAAACTTTACAGATGTTCACGTGAACCTGATTAGAAACATTCTAACATTTTATATCCTTGACAACCAGTGACAGACAGTCAGGCTTTCAGTGGAGTCCAACCTGAACAAATCCACCTCTAAACATAATTTTATTAACAATTGTCTCTTTATAGTTCCCTCACTCTGTCTGAAACAAGTTATTGTAAGAATAATTGCAACCAAATCTATTTCCTCTCCTCTCTCTTCTAATTCTTTCATTCATTCTACCTTTATTTATACAGGTTAATCCCACTGAGGCTCGGGGACTCGTTTACAAAAGAGACCTGAATTTTAACATTGATGACAACAGTAGGCAGTCATAAAGGATGCATGCAAATTGAGAACAACAAGTGAAAATAAAATGGTATTAACATATGTAACAAAAACAGCTAGGTTGTAAGGCGATGTAGAAAACTAAAAACAGGAACATGTCTGCATTGGTTTTCCGCAGAAAATTAACAGATGGGGCAGCACGGTGGCACAACTGGTAGAGCTGCTGCTTCTCAGCGCGCAGGTCCCTGGTTCAAATCTTGGTCCGGGTGCCTTTCTGGGTGGAGTTTGCATGTTCTCTCCGTGCATGCGTGGGTTTCCTCCGGGTGCTCCGGTTTCCTCCCACAGTCCAAAAACATGCATGTTAGGCTGATTGGTAACTCTAAATTGACCCTAGGTGTGAGTGAAACAGGTCCCTCTTGTAAATGAGTCCCTGTGGCTCAATGAGGCTGGCCTGTATAAATAAAGGTTGAATGAATCTCGTAGATTTTTTTGGTCCTCTACAGTCGGAGAAATTAATTGGAAACAAGTTTGATTAAATGGGGGATATTTTTGCATAACAAATAGTTAAAGAGGGTTCATATAAAATTAATCATAATGTATTAAAAAAATAAAAAAACTGGAAAGATTTAAACTTGATATTGACTATTCTTGTACATTTTGTGAACTATACATGGAAACAATTTCTCATTTATTCTATCAATGTAAACATACAAAGACATTCTGGACGGATGTTCAACAACTCATACGACAGAAAACTGGACAAATAATTCAACTTACAGAGAAAGACATTACGCTTCGACGAGAAGGATATGGATAAAGACTTGATTTACTTCACCCAACTTCTACTTCTCCTGGGAAATTTTCACATTCACAAGAAAAATGGAAAGTCCAAGCCAAGCAGAACCCACTTCAGCAAGGAACTTACATATACAGCAGCACAATTAAAGGACTTGAAAACAAAAAGGCAATGAAAACCATCTCAGTTTTAGAAAAACTTGATGTGAATTTATCTATATAACTTGTAAATAGATTGTCTTTTAATACTTTTTAATATTTTGTACATTTTTTAAATTATCTTGTTCTTTTTCTATACTTGAATACTCCTACCTTTGTACCTGTTAATATACCCCTGGTAGACACATGTTTGTAATGTTGATAAAAACTTAATAAAATAAAAAATAAAATAAAAACCTGGTCCCATTGGCACCGTTAGTGGTTTGGTTAGCATTATGGTCTTGTTAGCAGGTCCTGTCAACATAACTGATGATAACAAGGACCACAGCAGCTGCCCTTCCAGACTCCTCCATAGAAAATTCCTTCTATAAAAAGTTTATAAACCATTATTATATTACATGTTGGAGATAGTCATTTACACAACCTCAGTTTGAACAAACGTAATTCTCATCAGATTGTTAAGGCTACAGACACTGGGCCAAAGCCCATGTAAACTGGGTTTTAAAACAGTTTCTGTCACAAAGATTTCATAGTGATTTATGTAAACACAATTTTATAAAATTTTCATGGCTACAAATTTTGCAATACAAATTATTCTGTGAAATTCCAATAAGTAGCGCAGGTATCACCAGAAGAACAGCTGCTACTTGAGCTTGCAGTTAAAAATAGCATAAAAAAAAAATAAAGAAGAAAAAAACAGCAATGTAAGAATCAGTCTGAATTTTAAAAATCTGAACTGGGGTTGCTTAAGATATCTGCAACATGTAAGATATTAATTGTTCATTGTCCTGAGTATACACACTTGTAATATTCTCTTTATCTCTAAATATTGACTGCAGCAACTTACTTTTCTTTTATTTTGATCACAAGAAAACTAAAAATCAGCTCTAAGTATCATTTATCTTGCATTAACAGTGGAGCTCATTAAAATGCTAACTTTTTTCTTGTTTTTCATTCTTTTCAGGTATGTTACTCTAATTTTTATACGAGATGCACTCTGAGTAAAAGCCTACATGTATGTTTACCTCACTGACCTTTTCATGCGTGAGGTTATTTCAATCCTCCTTTCTCTCAGCCAAATTCTATCACGTTGTCCAAAGCAGAAGAAAACGAGCTGAAAGCGCAAAGACGAAGTTGAGCTGACAAGCAGCTGCACTCGGAGGTTACGTTCTTTGTTAGGGTCAGGGCCAATTCATGTTATTTTTTTTAGCGTCCAATGAAAGCTGCAGTCTCGCAAGTGAATGCTTCCAATTGTCAAGTAATAATTTGCATTGCAGGCTATGACCCAAAGATAATTTGGCAATGCCACATGAGCTAGCTGCTTAAAAAAAAGGGCTAACAGCTAAGGGAAGAAGAGGTGGAAGAAAATAGGAACGGGGAAAGGCATTGAATGCAGCACTTCCCACGACCAGAAAAATGCCCAAGTTACTGGTCTGCCCTCTCCACTCCAGTGCATTTTGTGATGAATGGGACATTTAATATTGCTAAAAGGGGGTAACAGGAATGTACTTTATCTGTCCTTCTGAAACACTGCAACCCTTTTCTCTGGTGGCATTTACAGGAGTTGCCTCCAGTGTCAAAATGCAAACTGCTAAGAAGTTTCCAAACTTTTAGAAAGCATCTGAGTTGCTCTGACTAAAGCAATATAAACCTGCACAGACACAATAGACCTGCTAATAATCGAAGATGGGTAATTTTCCAACGACAGATTGTTACGTAACATTTCTGTTGATGACATTTTAGTGTCACCATTTAACCTAACCTGTATCTCCTTTATTTAGTCTGTGGGAGAGGAAACCAAAACACCCAGAGAAAATCCACACATGCACAGGGAGAACATGGAAACTCCACACAGAAAAACCCACAGCGGGGTATCAGACCTACAACCTTCTTGGTGCTAGTGCAAAGCAACTGCACCAACATGCAGTTTGCACAGTCAAATTCTGTGTCCGTGACTGGATCCCAACATCAAAGATTTTGTTTCTAACTGGGTCAGTGCTCCCATGCACATATGTTCATTTGTTTGTGTGATTCCACCAATTAAAAGACCAAGAGCTTATGGCACATTGTTGTGTTGTAACTGCAACTTATATGAATGTGAACGATTTATAATATGTGTTCTTTTCCTCATGCTTCAAGCTGACAGTTTTTAAAAGCAGCTGGTTTTTAGTTTGACAGTATCATGATAAAACTCACAAACCACTCTGAAGCGTCATGTCGAGCTGCCGTATCTTCAGACTTACTTCCTCTCGTCTGACTTTGCTTTTGGGTCTGTGCCACCCTGATGGATGGAGGGAGGAAAGTTCTCATGAGTAAGTGTCATTCAATCTAATCCAGGTGATTAGTCATGCATTCTCCTCTTGCAAGGTGCGAGACCCCTTTTCTCTCTCCTTCAAACCAGGGGCAATATGAGCACAAAGAAAAAACAGTATCAGTGTTGGTTTTAAATAACGAGGCACGCAGAAAGGCAGGCACGCACAGCGCTGCATGCGATGTGAGTCTGTCCTGAGGATGACCCTGTACTCTCAACTGACGAGGCTTTTTTTTTATTTGTTAGCTTGAGACAAACGAATTCTCTTTGGTCGTATTTAGCTGTTACAAGTTAAGTCGATATCGTCTGATCATATTAGCGTACTTCAAGTTTTCTTTTTTCTACATTCTCAACCCAAATGGAACAGCTTGACTTGTTAATATAATATCAAGTCATACATTGATGTATAAATAACAGCTGTTCGTTCAGTCTCTTGGTTTGTTTTGCTGTCCTGTCTCCATGTGCTGCACCCTCAGAGGACCTAGATGACCTGCGGATGGAGGGTGTGACGAGACTGGCCCCATCCGGCTGCAAGTTCAGCCAGGGACGCAGCTCCTATCAGCCGGAACCGCAGGCCAAAGTTACACTCAACATCTGTTCTAGGTGTGCCAGGTAAATGATTTCATCTTCTTCTGTCTGACACTCCGTTTGCATGTGTGCGTTAAATTATAACTAAACGTCAGTTTATGGGCACATATTCTCCACTCTGTCTTCACTAAAATCAAATGTAGCAAAGATTAATGTAAGGTCCACAATGTTATCATGATTCTTCCATGGATAAACATTTTTGTTATCCCCATTTTTGTATTTTATCACTTCCCTCTGACATGTTTTCTGCTTAAATTCATAATCCAGCATCAGCTTATATTTCTATGGGATTCGACAGGCAGGTATGGGCAACGTTCTTTCTTGATGCCAGTCGGAGATACACTGGTATCTTCATCAGACGCCAGGCATGCTCCTTTACAACCTCTACTGTTTGGGGTTTGTTTCTTCTTTCATTCCTGCAGCTTATCAGTGTTGGTCCATACATGGGCTGGGGGATGATGCTGAAGGATGCGCGGTATCGCGGGATTCCTTTTGTTGACAGTTTATTTACCCGATGTTTCTAAGAAAACTGTTTATACCCTCGTTCCAGGAGTGGCAGAGTGAAGCAGCATCTCTAATCAGGAGTTGTTTTTGGCTCTTATGATGATTTTTTGTCTCTGAAATGTCAGAAATACTTTTGCTCTCTACAACCTGAAACCCAATTTAGTTATATTTAGGTGCTACAAGGGATCAGTAAGCTGCAAAAAAAGCTTGGAGGTTCTTACAAGTTATATGGTGAACAAAGCAGTTTGGGAAACTGTATGCGTCATCTCTGTTTTAAATATATTTTCTAGAAAATCTAAACATGACTCAGAAATATGTAAATCTTCAATTTGCCTCTCAGAAAACCTACCAGTGTTTGTATAATGACTGAGCTTAACCATGAGATCTGAAACTTAGATGAGGCACCTGTAAATCACAGCACTTGATGAAATGCAGTGGATTGGATGCTAAATATTTCAATTTTAAGGATTTTAACAATTATTGTCTTACCTGTTGTAGATAGCACTTGAACAGTGTGTGAGGCCTAAACCAGAAACAGTTATCTGGAATGACAATCCTGCAGTCACTTGGGGCGGCTGTGGCTGAGTGATTAGAACAGACGTCCTCCAATGCAAGAGTTGGGGGTTCGATTCCACCAGCAATCACATGCCGAAGTGTCCCTGGACAAGACACTGAACCCCTCATTACCTCCAATGTGTGTCCCATCGGTGTATGAATGTGATAAAGTGCTCTATGTATATAGTAGAGTGCTGTATGAATGGGTAAATGAGGGCACAGCTTGTGTAGAAAAGTGCTTTGAGCATCTTGACAGTATACAAAGGTGCTATATAAGTACAATCCAATTACCATTTGTTATCGCAATGAACTGCTCTGATGTGTGCAGAAGTTTCATCACTGAAGTGTTTCATCTTTCATGCTGAAACAAGTCTGGTTCCAAAAGTTAATCTGTTATAGATGTGTATCCAACTAATACTTCCTGAAAGTTTTATTAAAACCTGCCTATCAAGTTAATGCGATGTTTTGCTAACAGACAGAGTTGGCTTCAAATTGTAACTGGGAAAATTGTTAATGAAAATCTTGGGCATTACTTTCAGCTAGCATCACACCAAATAGTTTATTTATATAGCACCAAGTCCCAGCAGAAGTCATCTCAGGGCACTGAACAGAAACATTCATATTTATTAATTCAACCTTTATTTAAACAGGTTAGTCCCATTGAGCCTCAGGGACTCATTTATAGGAGAGATCTGAATTCAACAGAGTGATAACAGTAGACAATCATGAAAGAAAGCATACAACTTGAGACAAACAAATGAAAGAAAACTGTATTAAAAAAACGAAACAAAAACAGCTAGGTTGTAAAGCGATGTAAAATGTATATGGCGATGTATGCATGTAGCAATATATATATACATAAAAAGTAAGTTAATAACACTATTTATCTGAGGATAACATTTGTAAAATTGATGGAGGTTCAACCATATTTGTGTTTTTTTATGCAGCACAAAAAGTTGTTTGTGTCTCCCACAGACAGGAAAGGGTTCCTTCACTCTGTGTTGCACTCTGGCCCAAGTTGGACAGGCATTCCTCATGTACCCATCGCCCTTTAGGCAAACACATTAGCATTCAGTCCTTTTTTCCCCTCCTACCTATGAGCTCTCAGAGGCCAGTAATTTCTGTGAGCTGAAACACATGTACTGTGCCGTCCATCTGGCTGCCTACAAGACCGAACCAGTTGCTGCCATGCAGCGCCTCTTTGCGCTGGTTTGTTCCAGGGATAAAGGGCGGTGAGGCCTGTTGTGGCTGCAGCTTTAGTTGTGGTCGCACCAACGTTGCATCCACCTCTTTAATGCTCCTGAGCAGTTCGTTTAAAAGGCCCACTGTTCACAGACACACTGCAGATCTTACATTCTTGAGGTCCTGGGAATAAATCTGCGCTACCCTCCTTCTCGGGCTTGTAGTTCTCATTAAATTAACTGCCTTCATATCAGGAATGCACCGAGGGGATGGTAGTCAAGACCTGCGGCTACGGAGCAGCTTTTGTTCAGACTGAAAAGGCCTTGTGATAGTCATCTTGGGTACATTTAATGGCTTTATAAAGATCATTTAAAAGAAAGAAAGACAAGGAGATGGATGTATAAAGAAAGGGAAAGAAATAAAATACACTTGGAAAAAGTTCTTTGCTGTTACTGTAGAGGTAGAGAGCAGGAGACTCTATGGCTGGGAAAGTAGTGGCACCATAAAAACAAAGAGATTACTTTTCTTTGTCTTCAACTAATGATTGCACTGATGACATGAAAATGGCATGCGGCAAAAGACCGGCGCATAAGCTCATTTGTTAGATGGTTTACAATTTTTAAATAAATGGTTAGTTTCAATATGTCTTTGTCCCCCATCGGGAGCGATAAGGGGAACTGGAAATACATGCTGTGAGCACACTGTGTAGTAGTGGGGGTGGGGGTGGGGGGGGTATAAACTGGCCTCCCCAGGCCAGTTGAGGAAACCATGCTTTCTGGTTTGAATATTGCTTAAAAGTAGTTTCCTCAAATGATTGTGGTGGATGAACATTAATCTATTGTGGCCAAGGCCACCATTGGCAAGCGGACGGCTCGGCCATTTTGCCTGGTGTTGGATTAAATTACTCCCTCCACTCACTATCCATCACTCACACCTCTGGTCTTCTCCACAGTGAAACTCATACCCAGTAGAATATCTTGCTTCAGAAAAAATAAGGTTTGCTTCCATTCCCTCTTCAATTCCAGTCCCGAAAAACAAACACTCATTTCGAAAACTACAAACATTCACTACTCCAGTGCCTAAGTGATGGGGGACATCTGCGTAAGCTCCGGCAAACAGGTTGTTTTTGGTATCATCTGTTTGTCTCTGTTCACAAGATTACTCAAAAAGTTATGAATGGGTTTTAATGAAAATTTCATGAAATATTGAGGTATTCACAAAGAACAAATTATTAAATGTTGGTGGTGATCTGGATCCCCATCTGGATCCAGGAATTTTTTTTTTAAGGATTTTTGTCTGTGCACAAGATTTTATTGTGTGAGTGACCCTAGGGAGGTGGAGGTGTGCGCTCATCCACTGCTTGTAGTTCATTTAGGAAATAGAAATGACTGTTTTGTGTTTATTACTATAGTTTTCCGCTAAATCTTTACTGTGAAAGATTGCACTGGTGTCCTCAAACTGACCTCCCTGTTTGTCACTGGCCCACATTCAGCAGAAGAGATTAGAAACTTGTTGAACATTTCCTTTTTGTCTCTTCCCCTCAGCCTGACAAAGATGTACCTGTCTTATTGTTGTCTGACTTTCAGCGAGCATATGCAGCTCCTTGTTTGTATGTACCATGTTGTGTACGTGTTACGTGTTGTTTCTAGGCTGCAGGGAGACACTCTATCAAACAGCCGATCTGAGGAGGAGCACAGGCCTCACGCACCTGAACAAGCTGTCCCTGACATCTCCTGTAAGTTCAAAATCAACATTTTGATTTAGTTTCATATCGGTACGTTTTTGTGACGAGCTCCATTGTTTTTTGTCTGGAGCAGCACCATTGCCCGGGGTGGACACAGTGGCAGGTCGACTACAGGAATGCGAAGCCTTATCTCAAGTGTCAGCCTCAGTAAGTATCCTCCCTGCATCCATCATCAAACAATTAGGATCACTTTACAGTCATCAGCTGACTTGTAGCTTTATCCACTGCAGCTTTATTGTCCGAGATTGAGCAAAAACCACCTCAAGCTTCTTGTTA
The DNA here is from genome assembly GCA_031762355.1 of Hypsolebias martinsi. Classification (NCBI taxonomy): domain Eukaryota; kingdom Metazoa; phylum Chordata; class Actinopteri; order Cyprinodontiformes; family Rivulidae; genus Hypsolebias; species Hypsolebias martinsi. Next base: position 20,718,418 of record JARVGQ010000760.1, read on the forward strand.
ACAGTAGAAGATGTGAACTAAACCAATCTGTCTTCAGGTGGGCATTTCAGCTCTCACAGAACAATTGATGGTGATACCTCAATGAGAAATCTATCTATATCACTTTGCTTTGCCTTCTAGGGCACTTGTGCGCTGGCTGAAAAGAATAAACGAATATCTTACACAAACTAAAATGGAGGGTTTTCAGGTTTTTTTTAATAGGAGTAAATATTTACAGGTCATTATGGTATAGAGTTTTGTTATAGTGGGGTTTTGTATCTCTGTATGGGCCTGATATAGCATGTATAGACACAAATGAAGCAAACAGTAGTGAATTGTTAAGCAGAATAGTTTGATTCTTTGCACAAAAACAAACAAAAAAACTTTTTTAGCTCCCAAAATAAATCCAAATCTCATTTTCTAGTGTTCCCTCACCTCTATACCTTCCTCTTAACTCTTCATTTAAAGTCATAATGGGTATTTTTTGAGCTATTTCTCAATAACATGGGGCCCATTAAGTTGATACCTCTTTATACAAACATATGTGACATCAACAAGGCCTGATATGCGTTGCATCTAGCATTTAAGCTTCAAACAAATTGTGGCACACAGGCTTTATTATTTTTCTTGTCATAAGACATCAACAATAAGATAAAACAGCTTGGGGTGTTTTTCAGTTCCTAAAAAGCTTTGTTGTCCATTCATAATCAGTCACCATCGATTGTTCTGTGAGAGGCTCAAGGCTTGTGGAAAAGAAGACATCCAGCCATCAGTTATCTTTACCAGCTTTTTCCTTTCCAGGTCTTGGGGGTAGTTGGTGCCCATGTCTAGCAGTCACTGTGTTAGATGCAGGGTATACCCTGGACAGGTCACAAGTCCATCACAGGGACACATAGAGAAAAACAACCATTCACACTCATGTGCAGTTTATTAATTCAAATGAAATGAGCCTACAAACATCTCAGTTTGTAAGGACAGAGTGTGGGGCTGTGGTAGCTTGGTGGTCAGTGCCGTGGTCTTGTAATCCTGAGGTTGGGGGTTTGAGTCCAGGTTGTGTCAGGGAGGGCATCCAGCGTAAAACAATTGCCAAATATTTCATGCGATTTCATTTGCTGTTGCAACCCCTGAAAAAGGGGGCAATTGATAGAAACCAGCCACTATGGAGCACAAGCCAGTGTATCTCTTGTGCTGGTCCCAAACCCAGGTAAATGGTGAGGGTTGTCAGGAAGGGCATCTGACGTGTAACACTTTTGCCAAAACTAATACGTGATTTCATCTAAGCGACACCATATGGGATCAGTCAAGGCCTAGGTTAACAATGACCACCCCCAGTGCTATTGATAAACAGGATGGAAGTGGAAATTCTGCTACTGTTAGTTGAAGACTACGAGGAGGGAAACGTGTCAGGAGACAGAGGGAGAAGAGGAAATTCAAGAATATAGGACTGAGGGTGGTAACTCTAAATGCGTGGTCAATGACAGGCTAAGGTAGAT
>JARVGQ010000760.1:20734719-20744977 GCA_031762355.1 Hypsolebias martinsi
TAATTATTAATTATGATGCGAACGTAAGTCCGGAAATTCGTAAACCGGATGAACCGTAAACCGAGGACTACCTGTATAGATGTTTTTGTAGAATCTACTTCATCAGAGAATTAATGGTGAACTGGCTACTCATTAAAAGTTAAAGTTAAAGTTCATTAAAAGTTCATTAGCACTATATATATATATAGTTTAATTTGATAATTTTAATAAGCTGTATTCTTTTTAAATTTCCAAAAACTTCAAAAGAAATTCTAATCCCGCATTGAAACCTGTTTTGGCGTCTCATCACCACCATCTGGTGAGGCGCGTGACATCAATTTGAACCCCGCCCACTGGAACTGGTACCGAAAGCATAATGGAAACACAACGTGTACCACTGAGCCGAGTAGAACCGTGCTGTACCGTACTAAATGTACTAACAGAAAAGTGGCATTAATGGCTGAGAAAATCTTGACCAGGTTGACACCAGCTAAACATAAGCATCACTATTACCTAAGCATCTGCAGCCAGTTCATCAAGTTTCTTTCAACATTTTTGACAAAGTTTCATCTGTTCTGTCTGTTGGCTTCCAGCTCACAGATTGCGCTGGAGTCAAAGTTTTCCTGTGATTTATTGCAAGCAAAAATGAGGAATTTAAAAAAGTCATAAAGTTGTGACATCACCGTCTGTTCTTTTAAATGCTAGTCTCAATGTGGAATGACAACGCATTAAATCCAGTCACTTTGTAAATCATCTCATGGCACATCAGTATCACTCAAGGAATGCAGTAAAAGTTCATCCCCAGATGTTCCTGAAGCGTACTCTGTGTCAGCACTTAGTCAAGTCAGCTCTGTTTCTCATTAAAAGCCTCGCATATCAGATGATGTAAGTGCTGGCGTTGGAGGTATCATAACTTATCATGTGTAAACTAAACAAACAGGTGGGGGAATTTTGGCCGTTAAGTTTTATTTCTCACCTGTGTTCGGAGCTCACGAGCACTTTGTATTATTTCTACAGATCATCTGGCCACATAAAGGAGTAAATTGTAGGACTAGGCATGCTGCCATTGCAGGACTTGGCAAAGCGGACACGTTTTCTTCTTAATTGTACACTTTGTCTAGAAGTAGAGTGAGGAAAATTGCCAAAAATTAAGCTTTTTACACCTTTGAAGACTCAGTGCGCTCTCAAGGGAGCAATTCCGAATTTATTGCTGCTTTATCGTCATTGCACAATTTGCTGTTGACAGGCTCTATGCCAACACACGAGTCTGCATGCAAGTCCCTGCTGATAGTTATTTAAAAAAAATGTGGTTCTGAACCACTACTGACTGTCTCGCTGCATACATTCATTTAACAAAGTTCCCTCCGTGCTGTATGCTTTCATCTACACTTGCTGTGGTTTCTCGTGTTTTTTTAAACCCCATGAAATAATTGGCTTCTCGTTTTTTTTCCTCTGCAGATATGGCTCAGATATTTTCAGCATTAGCTGAAAATTATATATAAAGAGTTAATTGAAGGGTCTTTCTTCTAATGTGACTGACTCTCTACCCCCCCTTGTTCTCCTCACTAACTAGCGTCAGGCTGTCTGGGACGCTGATTTGAAGGCTGTACGAGGTGGGAGCTCTGTGGGGCAGACGGGCCTGCTGCTTGGCGACCCCCTCTTTTCCAAAGAGCTGGAGAACATGGGCAAACAGCTCGCTGGTAGGTGCTTTATGTGTGACTTGTGGCTTTAATGAATCCAAAAGAGCTTTATTTGTTGTGCGCTTATATTGAAACACATTGTAAATCACCATTTTTGAAGCTGAAAGATTATTCTGAGTCTGACCAACAACAAAAACACATACTTTTTGTCAGAGAATTGTCTTGCTTAATTTAAACCAAATTTTCTGTAATCACGAAATCATACATTTTATCCTTGTGAAGGAATTTATTAAAATCAATCTGTAAAACAAGAAAAACTCATTGTTTCTATCAAACATCACAACTTGTACATTTTTAATATCAAAACCCAGTTCGGCATCTTCCAACTTTAAAATCAAAAAGAATTTCAACTCACGTTTTTGCATTCGGAAAAAGCCATTAGATTTAAATCTCTTCTAGTTTGGCAAAATCATTTAAAGCTCGCTGGGCTGTGACTGTAAGCAGACTGACTGGTGGCTCAAAATTGCAAGAAAATAGGTAAATTTACTTTTATAGTCTCACTGAATTTGTGACCAAGCAACCAGTAAGCCACTTTTTGAAAGTCACAACTTGGTGCCATGTGCACAGCTTGAAAAACCTTTGTAGCCCTTGCATATCATTTTGTTGCCAACATTGTATCTGTCTCGGTCCACTTTGTACGCTACTCATCAGCTGCCCCCAAGTTTATGATTTAATCTGCTGGATTATACTTTTGAAAAGAAGATGGGCAGATTTGGACTACTTTTTTCACATTCTTACCCAAGTGACAGGAGTTTCTGTGTTAGAGTTGGAAATAGTGTATCAGCGTCAGTGCCTCTTTCCTGTGGGGTCCCACAGGGCTTGATTCTTGGACCCCTTCTATGTCATTGAATCTGCTCCCCTTGGGGTCTATCCTGAGGAAACATGGTCTTTCAGTCCATTGTTTTGCTGATGATTCTCTAATTTATCTACCCTTTAAACCAAATAGTTCATGCACAATTCACCCTCTGTTAACATGTCTTGATGACATTAAATGGCTTCAAACTTTTCAAGTTTCATCGATCAGAAAACTTAAGTCATTGTGTTTAGCCCTAGCTCTACTGCTGTCTCTGTTCCTATTAACCTTGACTCTCTTGATCTATCTTAAGGAGTCTGTTACAAATTTTGGGATGGTTTTAGACTCTGACTTTAAGTTTAATAAACTGATTAACTCTGTTTATACAAAAAAAAAAAAAAAAAACCTTCTTCCAGTCATGGCAGATAGCTAAGCTTAAGTTAGTGTTGACCAGATCTGACCTTGAAAAAAAAATAGTACATACATTTGTTACAATCTGGTTAGACTATACTGTAACACTCTTTATGTTGGGTTGTAAAGTTTCCCTTTCATGTCTCCAGCTCATCCAAAATGCTGCAGCTCGGCTTTTAACAAGAACTCGTAGATTTGAGCATGTTTTACGAGTTTTGTCCTCTCTTCACTGGCTCCCTCTACATGTCAGAATTTATTTTTAAATTCTCTTGTTGACCTTTAAGTGCATTAATGGCCTTGCGCCATCATACCTCTCCGACCTACTTCAACCAAATGTTCCTTCTTGGGTGCTGAGATCATCAGACCAGCTGCTTTTGGTCATACCAGAAACCAGGTTGAAGCTCAGAGGAGATCAGACTTTTTCAGTCATGGGCCCTAAACTTTGGAACAATCTGCCCCTAAACATTAGACAAGCCACTTCACTCCCTGTTTTTAAATCTCTCCAAAACACACCTGTTTTCTCTGATGTTTAACACATCGTGATTTGATTTAGTATTTCATTGATTCTCATTGTTTTTGTGCTTTTGTTTCATTTTTATGCTTTGAATTACATCTTATTTTTTCTTTAATTACTGCTTTGACCTTATTGCTAAGCACTTTGGTAACAGCTGCTGTTTTAAATGTGCTTTATAAATAAAATTGACTTGACTTTTTCAATACTGTAACTGGTAATCATCAGTGTGGCTTTTAGACCTGAACATTTTTTCCTGTCAGAGGAAATCTCCTGTGGAGATGCTAAAATACAGCTCTAGTGCGCGTGAAATGGGTAGAAGACACCTCTGACAAAATTATGAAGGGATAGCAGTCATGAGACCTGAATGTGTTGGTGTCGTGAATAATGGTTGGATTGTAGTTGGAATCACCTAAATTCTGGTGTTGGGACTAATGTTTTTTGAGCTGATCTCACAAGTAGGACAAGTACTTGTAGCACCAAGTGAAGAGATGTGGACTAGAAGATCTCTGTTCTGGTGAGCTAAGCCAAATGATCCAGATCCTAGAAGAAGGCTGTAATTCCCATCACCACCAATCAAATGTAGGAAGCAGGTTCAGCAGACTCTTCAATATCAAAACAGTAATCAGAGAAACTGTCAAACCAGCAAGCTACATAGATTTAAACAGAGGATGTGGAAAAAAACAGAAAAAAAAAACATGGAGTACCTGTATATATTCAAAAATGATAACAGGTGAGCTGATTACTAATGGAAGGCAGGTGGTGTTTAATAGGCTGAAAGGCCGAAGAGAGAGGCCTGAGAGGTGGGGGACAAGAATTTTCAAAATATTTAACAATGATCAACAATAAACCATACTTTGACAGCCAGTGTCTTAATGGCTTTGAACAAGTTTTTTTTTTTTAACCCAGCAAAGTTCAGTCAGGTCCTCTGGATGGTTTCTTTGTATTGAAACATTTCAACTTTCATCCAAAGGACTTGATCAGTCTGAGCCACAACAAACTCAGTCTCATGAACAGCACCCTCACATAGTGAACCAACCAGTTTGCTGGTGAGAAGATAGTTTCTGGAGTCACAAGTTCACAAATGTATTAGTTCATTATTGAGCATGAACTTTTATGTTTTGAACTTTGTCTATGGCTGCCTCAGAGGAGTCGATGGGGGAGAGGGCGGACTCCAGAAACCATCTTATCACCATAAAACTGAATGGCCCACTGAGTGTGCTACTTTTGGGACTGAGTTTGTTGCTGCTTCTTGGACTGAAGAAGTCCTTTGGATGAAAGATGAAATGTTTCAACACAAAGAAACCATCCAAAGGACCTGACTGAACTTTGCTGGATTTCTTTTACCTGGATTATTGAGCATGAACTTTGAATTTTATTTTTAACTTTCTTTTATTTTAGCAGCTGCTTGACAAAGAGGCAAATATGGATTCAAAATATTTAAAGTCTTATAAAACCCTTCAGACCAAAATGCTTTAACATTGGAACAATGCCATGATGTGAAAAAAGTTTAAATTTTTCCAGAAGAAAATACCAACAAATCCATTTTTCTGTTCTTACTGCACATTGTCCTGCACAAACCCTGATGTTAGATGTCAAGTAAAACTCCCTGATGCATGCTCAATTAGGTCAAGTAAAACTAATAAACATCTGGGATCGCTAATCCTCTTTTATATTCAGGTTAAAGTTTGTGTTCATTCAATTTTTTAAAATCATTTTCTAACATTCTTATATTGAACATTTCATTACAGCTCTAATATTTATATTCATTTAACTCCAGCTAAGCTAATTAAAGCCCATTTGTGCAGAAAAAAAATGTATATATTTTCTCATAAAACTTTTAATTTTTTAAGCAGCTCGGACATTATCATTCATTCTGCTGCTCATCTTTGACACGCGTGACGTCCGGGTGAGTCAGTTGCTGACATGAAGGTCAAGCATGGTTTATGAATCAGATGAAAGGCAAGGGGGAATGGCGCCATGTAAGTGTCATGTGTCATGCATTTGTTTGTTTATGCATGTCTCCCCCTCTGTTTGACTGCCTCACACTGTGTTAGGGCTTTGAGCAGACCTTCACACGCCTGTCTTATTTGAAGCACATTGGAGGAGTGACGTGAACATGCAGCTTTTCTGTAAACGTAATGGCGTGGGTGCTAAGAATAACTTCAGCTGCACGCTGGTACTGAATATTCAGGCGTCTGCAGACGTATCGTTTACTTTATTTGTAAAGTTAATTCACTTTTTCAAGTTGATTAGCTTCATGTCATGTACAGTACTTCGGTTTCATTTTCCTTCACATCTCAATGATCATGTCTTTATTTTCATGCAACGCACTGTAAGAATATGCATCATTTTAAACTTTTTTTTTTTAATATTCAAACACAACCTTTTTGTCTTACAGGTGTTAATTAATGCAGTGATAAACAAAATTGTGAATCCTCTTGTAAGAACAATCTGTCTGCTGATTCAAGAACATCGAGGTGGTGTTTGAGTTCATTCAGGGAAGCAGTGTTGGGTATGGATGCAAGACTGCAGACAAATATGTCATTAGTGAACTTGTTTATTTTCAGAGGAGGGACCCAATAAAGACTGCATGCATTCTAAATGGTTTTATTGCGTGCGGTGGCTGTGTTTCACCATGTTCAACCGCTCCCTGATCAAAGACTTTAATAGATTTGGTCTGTTTGCTCCATCTTCTCCTTTGTTTATGTTTTTATTCATTTTTTTAATACTGAAATTGAATCAAAAATATCAAAACTTCATGCATTGTATTACATATTGTTGTATGCATGTCTTTCCTCACGTCGTTTTAGCCGTCGCTTTATGGAAACATCTGTGAAAGACAGCTTATCGACAGAATTTCTAAAGGTATTCGGTGCCTCTTTAATGTCAGGAAGTCAGGAGAAATGGTTTACAAGTTCAAGAGTAGAGTGACCATTTATGGGTGAGATTTACGCAACCTAAAACATGTGGTGTTATCATTAGAACTATAAATATCTCGAGATGAATTTTACTGGAATAAATGACTAATGAAAGTATCCTGTTTACAGCAGAATATAATCACACACTCACAGTTAACGGGGTGTAGGTGGGTTTGACGAGAATCTGGGAAATCATACGTGGAACAGGTTTAATTAAACTATAGTGTGTACAATTTAAGTGTCATGCAGGGTTGTTTTCCTGGAATTAGTTTACCATACTGTTTGACATATAAGTTGCATTAATTTGCATGCCCTGCAACTTATATGATGAAGCGATTATTTACGTTTTTTTTCCCCCATATTTATAATCCAATATTTGGCTGAGATCTGATGATTTCATTCATTCTGACATGGAAAATATTGAACACTACTATTTTCAGCCACTAGAGGGCCCTCAACCAATATGGCAAGCCAAGTGTTTCATTAATGGGTAAAAGTGGCTATTAATAAGACACTTGGCTTGCCATAAAGTCGCCTTCATCTCGCTCCAGAACTCCTGGAGCAAAAGTCAAATCAGCTGCATTTCGACACGCCGCACATTGGAAATGGAGCTGATTTATTCATTAAAGTGGATTTATTAAGGAAAAGTTCAACCGAGACACACCTTTACTATAATGTTGAGCAAATAAATAATTGTTTTTAGGTGCTTATCATCTTAAATGTCGACGAAATGCACAGCGAGTCCTACCTCTGCGTGCTCCACTTCTGCAAATCGATTTTTGAAATACAGCTGATTTGACCAATAAAATGCATTTATTAAGGAAAAGTTAAACTGAGACACCTCTTTGCTATAATTTCGAGCAAACAAACAATTATTAAGGATTGCTCGTTAAATTCTTGTTAAAGTCCTCCCGTTCATGCTCCTGTGGCCGCCATTTGGCAGCCAATTGATTTTTGGCACAACACCTTCCCAAGTTTCCCGGTGGTCAGCGGTGACGCATGATAGATGCAACTTATATGGCGAAGCGACATATTTGTTTTTTCCACATTATTAGACATATTTGGACTGATGCAAGTACGGTAGGTCTTAAGGTCAGGCGCTGTGCACGGGAATCAGCTAATTACAGTTCCACGTTCCAGTTAAATTACTTGTCATCATATGGACTGAGCACCAGCAGAGCTCATTAACTTAGCTAACATTTAAACTGAGTTTTCTATCTCCTGAAAATAAATCAGATTATTGTGCAGAGAAAAGCTTTAAACACAATAAATCTATTTGTTTTGTCAAATAAATGAATGCACTCATGGATATTGAATAATGCTGTTAAACAGATCTGCAAACGGACGTTAAAGGAAGGGTTTTCAATGCCAACTGTATTACATTTGTTTTCTACTTTGCATACTAAATGGGTATCTGTCAGTGAGCAGGAACATATGGTTCAAATTATCACATGGAAAAATGTTGTTTGTATGGGAGCGAAGCACCATTTGCTCAAAAACAAGGAAGTCAAGGTTTATGAAATACTTGTCATGCTTGCTTTTGTTTTATTTGACACCACACATATACAGCTCTGCAGAAAGACTCACTCCCGATGACTCACTCGTAAAATTATGCCTCTCCGATGATAACACTCAGACAGGTTTGTTGAACTCAGATTGCCAGCATTGGAAACAAAAGCATAACAGTTGGGGAAAATGACCCAGATGTTGATCACAGAGGTTGGCACTGTCAGTTCTTTTCAAACAGACACTGTTACTTCAACTACCAGGGAAACAAACAAGTTTGTTTTCCTAGAAAAATATGGAAAAACTATTCCATTCTGAACTTGCTATCAGTTTTTTTTTTGTTTTTTTTGTTTTGTTTTTTTTTAGGGAGAAGCTTGATTCATCACGGTTTACAAGAGCTGTAAATATTGTCATCATTACCCAGAAGAAGGATTAAAGCAAGCAGTCGCGCCTATTTTAATGCTCGGTAAAATTTGTGAATCATCTGTCCAGCGGGATGTGGACCAGCTTCCTTTCATGGCCTCTGAATTATGATCAAAAGCAGAGCTGACGTTATGGTGGGATCTTGGACAGTAATCTGGGATTTGTACAGTGTGTTACAGGCACTGTCGCAAATGGATGAAAACTCTGGTCATTGTTTCAATTTGGGAACGATAAAATAAAAATCTGTGATAAACATAAATTTTAAAACAAAATATACATTTTTTTTTTCCTTCGATTTGTTGCTTTTTAGCTCTCTTTTTGTCCCCTGTCACGGAATGAAATGGATAATGGATGGTTGGTGAGGTGGCCTAAGATTAATCTATGGTGGCTAAGGCCACCATTAGCCACGCACTGGCTCCGTTAATGCAACTTGTATTGGATAAAAATGCTCCCTCCACTCCCAAAGATCTGTCCCTCTGTGCTACCCGGATAAGCAAAAACAATAAGCCTACCTCTGTTCTCAAACAACCCCTACCCACTTGATCTTGAACCAAAAACTGTAAGGGCTACTTGCATTCCCAGTTACTTAGTAAATTCCAGTACAGATACTAACTCATCTTGAAAATGGGGGATATCTACGTTCTGCTTGTTTCCCCTTTAAAACTATGTTTTTGATATCAAAGAGCACTCGAGTCTTCTTTTTTATACGTTTGTCTTTAAAGCTGTGTAATGAGTGATGTTTGGATGTTTTTATTCTCTCTTTGACAGAGGTTGAAAAGGACCTGGCCAAACTGGCAGAAGTAGGAAAGATGACCACTAGGAGCTCCAATAATCCACATGGCGGTCTGCTCCACAACCCGTTGCGCCACCGAGCTCTACCTGACACGCTTCCGCTGGCCAGCCTCGTCTCCAGGCCCCAGTCTCCCAGCTTCTCAGCCAACCTCCCCTTGCTAAGCCCCAAACCCACCTCCCTGACTATGGGTCGGACTAAGTCTCCCAGCAACCCTGGGAGTAGGACTCAAACCCCCAGAACCCCCAGCAAACCTCTAACCCCTACTAGCTTACGGACACGCTCCACGTTTAACCCTGGATCTCATAAAGAGGTGACATTCAGGAGGTCGCGAAGCCGCCCTGTGACACCCACATGTCAGCCAATACTGCCTCGACCACTGCTCACTCCTCCAGGTTTAAGTACCACAGACAGCCTTGGTGCCAGCCTTCGGGCGTATCTGTCTGAGGTAAGACCCCAAACAGAAGCAAGCTTTCAACCTTGGTAACTCAACTGAGTTATTCATATTTTGATCCATTTAAAAGCTGAGAGTGTTGTGGATAATTGTGCATTGTATCTCACTATGACTGTTTTGTTCAAGATTGATTTAAGTCTCTTTATAGAAATTTTGTCGAGGAAGCTATTGGGACAATGAGTAGAAAATACATTTCCCCAAGGCAACAATATTGTGCATAATATTATGTTGCCTCACATTATATCACCATGTTTTTTGGACTATAAGGCACACTTAAAATCCTTTAATTTTCCTCAAAAATCAGCAGTGAGCCTTATAATCAGGTGCTCATGTATTAATTCTGGTTGTGTTTATTGACCTCAAACCAATTTTATATGGAAATTATGAATGAGTTGAATAAAGTTAGACTTATCTGACTGTTTTGTTTCACTTAATGCCCCTTATAATCCTTATAAATTGAAACAGACCTATTAATCAATATTGTGCCTTATATTCCGAAAAATATGGTGTACTACATTGCTCAGTATTGCATTGTATCATACTGCATCATTTGACAAATTGCATCAGATGACGATATACAGTATCATATTCCATCATATCGTATTGCATCACAATAATCACATTATTTTGCACTATATCATACTTCATCTTATATTATATCCTGTTGCAATGTATCACATCATTTTGTATTGCATCATATACAGGTAGTCCTCGAGTTACGGCGGTCTCTACATACGGCGCTCCGGACTTACGAACGGCACCCGATGACG
>JARVGQ010000760.1:20781540-20793385 GCA_031762355.1 Hypsolebias martinsi
TCCAGAGGGAACTACTGTATATGAACTGAGTGATTTTATCTGAACTCTGCAGTGCCTCTGCGGGCTGGCTGCTCACCCGCCTTTGATTCCCCCCCTTCCCCCTGCATAATGTTGGTGTCATTATGTGCTTGTGTGCGAGACTTTTTTCATTACCACATTTTTGTGTTTTATGGGGGCTCGTCCGGGATTTGAACCCAGCACCTCTCGCAATATGTAATCATAAATGTAAATATATATGGATGTAATATGTTACATCCACCAAGGGCACAAAACTATTTCTGTTATTTCAGCTACTATTTAGCTGTTATGCTAATTTTAGCTAGTCCAGCTCATTTCAGATTTTCTGCACCATTTCAACTTCAGCCTAATTCAGGAAAAATTTGTTCTTTCACATGCCTTCTGGCATTTTAAGCTTCTTTCATCCTTTTTTAGCTACCGTACTTTTAATCTGTTTTGTGCTTATTTTTGCTTCTTTCAGCAAATTTGTTATTTTTGATTTGTTCTGGTAACTTGAACTTGTTCTTTCATTTCAGCTAAATTTCAGCATATTTTTAGCTAATTTCGCCTTTTTTTTAGCAAGTTCTTCAGCATTCACACTGCATTTTAGCTGAAAGTGCAATTTCTCTATTTTTATTTATTTTCAACTCAGCTGCAAGCCCTCGTCACTGGGAAACTTGTTGGAGCCTGAATAATTTACCAGCTGCTTAATGATGGTGGGTTTCTGTTTAATGTTAAAATCACTACAGTAAGACAAATTCTGATAAATGACTATTTTGTGTAGTTCAGAGCACTAATGGTTTGTAATTATTCCTACTGGATTTAAGCAGTTTTGTTTTATGTAATCTGTCTTTTCACCTTCATCTTGAGGTCCATGCAACAAAACCTATTGAGGGATGAAAACTCTGACAACCAGTTATTGTTCTCAAAGTCAGGGAGTAGCTTCTGCTTTGTAATTGAAATCTGGAAACATGAAGATAAAATGTTTGTACTGCTTTATAAAAGCTTGTTGCAGTGTTGCCATGGTTCTTGCTGACATTTAGTTCCTCAGAGTGTATTTTTTTTTAATAGGTGAAATTGTTCAAATGCACTATTATTACTATACACAACAGACTTTACCTAATTTTAAATGGTAGGTCAGTAGTTTTAAATATTACTTTAAAGCTAAGAGCAGCTGTATTTTGTGTGGCTAGAAACTTTTAAATTAATGTTCATGCAAACAGTATTATATGTTTTATGCTTTAAAAATGTAGTAGGGCTCATTAATGGCTCATGTCGCCCACACCGTCCCTACTCCTGTCCTAATTGTGTTAAAGTTGCTGCCCATTGTTCTGATTGTATATTACTTTGTTGATATGAAATTTTGGTAGTTGGGATTTGTGAAATTAATCCTGATCTTTAGTAGAAAACATTTTGGTAAGGTTCATTTGCTTAGGGATCTGTCTGTGACTGGAGACAAAAAAAAACTCTTCCACAGATGGAGCGGATGAGAAGTAAACGGTTCTCCAGGGACTGAAGCTTGCTCTGCTGCAGTGAGATGTTCAAGGGACAGAACAGAGCCCTGTTAGCCTTAGACAAGAAGGAGCATGAGCATGCATCAGGATATCTTGGACAAGAAGGCTCAGGCAAATCAGTGGGAGGGTCTGGTGAATTTGTCCAGGTGCAGCGATCACATGCCGTTCTTGTGTCACCACATGACTATTTTTTACTTGACTCTCTTTAGAGAAATGTTTATTTGGATGTTAAGCCACGTAACACTAACCTACAATTTATTCAGGCACAAAAGCATCCTAAACTCAAGGGATGAAGCACCCTTGAAGTAAAATGCAATGTTTTTTTAAGCTTTTTTTTTTTTTTTAAACAGGATCTTTAGGCTTTTTGTTACCAGCTGCATGTCACTAAGATGCAACTTGTTCCCCTTTTATTTATTTATTGTTATTTTATAAACATCAGCATAAATAGCTCAACATTACAGGCTTGAATGATATTTTAACATTAACAAGGTGATTCCAGAAGAGTGGATGGATGGATGGATGGATGGATGGATGGATGGATGGATGGATGGATGGATGGATGGATGGAATTCAGGTGCTGTAGATGGGGTTTTAGGGCTCTAATTTTTTATTTTTTCAATTCGTTTACTTTTCCACATCTCTTATTTTTAAGTATGCTGCACAATATGCTGTTGTGGTCATGTTTAAGCTCTGAAAATAAGTGAGAGTTATTTTTTATTACTATGGCTGCTATTTAAAGACATTCATACATTTTTAAAGAGTCATTGATCAGGACACCTTTAAAGGAATACAAGAGAATCTGACTTTATGGAAGCACACTTAATGAAATAAACATTTTGTACAGTATTGATATTAGTAAAAATACATATAAATAAAATAGGTGAAGAGTGTTTATTGAAGGATTTACTTCATCCCAAAAAAAGAACGTGGCTAAAAAGTCCACAAAGTTGCCATGTAAGTGTTCTGTTTTGGAAAACAAGCGTAATCCTAGTTCTTTGGGGATTTCAGAGAAACATAACCTTCATGGAGGCTTATTGTGCTTATGAAAGGGCCACAGAGCTGGCTGTATTAAAGCAGTCCACCTTTTTTCAGTGTCTGACTACTGAAGACATCAGCTGTGTGTGCTGCCACAGCTTGTGAGTTCAGGCACCTTCATGTCTTCAGTCTGTCATCACTGGTCTCAGACGGCCATCGGCTGGATTTCCTCCTCCTGTTTGTGTTCCCGTCTTGCTAGTTACAGCATCGCATTTCCTCCAGCTGTAGTTGTTGCCACGGTGACTGTAATTTGACAAGGAGTAAATATACAACAAGAGGAAGCCCGAACAAGGAGCGCCTAAGTGGTTGTTGGTGGATTAGGAGGTGATCTTAATGAAGGAAGAGGCTTACGCATGGCTTTTCTTACAATTACCGACTTTTTTTTTTTAAAAGGTACTGAGAATGGAAAACACTCAAACCACAATGTTTTGTGCAGCATTTAAGCTTGGCAAAACATTGTTAGACACGTGTTGCATGTAATCCAAATCTGCAAACAGAGATGCTGTTAGTTTGGCCATGAACAGTTGAATCAAATCAAAGATATGAGTTTAAGTAAAATATACTAGCAGAGCTATGAGTGTTTTGGAACTGCGCTCGTCTGGAAAAATATAAAGACCGTTTCACACAGTTCTAAAATTTAAAAAAAGTTTTTAAAGTTTGTTTCACTAACAACTTTTTTACCTGTCTGATTTATTGGAATAAAAAAAAAAAAAAAAAGAAAGAAAGTGGTGAATGCAGTCTAACACTGGGAATGTCAATAAAGGCTTTTTTTTTTAGGGATGCACGATTTTTGGCCGATATCTGATATGCCAGTATGTTAAAACTTATTTAGCTGATAACCGATACCAATATTTCATATACAGTACTTTCCTTTGTCAGAACACAGCCCTCTTATTTAGCCTTATTTGCTACAAAAAAATGTGTAACAGCTTTAAGAGCTGGTGACATATATTCAGTAACAGCCGTATGATATTAGCACTTTAACTTATATTATATAAAAAGTGTTAAATGTTATTTATTAGCATTGGTCGCCTGTGATGCCGTCTCACTTGTGGAGGCTTGTTCCAGGTTCTAGCTGCAGTGTGGGATCCTCTGTACTCCTGTGCATGAAGGACAGCCTTTTTAAGTTCAAAATTTTTGTCTATCCTTTGTGCTGTAAGACTAATCATGCTAACGGGGCTAACACGACGTCCAAATGTCTGTGATAAAACTCACCCAAGTGCTATCGGCTATTAGCTTCTCAATGACATCGGAAATGACGGCCTGTAACTCGGGTAAGGCTACGATGGAAAAATATCTCAGACTTGGGACAATGTAGCAAGGCTCAGCGTAGTCCAAAAATCTTCAGAATACAACATCCTCAATGGGAAAAAAAAAAACCTACACTGCCGACATTTTGAATTTTCTTCTCCGCCGTGATCAGATCAGGTAGGCGCATGTGACGTCATTACATAGTGCTGCCGCTGCAGGCATACAAAATCAGCGTCTTTTAAATTGGTGAGTTATTTTGATGGAATGGCCAATGTCTGATATTGAACGTTAACGTTAATATCAGTCGATACCGATACCATGCCGATAATATTGAGCATTCCTAGATAAATAATGTTATTAACTTACTTTTTCTGTATATGAATGTTTCTGTTCAGTGTCCTGAGATGACTTCTGTTGTGATTTATTGGCACTATAAAAATAAACTGAATTGAATTGACTCTCAGGTACAACAAATGTCAAATTTTAGCACAATATCTGTAAAAATTGTTTGAACTGTAGCCATTTTTGTGGTTTCTAAGGGGAGTTAACATAAGATGTACAACCAATGATCACTTTTTAAAAATTGGATGAAAGCCTGTCCAGTGGTTCGTGAGATATTTTGCTAACAGACAAACATGGTTCACCGCAATAATCAAAGACAAGATTTTAAGCAAAGCTCTTGCTCAATTAGTTAGCACTGAGAATATGTTTTTGGGTAAGTGTCAGATAAAGCCACATCAACTTCAACATGATTATTTGTAAAATTGATTAAATATTAGACCAGTTGTGAGCTCTTAACCCTCCTGCTGCCATTGGGTGAAACTTGTCCACAAAACCTCAGTCAATGAGGCTTAAGTTGGCTGTGGCAGCCATCTTGAATCCTGTTGACTCACGCAGGCGAAAACATAATCTTCCGCCTCTGCCTTTCGACGGCCACATCAACATAGCTCAGCAAAAGATTTACGGCTCTAATTTATTTTAATCAAAAACATTCAGGAGGAATAGTGAAGAAGAAAAAAAAGTTTCGATTGAATTTAATTGTAACAAACATGTATCTGTAAATCCTAAACGCTTTTGTGTTACTACACCACATAAAAGCAGCTGGAAAACGATTACCATATGCAAACAACATTCAGGCCTTCGCTGCGCCGTAGCTGAAGGTTTGTCATTTAAACAGAAACCCATTGGCCTCCTCAGCTCCTTACACGGCTTAGTGTCACAAAGAACCAGGAAGTCTTGTTTTGTACGGGACTACACCAAAAGAGGGAGTTGGGTCTCTTGTCAAGAACTTTGATTTGTGTGTGTGTCATTTTGCCAGTGTGAAGTGAAAAGAGGGTTGCCAGGGCGGTGAATGCATGCTGTTTGCTCATGTCCAGACCTGTAGAATGGATGAGGACACAGATGGGATTTCTCTCTGGTTGACTTTTCTTCGGCCTGAGCGTCTCCGTGTTTGGACAGACATGGAAACCTCAGCTAGACTGAACAGGCATCTTAATGAATGAAGGAAAGACTTAAGACTTTCACCCGAGAGCTGCATGAATAGTGCGAGACAAGCAGAGAAAGTGGGAGGATCTGCTGCGATAAGGTCCGTTTTTTTTTTCTTTAATGATCAGAAGACCAAAACCAGTTTTGCAAACACATGACCATTGAATCTATTTATGTGTAGAGGATTTGAATGAAGGAAGGAAAATTGCTGTTTATTTCTCTTAAGCATCTCTAGGATTTGCCCTCAGAGGCCCGATGACACATTTTTATGTTTACTTTAACTTTTTACTCTTTCCTTCTACTTGAAGTAAAGTTAAAACTCTGATATTTCAAATGGTAATCTTAGGCAAACTTTCCCATCCACCAAAAGACCTTCAGCTCTCACGGTCACACACTTGGTGTTGATAACCCACTTGTAGTCTGGCCTCATGTCTGAGACCAATTTGCGATTTGAGACCCTGTAAGAGGCTAAGTGAGCCAGACATTACTGGTCCAAGGTCACAGGGGCACAAAGTTCCAGTTACTACGATAAGAAGGTTAAAATGGGAGAGAGAACCTGGAAATATTGTGAACAAACAGAACTTTCTTTTCATTTTGCTTGAAAGTTTTAAGAATAAATTATTTAAGATTTGTTTAACCTCTTTGTTTTAGACCATTCAATTGAGAAATATATCATTGTTCAGCAATGTGTACAAGTTAATGATTTTGAGCCAATATTCCCACATTTATTTTGTCCAAAAAAAAAAAGTCTGATCAGTTGTTTTTATGCTCTGAAAAATGAAATAAAAATTCCCCCAAATTAAGTTTGGTTATAAACAAACTGAATTTTAATGTTAACAAAACCAAAGCTCCGTTTTTTTGAAAGTCTAAAAGAATTCACCACTGAAATTAAAGATTTATTAAGAAAAGCTGTTGACGTGGCTGTGGTAGATAATTTATTTTATGAAACTGTGGTTTTCAGAACAAATCATCATTTTCAGAGAGAGTTACAAAATCTTAGAGATCAACTATAATTCAATAATTATGAATATACTATGCACAAAAGAGACTAAAAATGAAAGTCTTTGAGGTAAAATATAAACACTAAAGCAACATGAAATAGCTGAACATAAATAAGCATTTACTTTTTCCTGTTTTTGTTCCAACAAATGATACAATGATAGATTTATCTTATATTTTTTTAGTTCAAGTTCAAGTTACTTTTATTGTCATTCGCATCATATGTGGTACATGAGTTGGAACAAAATTATATACACAGGGTCCCATTTACATCCAAATTTAGCACAATATAAAGTATATAAACAGTAAATAAGGATCTAAGATGCACTAAACAAATGCCAAACTGTACTCTATAAGCTCTAAGATATACATTAAGCAAACACTAAATGGTACTTTAAAAGATTCAAGATATACACAAATCAAACACCAAATGGTACGCAAAAACAATTTAAGACATATGCTAAACAAATGCCAAACAGTACGCTATATATTGTACGCTAAACGAATGCCAAACGGTATGCTAAAAAGAAAAAAATCAAAGATATATGCTAAACGAACGTCAAATGTTACAAATGGTACTCTACAAGATCTAAGATATACGCTAAATGAATGCCAAATGGTACGCTATATATTGTACGCTAAACGAATGCCAAATGGTATGCTAAAAAAATCAAAGATATATGCTAAACGGACGTCGAATGGTACAAATGGTATGCTAAAAGATCTAAGACTTATACTAAACAAATGCCAAAGGTATGCTAAAGGATCTAAGACATATGCTAAACGAATGCCAAATGGTATACTAAAAGATCTAAGATATACGCTAAACGAATGCCAAACGATATGCTAAAAAATCTAAGACATATGCTAAACAAAGGCCAAATAGTACGCTAAAAGATTTAAGCTATACGCTAAAGGAATGCAAAATGGTACACTAAAAGATCTAAGATATTCCCTAAATGAATGTCAAATGGTACGCTAAAAAATCTGAGACATATGCTAAACGAATGCAAATGGTACGTTAAAAGATTTAAGATATACACTAAATGAATGCCAAATGGTACGCTAAAAGATCCAAGATATATGTTAATCTAACGCCAAATGGTATGCTAAAAGTTCTAAGATATACATTAAATGAACACATAATGGTACGCTAAAAGATCTAAGATATACACTAATAATGTAAAACAATATGACCTAACAGCATTAGCCTGAACATGTGTTGAGAAGATGGGTATGAATAAGATATGAGATAATCAGCAGCATGAGATCAGCAGCATGGATAATCAGCAGCACTGATAAGTCACCCATACCAATTAAAGGGACATTACCGTGATTTTTTTATATATGGGGCAGAGATGGGGTAGAGGCAGGGCAGCAGAGTTGGGACCCAAAAGTCCTAGGTTTAATCCCCAGCTATTCCCACATTTTGTGATGTCTCTGAGCAAGACACCTAATCCCTAAATGCTCCCCGGGCACTTACATAGCTGCCCTTTGCTTCACCTGGGTGTATCCCAGTTGCGATGGGTTAAATGCAGAGAAGTAATTTTGCCATTGTATGGGAACATACAATGATGACAACACATAGCATTTACTTCTTTAAATAATAAAAACAAGCTGAAATCAAACTAATTGCTATCCAAAGTGTCAAAAGTAAATGTAAACTATGGAATAGTTGAGAGCACAGTGTTGAAATAGTAAAAGCGCTCAGGTTTCTAGTGTTCTGGTCTCACGGCTTCATCCAGCTGACAAGCAACACATGTGACTACAGATCTCTGACAAGACGGTGCTACTTGAAAAGTCCATTTGACAGCAGCGGTGACGGAGGCTGGACATGTGTTTGACCCAGTGAGACAGAACTTTGATTCAGAAGCACCGAAGGGGTGCATTCACACCAGGTTAAACCAACACTGGGGATGGTGAGCCAAGACCATTCGGGTCAAGTTGCACACTATCTGAGCCAGCCTCATCCTGACCTCATCTGTCGGAGAGGAGGAAGAGGAGGATGAAGAAAAGATTGATGACTGACACGTTTTGGTGTACAGGCTTTTCTCAGTGACCTCCTTAGTAAGCTAATCTGAGCTGACCCTTTATTTATGTTTCTGAACTCAATTAGGCAACTTTTCTGGAAATTTAATGTAAATTTGATCCAAACTCTATCCTAGATTCAGTAGGTTGAACATGTTTGTAATCATCAGAAGTAAGATTGCAGCTAAATAAAACTACATTTTGTCAGTGGTTTGTTCCAGCGCTCTGCATCCAACACTGCGGTGACGGTGGCCTGCATGTGACATCATGCAGGGAGGTGAAACCAGAGTCATTACAGTCGCTGGGAGAAAGTTGGACTGTTGATTTTCACAAATATACGGGTGGAGCAGGAATCTCCCCCCGTGCTTCCACCAGCTGGCTAACAGATGGAGGAACCCGTTGGCCAAGAAAGTGATGGCTGAGATGGGAAAGAGGGCAAAGAGGGTGGAAAGCACTCCCAAACCGATTTGTTAAACGATATGCACGTTGGCAAATGTTCAGATTGGAGCATTTGCACATCTTTCCTCACATTGTGGTAAGTGTGTGTGAAGAGGTGACGTTTAGCAAAGGCTGCAGCCTGAGTTATGCAAGGTTAGCATGTGGAGTGTTTGTTTATAAGGCTTGCTAAATGGAGGAAGTCACATCATGCGTGGGAAGGTGATGGGAATGTTAAGAGGATGAGGGAGAGAGTGGGAAGACGCAGAGCAAGCAGCACCGATGCTTTTGTTTGTCTATGCGCTCTGTGTGTGTGTGTTTTAGTGGTCAAGTTGTGCCGCAATCAAAGTTATCTCTGCACGGGTGTTATTTATCTTCGAAGATTTTCAGAGGAAACGTGGGTGTGGTGGGATCAACACGGACGTGACCTGCTGGCTTTATAAAAACACCTCCTCCTAAGATGGGTCAGTGAATGTGCTGCTGGTCTTAGTGTGCATTAACAGATTTTTTTTAAAGCTTTATGTACCAGTGGTAGAGATGGAAAAGGCAGCAGGTTTCCAGTTTTCCATTATTGTTTATAGTACCTTTTGATTTTTTTTTTTTAATTATAAAAGTATTTTAAATTTTCTCTGTGTTGATTGATTTAAGGGAATATTAGTTCAATACAACCTTTATTTATACAGGTTAGTCTCATTGAGCCTCGAGGACTCATTTACAAAAAGACCTGTTTTAATCAAAGAACACAGATCACAACAATAGCCAATCATAAAAAAGCATATGAAATGAAAAGTAAATGGAATGAGGAGAACTTTTTGC
This sequence comes from Hypsolebias martinsi, assembly GCA_031762355.1. Lineage (NCBI taxonomy): Eukaryota > Metazoa > Chordata > Actinopteri > Cyprinodontiformes > Rivulidae > Hypsolebias > Hypsolebias martinsi. The sequence goes on from JARVGQ010000760.1 coordinate 20,791,101, forward strand.
CAAGTTTGGTCCGCACTGACGGTACACTGCAAGTAATTATGTCCTGAGAGTTCATGCTGTAGCTGCACTCACACAGTGACATGTAGGAGGAGATATATGAAGGCAGCAGACCAAGAAGTGATTTAAAAATGAAAATTTACCAGTGAGAGTGTCTATGTGAAGTTAATGATGACCAGTTAACCAGTGAATACTGGGTGCAATAGTATGGTAATTATAGCCAGTTATGAATTTTAGTGCACCATGATAGACAGCATCCAACCTCTGCAGGGTGCTTGTGGGAGCATTCATGTAAATAAGTCACCTTAGCCAATGGAGGGGAGGAAAGTCACAGTTACAAGGGATTTCCTAGTGTTCAGAGTTAGACAGGATCTATTTCTGAAAAGGAAACCCAATTTAACTTTCAGTTTCTTTACCAAGTTTTTGACATGGGGCTTAAAGGAGAGCTGCGAGTCAACCAATTATTTGTAAGAATCGACAAAATCAACAGGACTACCATTCAAAGATAAAATAGAAGGAACGACTGCCGGAACCGGCTTGCTGTTTGAAATCAACATCCCTTTAGTTTAATTGGCGTTTAGCACAAGTTTGAGATGGAACAAATCTGACTGGATGATGTCAAAAGCAGATTGTAAAAGCTGGAAAAACCACAGCAACTGTTTTAGCTTGACAATAAACAACTGTGTCATCAGCATATAAATGTAAGGATGCATCAGGGATGCTCTGACCGACATTAATTATGTAGGTTGTGAAGAGAGTGGGTCCTAAGACTGAACCTTGTGGTACACCGTTGTTAGCATGCTGGTGAAGATTTGTTGTTAACAGTTAGATAGCTTGAAGAAGTACGGTTATGTTGAACACATTGCCTCCGATCTGAGAGATAATTTGTGAACCCACCAGTGGTGTGATCCGAGAAACCGATTTCTGAGAGCTGATGACACAAGATGTCATGGTCCATAGTGTCAAAAGCTTTAGACAGGTCTAAGAAAAGTGCAGCACAATAATCCTTAGCATCCAGTGCTTCAACAATACCATTAAAAATCTTCAGCAAAGCAGTTGTTGTGCTGTGTTGTTTCCTGAAGCCAGAATGATGGAGAGGTAAGATGTTAAATGAATTCAAGACTTGACTTGAGAGTAGCAACCAATAAATAAAACTTTTATTTGTGACATTTTGTAATAAGACATTTCCATTCAAAAGTTGGGACCAGCTGATGAAATGTCATTCGTGTTCACAAAATGCTTGAAAATCAACAACTCCCAAAGTCGAGGTCAGAACCATTCTTTGGTCAGCTACAAAACAATAAAAACAGAAATCATTAATTAAAAAAAAAATGGAAGTTTTAATGGCTTTTGTTGCCTTGATACCCTTGTTTCATGACTTGTTAGTAAAGTTTGTACACATCATTTAGTAATAGTCTGGGTCACAAACGTCTGTCGCTTTTATTTTGTGGGTCAAAATATGAAAAGTGTGGGAACCACTGCTTTGAATCTGATTTATCTGCCGTGCGTCTCTGTTAAAATAAACCAACTGCTTCTGATTGGGACGCTTCACACACGGCTGCTTGTTTGGCTTTGTGTAAAAATATTTTATCTCATTTTCTACGCATCGTTCAGTGATACATCACTGCTGTTCTCCACTTTCCACACATGAAAGAAAACATCATTTCAGTTCTATAATTTAGGTCCAAGTTAATTATTGCAGAAATGCATTCACACACTGTTTTGTGTTTTTTATTTGTATAGTAAGCTATCCTAACTTTAGTTAAGCATGTGACTGTCTTTCAGTCTCATTTTCTATTTTTTGTCATTTACCTTAATAGTTGGCAGTAATTGCTCCTCTTCCTCTCGTTAGGCTCAACTTTAGTGGCAACAGCCACAAAAAGTCACATCCTTTCCTTCCTTGTTCCCAGGAAAGACCAGTTTTAAATCATTTTCTGCAATCCAACATGAGGTGCTTGTTAAAGGTAAACCCAACTACTGTACTTAAATCTTGGGACAATTAGAATTGAAGAAAATAGACAAAAACACAGGGATATTTTACTACATGAACAGAAAGAAAAAAAAATACACTATTAGGGTATACACAATGTGTCAAACTTAAAGGCCAGAGGGCCAAATCTGGCCCTTGTTAAAAACTTGCATGGCACTCATGATAATATATATATATATATATATATATATATATATACACACATATATATATATATACACATATATATATATATATACAGGTAGTCCTCGACTTACAGCCTCCCCGACTTACAGCATTTCGGACTTACAGCCTGCCT
>JARVGQ010000760.1:20808390-20821072 GCA_031762355.1 Hypsolebias martinsi
AGCCGTTTACCGTTCTTTTTCCGACTTACGGCAAAAATCCGGACTTATGAACGCCACGTGTAATGAGTTCCGACTTAGGTTAAAATCGGGTTATGAACGGTGCGTAAGAACGGAACCCGTTCGTAACTCGAGGACTACCTGTATATAATTACCCAGATGCATGCAAAAGTTAGTCATTTAGATGTAAATTTATTCTTACCTTGTAACAATAAACAAGTAAATTGAGGCAGTTTTGGTACTATACTCACTTTTAGGCTTTACTTTATTACAGCTTTGGGGTTTTGTTTATGAGTAAAGAATGAAAATATATGTTATGCTTTTATTTTGTACAGTATGTGTCCCACATACAGTAAAATACATTTCCTGCAGCTATCACATTGCGGGAGGATTTATTTGCCAATATTATTAGCAATTGATGAAATATAAGTCTATATCATCTAAATAAATAAATAAGCAGACTTTAACAATTATGAACAAAATATAAATGCACTGATATTTGAACTGTTTTAAACAAATCCTGACATGTTGCATGCCTTTTTAAAGGTTTAGCATTAGTTAAAAGGCACCGAATAGGTGCATATTTGCAATAAATACAGCTGTTGAACTTTGTTCCTCTTGTGAAGACTTGTTTTGAAACAAAGAGTTAACTTTCTAACCACTTGCTCTGTCTCTGATAAGTCTCTGTAACCGATAAAGTGTTTGATATCAGATGATGAATGGTATTTAAATACTTAAGTGCATGCCATAATTTATATTTGGATGACATTACTTTAAAAGTCATAGACTAAACAAGTTCTGAAGTGATGTATGATGCCTCAAAATACTTGCACTGTAAGACTTTTAAGTTCTGCTGCTAAGTGACGTCGTGTACAGAACAGCGTAGTTCTAATAATGTGGTGGGAACGGTACCGTTGGGATTTGATCGATGATCTGAAGGAGACACGAGCAGCAGATGGTACGCTGGCTCCTTGATTTTGGTGCACAAAAGCTGTGAAGTCTGTGCTTATTTTAGCCTGTGAAGCATGAGGCTGTCGTTACAAACACTAGGAGAGATGGACTGCGATCACTCCTGAGTGTCTGATGGAGACAAGTCCATGACTCCTTCTGGTGGCTTACACACATAAGCGAGAGTATGCAAAACATATGTAACATTTAAAAAAAAAATTGCATTATTGCTTTTCATTTTGAGTCATGTTAGGGTTCTATTTAATCCATGAGACAGACAGGAAATGATTAGAAAGAGACTAGGGGGCAAATTGCATGACCTTTGGGAAAAGAGAGTCTCATTGCACGGGGCATTAGCAGCCATGTGGTATGTGCCCTAACCACTCAGTCATTGAGTCGTCCTAAGAATGGACCTTTTTACTGGAGACTTGAAAGGCCTTTTAAAAAAATAGAGTAATTGCTGTAAATTGCTCTATCAGTGTGTGTTGTCTCACAGGGCAGGGGTCCTAATGATGGCGTTAGGAGCCATTATTGTTTTCTCAGATGGAAACCAGGTCTCCTGCTCTTTGCTGTGTGTAAAACACTGATTAGGTCTGCCACCACAAGAAATCTTCTAAATGTGTGCTGTTGAAGTATAGGTGAACCATGTCACCACTGACAAACATCAGCCGAAAGAGTACGACTGTGGTTGTGCAACATTGTTAAACTGCAGAGAATAAATAAGTCCTGGCAGGTTTTCTTATATAACTGGAACTGTATTTCTTGTATTGCATGAATACAGTCAGTGTTTTGGTCTCATTTTTTTCATTTTTTCCATGAGAAAAAGTATCTTTTATGGATCAAAGGCTGATCCATAATGTCACTTTAGTTTATGGAGGCCAGTCATATTTGGCTTCTTGATATGTAGTGGATATTTTAGCCGTCACTTTTTGTTACAGACAAGCAGTTGCGAATTGCAGCTTATGTTAAAGCCATGTTGGGGTGCTGGCTTTTGAATCGTAATACAACACGTTTGGTGTGATGTCTGAGATGCAACCATTCAAACAGAGGTTATATGGTGGAATTCAGCTAGAATTTAGTTTGTAATCTTTGATATTTTAGTGGTAACCTTTGAGGATTGTCTTCTCTGTTAGAAGTCTGGTTTGATTAGGATTATTACAGCTTATTTTCTTGAACAGAATGGTCGCTGAGTTTTTAATGGTTGGGCGCCAATGACTTGACAGATTGTCATTTTTAAATGGGATTGAAAGTGTTTTTAAACTCCAGTAGAAGCTAATAGGTGTGTGTGCATCATGTATCAATAAAATAAAATAAGAAAATACTGTTCTAGCACAGTCCTGCTGTTTCTCCTCCTCCGGGCTCGGATTGCCGCTCCCAGATGGTTCCTTAATCTGCTGGTCCCGCTCAGGTCAGCTCAAGCAGAGTCAGGTAACATGATCCAAACTCATAACTCAACCATCCTCCCAAACGCATCCACGGAGAGCGAGACGGAAGACTTTAAGACGTTTGCCTCGTCTGAAAACCAAGTCGCAGGGAGCTCACTGAGCTATTATCAAGGGGTGGGCTAAGAGAAAACTATTATCTACAAGAGCAAAACAGCTGCTGTGAGATTAAATCCTTTCTAGTTGTGCGCTCTTGATGACAAAACATCCAGCTTAGACCTGGTGGAAATTTTACTTGAAAGTAACAGTGGTCAAATTACTGAAGATGTCACCTCATGTGGTGTTGAAACAGCAAATTTTCCTTTCAGCAGCCACAATAAATCTTTGCCCAAAAATCTAGTCCTGGACTGACTTATATAGCGCCGTTCTCCGGAGCAAATCCCACAGATGCATGACTTGGTGAAGCCTTCTGAAGAAATCCCATCACTCTTCAGAGGGTTTGATCTTTGGCCAGATAAGGAACTGTTTCATGAGATTGGGTTCACCCACCCCGCCAACCCCCAGCCTTGAAAGAACAACCACAGTGGGTCCAAAGTGTGATAAAATGCCTCTCTTGGAGTTCTCCCATATTCTCTTACGTGTGATCTATAATAATTTCCATGCTTCTATATCTGTTGAGTTGACAGGGTTTGGGCGTTACTGCTGCCAGGCTGCAGCTGGAAAGTTTTTGCGGGCCAACCTGAGGAGTGTGAAGAAGCAATTGACCCATAATTTCCTTCTGCAGCTCACGGTGTTTTGACTTAAAGACATTTGGGATCTATATGTTTCTTTGATCTGCCACATTTTGCATCTTATGCCTAAATATGCATTTATTTAACTTTTATTGTACTTAGGCCTGTCACGATAACAAATTTTGCTGGTCAATTAATTGTCTCAGAAATTATTGCGATAAACAATAATATTGGTTGAAATTTGACAATAATTAATTATTGTCAAATCTAAGAAGAAATGTTTGTTAATTTTTTTTGAGTGTAGTATCTTTTTCCACCACCAGATGGCAGTATAAGACTGTTTGAACCGAAGGATGGATAGTGAGGGAGCGAGCAGCCTGTCTCTTTAAGAAAAATGGGAGCCCCTTGACGTGACATGGGCTGTCTTTCTTTGATTCTCAAAATGGTGGACACTCGGTGTGATTTGAGCTTGTTAGCAATGCATTTTTCACACAAAGCTTTTAATAAAATATTAGTAAACAAGTTCTCAGCTTCTTTTTCCAGAGAAAAATAACTTTTTAGACAAAGGCACAGGTTTCACCCGTGAATTTTGGAGCCTCGACAAGACGTTTTTTCCCCGAGGTCAACCTGTTAGCTTAGCCTGTAGCTTGGCTTCTCAGCTTAGCTGCTTTTAGCGATAGAAAAATGCAGATTTTGGACGGTTAAAACAGATTTTAAAGAGAAAAAAGAGAAAGGGAGGGGTCAGTGAAGAGCACCGGAGTTGAGCTTTTTGTCATCCAGTGTCTTCAGTAGAAAGAGAGAGACAAAGAAACGATAAAGCCGATAAATGAAAATGAGATAGATAACGTTCATTTATCATGCAATTCATTGATTTATTGTTTATTGCGACAGGCCTATTGTACTTGATAACATCAAATTGTTTAGCTTTCATATTGTTTAGCTTTCATATTGTTTAGCTTTCATATTGTTTAGCTTTCATATTGTTTAGCTTTCGTAGTTCATGTTTCCCTCGAAATGAAAGAGCACCATGGGTGATTCTTGTAGGATAACAAGCAGTTTCTTGTACTCCTTGACTTCTGTGTACCGGTAAGTACATTGTGCCACAAATAAATAGTTTCTGATGTTCTCCGCCTGCCTCGAGACACCTTAAAACACATTTTAAGACAAAAATGCACTAACAAACTACAAATACCAGCTACTTGAGCGAGAAAAGTGTCTTGTTCAGAAAAGTACTTCACCTTTTAATGTTTTAATGGCTTTTACAGTCTAGTTAAACTGCCCAGGTATTGTGAAGATTACTGAGGTTGATCTGAGGTTGATCTTTATAGAAACATGCAGAGGTTTGTGCTTGTCAGCGTGTTTGATTTTCTTCCTTTCACTCCCAGACCCTCAAAGGGCTCCAGTAAGCTTAATTAAACCAATTTTGAAATAAAGACGTCTTTTAGCTGTAGGCTCTTTGCGTGAGGGCGGTAGCATTCAGCCGCTGGGAGGAAGCTCGGCCTTTGAAGTAGCCCTGGGTTATTTTTTCTGCTTGACAGATCAGAGCTGGAATCAAAAGGGAAGTAGCCTGCCGTCCCAGGTAAATGCTAACAGAGGACCAAACATCAAGCTAACATGGCTGCTGAGGAGTTAGGACCATCTGGACAATTTTCCCTCCGTTCAGATTCTTCACATTTTAGCCCTTAATAAAGTGATATGACCTTTGAGTTCATTTGGGGCGGCTGTGGCTGAGTGGTTAGAGCAGTCGTCCTCCAATGCAAGAGTTTGGGGCTCGAATCCACCATCAGTCACATGCCTAAGTATCCCTGGGCAAGACACTGAACCCCTCATTGCCTCTGACGTGTGTTCCATCAGTGAATGAATGTGATAAATCACTTAATCTCTTTAGAATGATTTGTTCAATTTGATTTGTATAGTAGAGTGCTGTATGAATGGGTGAATGAGGGCACAGATTATAGTGTAAAGCGCTTTGGGTGTCTTGATGAGATAGAAAGGTGCTATGTAAGTACAGTTCATTTACCATTTACCTTGTGAGAATTGTGCCAGGAGTTTATCACTCAGCAAATAACATTGTAGCACATGTCAGAAAGTGTAGGTCTATGTTCAGACTCTGAACATAGTGCTGGTAAAATGTTGACAAAGGCTATTCAGGCATGTCTGACCAATCTTCACCTCCCCAGCAGGACTTTAAGGGTGTGGGAAAAGCTGAGAGGTGTTTGAGACTCGGTGGATTCTAAATGGCACCTGTTGGGGTTTATCTTCCCCGTGGGAACAGTAGGTATTGAGGGATGAGATACGGTCAATTTAGCTAAGTGAGATGCGCGTTCCCGCCATGCTCTTTTATCCAAATGGGCAGGGGGAGGACAACCCCCCCTGGAGGTGTCAAAACAAGCTTTGGGGTTAAAAATTGCACAGATCTTCTCATTGGTTTGGCCTTTGAGAAGGTTTACCAAGAGGACTATCCAATATTACAAAATAAAACAGATTTGTGAAAAGGGAGGAAGCAGTTATAAACCTCAGAAAAATCCCTTGTATTGTGACTTTTTGCTTTTTAGGATCGTTTCTCAAAGTGTCCCACATTTGGTCTCCAAAAATGCTTGTAATCGATATAAGAGTTTAGCTTTTAGTGCAGCAATTTTTTGAGTAATTACTGTAAAGTCTGGTTGGATGTGTTTGCGTTGACTATCTGGTGTTTATTTTAAGTGAGGTGTAAAAGAGGTATATTACTGCAAATGATGTCAAAGAAGAACACCCTCTTTGTGTCTTCTGGTGGTTACAGTTTCAAAGTTGTGATGGACGAGTTTTCAAACTGCCAGGATCTTGGGAAACATCCTACTTCAGGGCTATTCAACTAAATTGCTCAGGAGGGCACAATTACTGAAAGCCAAGAGCTCAGGAGCCAGAAATGCAGCAGTTATTGCCATTAATTAAGCTTGTTTTACAGTTTAAAATCTAGTTTTATTTAAAAATGAACCCATTGTTGGGCCAAACTGACCTCACAAGTGGACCTGATTTGGCCCATGGCCCACCAGTTGAATAGCCCTGTCCTACTTAAATAATAATAATAATTTTAAAAAAGTTATTCAAGTGTATATTATCATATCCAACAATGTTCAGTCAGATCATCTGGGCAGTTTTTTTTTTAAATAAACTGATTCTCCACCAACAGCTTTCTCCAAAGTGGAGAAAACCAATTAAGTTTGTGCTAAGATGGCCTCTGGGGCACACGCTCTCCGCCGGTGTCTACCCTCTCCCTCGTCGACAGTCATGTCAAACTGGTTCAAAACACCGAAGTCCATGCACAATATACCTGGATTGTTGAGCATCGACTTGGGTATATTACCATATGTAGTTGAGTTCTCCCACATATAGATTTTAAATCATTTTAGGTTTTTGACCCATACATTTATTGCTAAATGATAATTAACAAACAGCAACCTTTCATTTTTTTATATGCTTTCTGTAAACATAAATAAATAAATGTGTTGGTTTTCCCTTTAGAAATGTTGCACTTGTAATGTATAAGAGTAATGTCATTTAAATATAGAACAACTGCACAATAAGTGAAATTTTGATTTGAGCACATCCCAAAAAGCCTTTTTACAAATTTTCAACGTTTTATCGTGAAGTAGTGTTGCTTTTTGACAGACTGTTTTTCTAGACCAGTGGTGGACATGATTTACTGTTGTTTCAGTGCAACAGCTCTGCTGGGCTCGAGGAAACCGGGAGGTCTTGGAGGAGTGGAACGGACTTAAGGGGCAGATAAATCAGCCTCTACGCAAGTCATCCTTCAAGCTGAACTTGAGCTTCCCTTCGACTCCCAGATTCTCAATTTCCAAAGGGAACAAACCAGCAATCCTTGTGGACTGATGGGAGGAAATAAATTATAAGAGCTACAGAATCTGATTTATGTTTGATATGTAACCTGAAAAGTTAAAATTATGTATATTTTCCTCCCATCGCCTCCCTCTGATGTGTTGATTTAGCAGAATCAGCTAATAATCCTCGTCTGCTCTGGTCAGAACCAGCTTTAGGCACAAAAGCAACAGAACTTCTAGATTAAGATATTTTTCATCTCACTGTCAGATATTTGAGGCTGACGTCTTCATGTTGGCTTTTAAATGTAGACCTTGCTGCTGTATGTTTAAATGTGCTTTGTTTCCCACCATTATGGTTAGTTTCAGTTATTTTATTGAGGTTTAAAGGAAAGTGTTAAACTGATTAACACTGTGACAACCTGTTGGGAGTGAGATAAGAGTGTGTTCAGGTGTGGCGTTCATATCAAGGCCCTGTGCTGCTACAATGCACAGCCTCTAGTTTTGAAAAAACAATATGGAGGTGGATGATAATGTTTTGTGTCTATTACCAAAATATCTCATGAATCACTGGGTAAACTTATAGAAACTAACCATTAGATGTATATCTGATTAACTGTTGAAACTCATTCCAGATGGCTGCCACAGTCAACTTAATAGACAACACAAAATTAGCTGCAACCCAGTGAGTTTTATTGACATAGTGCTAAGATTTGACGCAGAGGTTGACAACAAACAATTTCATGAGATTGCACATAATACTTTCAAGGTTTGAACTGAATGTTAACTAAACGGTTAACAATGGTGTACCACAAGGTTCAGTCTTAGGACCCACCCTCTTCACAATCTATAAGTAATGTAGGTCAGCTCATTCCTGATGCATTCTTACATTTCTATGCCGACGACACAGTAGTTTACTGTCGAGCTAGAACAGTTGCTAAGGTTTTCCAGCTTTTACAGTCTGCATGTGACATCATCAGATTTGTTCCATCTCAAACTCGTGCTAAATGCTGACAAAACCAAAGGGATGTTTTCAAACTGGAAGTTGGTACCAGCAGTCCTTACTTCTATTTTGTCTTCGAATGGTGTCCCCAATGAGTTTGTCAATTCTTACAAACACTTGGGTATTTTGGTTGATTCGCATCTCTCTCTTAAGTCTCATGTCGAAAACTTGGTAAAGAAATTGAAAGTTAACCAGTTTTTTTATTTTTTATTTTATAGATCCTTTCTAACTCTGAGTGCTAGGAAACACATGGTAGCTGCTACATTTCTCCCCTCCACTGACTATGGTGACATTATTTACATCAGTGATCTGCAACCTTTATAACCAAAAGAGCCATTTCTGCCCTTTCCTTCTCTAAATTAAACACGTCCAGAGCCGCAAAACCTGCGACAACTGTCACCATCAACTGGTGATGGTGACACTTTAAGTTTATTAGAGGGGGCTTTTCTGGCCAGTAGGCGTGAAATTATAAAAATAAAAACATTCAATGATTGTTAACATTTATTGATTATTTTTACATTTTGAGACAAAAATGACTTGACTCCATCCATCCATCCATCCATTATCTTTACTTGCTTCTTCTTTTTCAGGTTGCGTGGGGTCACTGGTGCCCATGTCCAGGTTACAAGTCTATCACAGAAAACTGGATTCTTGTATAGAAAAAAAAAAAATAGATATTATTTTGCCATTAAAAAAAAAAAAAAATTAACTGTGCAGGCTTATGTATGTATTTATTTATTTATTTTATTCTGGAGAAATTGAGTATAATTTGAAGAAATAAAGCATAAAGTTAAAGGGAGTATAATATACTCTGTGTATTAGTACTTGTATACACATTTGCAAAGGAAATGACAGGAAAACTGGTAAAGCTGGTCATATTTGTTTGTGGATATTACATCCTATAAAATTCAGAACTCAAACCTTGAAGGAGCCGCTGCTGAGGGACCAAAGTGCCTCGTGTGGCTCCAGAGCCATAGGTTGCAGACCCCTGATTTACATGAATGCTCCTGCAAGCATCTTCCAGATGTTGGACGCTGTCTATCATAGTGCACTAAGATTCACAACTGGCTGTAACTATTGTACCCATCACTGCACCATTCGGTGGTTAACTGGACATCATTAACTTCACACATACTCTCACACTGGTACATTTTCATCTTTAAATCATTTCTTGGTCTGTTGTCTTCATATATCTCCTCCTACGTGTCACTCCATGAGTGCAGTTACAGCATGCGCTCTTGGGACATTATTAAATGCAGTGTACCCTCAGTGCAGACCAAGCTTGGCTAAAGGGCCTTATCTTACTCTGCTCCTGTTTCCTGGAACGCCTTGCAAAAAGTTCTGAAGCTCTCAACATGGACCTCTCTAAGGGATTTTAATCAACTGCTGAGTTCATGACAAATACCAAAGCTGACATGTTCCTGTTTTTAGTATTTTACTCCGCTTTATGATGTTGTTATGCTGTAATGCTGTTTTTGTTTAATTTTAATTTCATTTCTTCTATTTACGTTGTAATTTTAAATGTGTTTTATGATTTTCTACAGTTGTCTGTACCTCATCAGTGTTCTCTGTTAAAATCAGGTCTCTCTTGTAAATGAGTCCTCATAGCTCAATGAGACTAACCTGTAAAAATAAAAGTTGAATGAAAATGTCTACAGCTTTGTCATTTCTTCATAAAAAATATTTTAGCCTAAAACTCAAGGCAGTGGGTGATATGTGTTTCTTTAATGAATGCTAGGCATTTCTTGCATTGTTTTAGGGTATGCTCAGGGTTTTGGGTTGGTCTAGTGATCTGCTTGTATTGAACTGTGAAAGTAGCATATACTGTATTTTTCAGCATATAAGTCATAGTTTTTTTGCATAATTTACATGCCCTGTGACTTATGGGCCCAAGCGACATATTTATGGATTTTTTCCCCATATTTATAAACCATTTGTTGGCTGAGATATGACTGTTTTCATTTATTCTGAGGGAAAAAAATGGAGCAGTACCATTTTTAGCCACTTGATGGCAGCAGCATGGTAATAGCAGTACGGCGTGCTGTTGTATCGTGTAACAGATAAACATTGCTATAATGACAAATTCAAAAAAGTTCAAGACTAAAACAATTGGATTTATTTATTATACTTTATTGTTTTTTTTCTTGAACTTTTTTGAATTTACCATGTCCAGGATGATTGAGAATCCTCACCATCTATTAATAACACAATCAGCTTGCCACAGTACCCCAACTTCGTTCTGCTTGCTGCTTGGAGCAAGTTAAACCAGCTGCACCGCCCTGGTGAAATGCAGCTAATTTGACCATTAAAGTGCATTTATTAGGTAAAAGTTCAACTGAGACACACCTTTGCTATATTTTCGAGCAAACAAATAATTTTTTTTAGGTGCTTTTCTTGTTAAATTTTGAAGAAATGTGGAGGCTCATCCCTCTCTGCGTGCCCGCTGCTTCTGCTTATCGGATTTTAAAATGCAGCGGATATGCCCATAACAGTGCATTTATTAAGCAAAAGGTAGACTGAGACACACATTTACTATAATTTTGAGCAAACAAATAATTGCTTTTTAATTTTAATCTGGTTAAATTCTTGTTAAAGTCCTCCTGTGCATGCTCCTGCGGCCACCATTTGGCAGCCCATCGATATTTATGGGTTGTCAGCGGTGACTCATAATAGATGTGACGTATACGGCAAGCGACATGTTTATGGATTTTTCCACTTTTTTTAGACATATTTGGGCTGGTGCAACGTATAGGGAGACGTGCACAGCGGAAAATCTGGTAAACATCCTACAGCCACTGGTTTATGATACTGAAAATAAGTCTAGGCTTTTACAGAATGCAGCACAATTCAGCTTAGTGGTGCATTGTGTTGTTATTTTTAAAATATTTCAAAAATTACATTGTCATGCAAAACGGATGAGTATATTTTAAATAAATGCAAAAGTTAAGTGTAATTCATGAAGAAGTAGCAAATCAATTTGTCCTAAATAGTTAGCTTTTGATTTTTGCCAGTGAATTTTCTTTCATAGGATTAAAGGTTTGGCATATTATTCTTCTCTGTTAACTCTTTAACCCAAAGCACCAGTAACTCTTCTTTAAATGTGTGTGTGTGAGCATGGGCTTCTGTTTTGTGTCTCGTAGTCTGAGTAAACCCAATTTAGCTTTGTTTAAACAGGATGCAATAAAGACTCATACATTTTGATATATTGCCCCTATTTCAAGCAACAAGGAGCAAACACAATGCACGAGGAAAAAGCTCAGAGGGGGAAAAAGAAGTTCTGCTTTTAAAAAAGAGGAGCGCTGCCATGTTTTTGTGTATACAGAGCAAGACTTGACTGTTGCCATGTTAGTCATTAAGCCTCCCCGTCTTTTCATTTTACCTCCAACAAAAGAACGTCTGAAGATGTTAAGGCTACATTTGCGATAGCGAGTGCAGAACATTTAAAACAACCCAAATAAATTGTCTAAACATCTAATATCCCTTCATCCCGTTCCTCCACCAGAACAGATTACTCTCTACCTGAGTTGCCCCCTCCTCATTCCCCCTGCAGGAACTATTTCAGGGGGATTTAGTGTCAATCCATGATTTAAGTGTCATACCCTCTTTAATCCCAGACCTCGGTGACTTCTCCAGTTTAGGTCAAAGGTTGTGTATGCTCTAACTACATCCAGCCACAGCATGACGGTGAGGTAGAACAGGATGTTTTCCTCTGAGTCTCACAGTGGAACTGTACGGTCACAAAGCCACTACATTGTTGAGGGATTATCACTGATTGTGAGTCTTATTTGTTCTATTTATAGCTGTAAATAGTGGAATTTCTGCTCCTTTCCAGATGGCTTTCATGGCTAAGACTTGCACGTCTTGTACAATTGACTCCAAAAGTTTGGCTTGGGCACTGGCACCACACACACATCAGAGCCAAGTGCTCTATTTGCCTGCTGTGGTGTCTGCTAGTAATTTGGAGCACAGCAGCCTTGTCAGGTTCAGTGCAAAAAGGTGCAGTTGTAGGTGTTTTATGCTCTAATGTGTATTTATCTTTTTTTTTTTTTTTATCGAAGTAGCCAAAACATTTGGCTTCCTGTTGATGCAGTTATCTTTCCATTTGCAGAGCTAACTACTACTTAATTTGTCTTTAATTTGGATGTAGGGTTTGTGATTTGTAGAGAGGACCAACTCACTGTTTGACGTGGAACACTGTTGTGTAATCTCAAGATGGAAAATGCCAAGACCTTGGGGTTCATACGGCAGACTTAATGTGATGTGGAAAGTGAACAGAGCATAAATTATAGTTGATTTTCTGACACACTTGAACTTCAAATACTTGTGGCTGAGCTTAGTGACTGTTTCCCCAAAGTGGGATTTAGACAGATTCCCAAAACAGATTTTTATTCTCTTATTTGTCCGTGTTTCAGCATGTGCTGCAAAAGGCTTTATAAGCGTATTAGTTTGTAAAAATACCATCTCTTATCTCACTAACTAATGCAATTCTGTTGGAATATGTACGGTAGTTCTTATACTGAATTATCATGCAAGTGTGTTTGTCTGCTTGTTAGCTAAATATCTTGTGATTTGCTGGGTGGGTTTTGATAAAACTTTTAAGTCAGCCTCATTCAAGATGTCTGCCACAACTAATCAACCTTTTCAAACACAAAAAACATATGTGCTCTAGTCAGTTTTATAGAAATTGTGCCAACTTTTGGTGTGGCAAGTTCTCAGTCATCTCCATCACTTACAAAGTACTTTCAAATATGTTTTGCTAACACTACAGGCCAATAAAGCACACAGCCATAAGCAAAACATTACTGG
>JARVGQ010000760.1:20856041-20871695 GCA_031762355.1 Hypsolebias martinsi
TAATGAAGGGCTAATCGCCTACTAGCATGCTAGTGACGCCGTCCTCCTCCGTACAGTCTGTATTCCTCCGCCGCTGCGCTGCCGCGTTACAACGTTTAACGTCGTAAAACTGTCATAAAACCGACATAAAACTGACATAAAACCAACATAAAACCGACGTAAAAACGGCGTAAAACCGAACGTAACCGCGTAACGTGAATAAGGGAGATGCCATTGTAAACTCGAAACTTCGTAAGACGAGACCGTCGTAACCCGAGGACTACCTGTAAATGAATACCTTTGTTAAAGTGGCTGCTCTTTCCAGGTTTGGTTGGGCCCTTTAGGGGAATCAGAGTAATTAATGGCAGAGCCATCTTGGTCTGGCCCAGGTGTCACAGACCTGCCTTTTGTTTTCCGGCCATTAACTCAGAATAGGGAGCCGTATGGTGCCTCTCAGTGGGATTGCAGTCTGTAAGGCACCCCATATCAAGCAGTGATGGAGTAGTCATTATCACAGCATCATGGCTCATTTTACACCCACAGGCCATTCTTTTATATGTACAGTATTAATGTTGCTAAAACTTATTTATTTATAGTTATAATTATGCGTTTTCCAACTAAACAAACTTTTATGAGATTATTTTGTTTATATTCCCTTTTTTAGACTAAATCCTTAAATAATGATGGTCATTCGACCTCAAGGTCGTTAGACATGGTCTGTGTATAGTTTCAGGTCAACCATGACTTTGTGAGAACGAAGCACCAAAGTGTTGTGATGACTCAGTGGTCATCTGTGATTGGTGGACAATGCCACTGGAGTTAATGTGGCGGAACCCTTTCTCCCTCCCCCCCAACAGAACCCTGTCATGCTTGACTCACCAGGGGTGATGGTGGTGATGATGGCGGTGGTGGGGGTCTGACTTTTGAGTGACAGGTGGGAGGTGGGCCCTGATTGGCTCCCGCTGAAGAGCGAGCTGTGGGTGTTTGAGTACGAGCGGCCAATGGTGTAAGCTCAGCAACGTTAGCTGAACAACAGCACCGTGGTCGAGATGAAGAGTTCTCTTGTGGGAGTTCCTGATGAGGAGGAGACGGGGGGAAAGGACAAGAGAAAGTTCAGGGATACTGTGAGAAAAACACCCAAAAATTAGGCTCATGGGATCCTCTTAAGGTGAGCTTCAAGACCTTCACAGCTCAGTTGTTCCTTTTGATGGATTGTTTGGTGTAGTTTGTGTTTATCCTAAAAGTTCAAGTCAAGGAAGTTGGATAAGTTTAGTTTTTTGATCACTTATCTGAAGTAGGTATTCCTGCACATTCTCTCTGTGTTCTCAAATATTTTCCCACAAAAGTGGCTACAATACGTTAGCTTCAATGTTTTTATGTGATGGGTTTCTCTTCCTGTTTGTTCTCAGTCAACACAGGCTGCGAGAGCTACTCGGGTGTGAGTGAGTGGCCTGGTTGATCCTCGGCTCCCGCCTATCCTCTCTCTCTCCAATAATCCTCCCATCAACCCATCCGGTGGCTCGTTGTATCAGACACCATGTTGATCCTGTGGATGTCCTGGGTGGCACTGCTGACTCTGGACTGGACTCCAGGCAGCTGGGCCTTTACCACCACCAGGGCTCAGGGGCTCAGGGGTCGCGTCCAGAAAGATCGTAGAAATATTCGGCCCAACATCATCCTCATCATGACCGATGACCAAGACGTTGAGTTAGGTAAGGCATGCCGGCAAACTCTCAGACAGTTTAGCTTTTTTATTCTTTCTTTAGTAATTTCTCCAAACGCTTTTCCCCATCCATCCTAATCAGTTTAACCGCTTTGTCTTGGCTGTTTGCTTCAGGATTTACATTAAATATTAAATACAGGCCATACGCCAGAACGGATTGGCCATCTGCTCATTTAAATTGTGAATTATAAATATTTATTCTCTTAGAAAATTGAGCTGGGAAATGAGCCCAAAGTAACACAAACAAAACTTGTTTTGACATGCAGAATTAAAGAAAATATACCAGTAATTTTTTTTCTGTTGGGATTAAAAAAAAATAAATTAAGTTAAAAATAGATACTGATGATGTTTGTACTGGTAAAACTAAATTTCTTTCAAGTTATTGACAATGCATGTTAAAAAGTACTTTAAATGTGGAACACTGATCGGCTCATGATGTCTTGCAGGCTCTCTGCAAGTGATGAACAAAACGCGTAAAATAATGGAAGACGGCGGCATGAACTTCATCAATGCTTTTGTCACCACGCCTATGTGCTGCCCATCAAGGTCGTCCATGTTGACGGGGAAGTACGTCCATAACCACAACACCTACACAAACAACGAGAACTGCTCATCCCCATCTTGGCAGGCTCAGCACGAGCCTCGCTCCTTTGCGGTTTACCTCAACAACACTGGCTACCGGACAGGTTGGTGAAGACCCAAAAACACAAACACTTATAGCACCGATAAGCATAAAGAATCTGATGCTTCCTGACGCAGAAAGCTGCAACTGTTTCATATTATTTTTATGGAAAAGTAATTCAGTTTGTGGTGAAAGCGGTTCACCCTCATCTCGCTTCAGGATCCAGATACTCCCTACTTCCTGAAATCTTCTTCTAACCACTCAATGTTTTCACATTATTGAATGTTTTTATACTTCACAATTTTTGCCAAGCTGTCAGCTGTAGAAATGTTAATGTGCATGAGGGATGGGCAGGCATTCAGCTGGGCAGCTCAGTGGGGGTCCTGTGGGCTGCAGCTTGGCCTGTGTTTTTCAAGCTGATGCACCAGTTTACAGTATAGCCATTGGCGTCAGAAGCATTTGTAATGGGAGTGTGACACTGTTGGGGATGTCTGGGGTTCCTCCCCAATAATTTTTTGAATAAAGTAGATGCCATTTCCTGCATTCTAGTGCATTTAATGGGTTGTTTTACCTACATAAGTAAACACTTGATTAAATAACTTTGAGAGCATGGCACAGTGCTGTCTCCAACCACACCACCCCCCACCCTCCCCTAGTCGACAATTGCTGGCACCAATGTGGCGCTAAGCTAGCAGTGCACAATACAGATGCGCTAGCTAAGATGCTACAGATGTAGCACTGTACGTCTTTCATACGTCCTACCTCTACCATACCCCAGTGAACAACTGCCAGCACTAACATGATGCTAAGCTAGCACGCAACACAGAGGTGTCCCCCCCATCCTGTCAAGTGTCCTCCTTGGGGAAACGCTGCATGAGGTAACCAGGAAAACCCGAAGTGGACTTTTAGTGTTTTCAGAATTCTCCTACTGATAAGTGGAATGGATTTGTTGATGAAGAAATAGAAACAGCTCTGGATTAATTATTTCATGGTAAATTTGGGGGGGTCCAAACAAGTATTATGTAAATGTGAAGAGGACACATCCCCTTCATATATAATTGATGCAATGCCTATGAGTAGCTGTCTTTTTGTGTTAGAGATTGGACTCCTGTGCAATTTATTTGAAAAGCTAAAAGTTTCACTTACACACAGAATGTCACAAACATGAAATACACTTAAGGAAATGCAGAAATGGTCAAAGACGTTTAAAGTAACCATTATTATTTTCCTCTGCAGGCTTCTTTGGGAAATACCTCAATGAGTACAATGGCACCTACATCCCACCTGGGTGGCGCGAATGGCTCGGACTGATCAAAAATTCCCGCTTCTATAATTACACCGTTTGTCGAAATGGTTACAAGGAGAAGCATGGCGCAGACTACGCCAAGGTATGCTTTCTCAAAATTTCTCACTAATTTCTTTTCCCTTCATGACTTAAAATAAAGACTTCACCTGACAAATTGCAGGTTCCACTCACTTATAAATACAGTGACGGGTTTTGCTTATGTTGTGATCCAGGCTGGCAGGAATTCTGACGTGAGAATTAAAGGGAAAAAGCTGAGGCGAGGTGGCGTCTCCTTTCTGTGGCATCCCTTTATTATGATGCACCTCTCCTCAATATTTAGACAGTGTAAAATAAATGTGTCTTTATGGGAAGCCAGAGTTTTTGCAGTTGTTTTTATCTTCTTCTGTGTTCTGTCTTATTTGCACTGTGCAATTTTGAAACATGATTTTTGTTGCTATAGAGCTACAATTAAAAAAAGTGCTCAAGAGATGAACGCTGTGGTTACATTGTCACAACAATCTTCTGTTGTTGCTCTAGACTGCACTGGCCATGAATCTTCCACTCTTGTGTTTATAGGAGCTGTCGGTTCGTTTTCACGGCTCTGTGCCAACATCTCCTCAGGTTGTGCAGTCCTGCATACATACAGTGAGGAGGGCTGGCCCCAAAGATGGGCAGATACATGTTTGAACTGCCAGTCTGCCAAGTTAGACTGAGGTGTTAAAATTTACTCACAAGCATAGCATCTTCTTGGTCAGCAGATTGTGGTTTTAATCCAAATGGACATGGTATTTGCTATTTTTTGCACAAAGCCATCAGATGCAACCACTAAGCCAACAGAACCTCTCTTCCAAGTTCACAACTGTCAGATTTCTGCACAGCTGGTACATGAAGTCACTACATGCAAATGAGACATTTGCTGAGCATTTGATTAGATGGTTTGAGAGTGGGGGGTGAAGGAAGCAATTTATGTAAAAAGAGAGAAACTCTCTAATCAGAGGAGGAGGTCTCAGATTTCAGCTTTGAAAAATGTACAGTACAGCTTCAGGACTGATACACAGCCAGTTTCACACACAGCAGGAATGTCATGTATGTGATCAGAGGGACCCATCTGTGAACTAGATTAACAAAGATGTTAACAAACCACTACTGAGAGGTGTGATCGGTCAATCTGCATATGTATGCATGTATCTTACCTAGGTGTCGCAATAAACAATGAATCAATTAATCGCATGATTAATGACAACTATCCACCTCATTGTCATTTATTGGCTTTATCATTTTTTTCATCTCTCTCTTTTCTACTGAAGACACGGCTCAACTCTGGTGCTCTTCACTGTCCCCTCCCTTTCTCTTTAAAATCTGTTTTAATCATCCAAAATCGCGTTTTTGGATTGTTAATAGCGGCTAAGCTGCGAAGCTAAGCTACGAGCTAAGCTAACAGGCCGACCTCAGGGAAAAACCTCTGTCTTGTCAAAGCTCCAAAGCGCCTCCCCCCCATTTTTCTTAGAGACACGCTGCTCGCTCCCACACTATCCATCCTTCGGTTTAAACAGTCATTTACTGCCATCCAGTGGTCAATAAAGGTACTACATGCAAAACAAAAGATAGAAAACATTTCTTCTTAAATTTGACAATAATTACTATTGTCAAATTTGACAATTATTAATGACTAATTGTTGTCAAATTTCAAACAAAATTATCATTTATCGCAATAATTTCTGAGACAATTAATCAGCCAACAAAATTTGTTATCGTGACAGGCCTAATCTTACCACAGCTTTATAACTCGAACCCCACACTCACTGTTCTTTGAACTGAGAAAGCTTCTCGGATGAGAAGCGAAACGTCTTCTGTTACAAATAAAGTCCAGTTGTTTTTGTCTTGGAACTTTTTTGAATTTACCATGTCCTGGATGACGGATGATCTTCACCATTGTTTCGATTAGATCCCGTCTGATTTTCTTTCTTTGGGAATTTAGGTGGAGACTTTTTGAGAGATTCATTTTGACAACGAAGACAAGTGTAAACCGGAAGCTTTATTGCTCAGCTGCAATGACTGACCAGGATGCGCTTGAGATACTTAGTGTGAGAATAACCCAAAAATGCCACTCCATATCCACCATTAGTGAACTGCTCCACATGGGAAAAAGAATACTCATCACCCCCTGATTGTTTTGTTACTCCTGGCCAAGAATTTTTCATTGAGACTCTCACTTCCTGTTGACCTGCCAGAGCCCTTAGCACTGATGGTTGATGCTTAGAGCGGCAGTGTTAAAATCATGGCAAAGCATCGCCATGTAGTTTTCAGCCTCCATGGTCATGTTGAGCTGCCAGCCCATTAAAACTGGAATGACTATTAAAAAACTTAATATGAACCATTTGAATCAGCCAATCCGAGTTCCCGTATCCCAGAGAAATCACCCTTTCATTCTTTGCCTGGCACTCCCTTCCATTTTATTGTTTGCCAGGGAACAAAAACACAAGCCAGAATTGCAGGTAGAATCTTTAATTTTTATTGGAAACTTGGCAAAACAAAACAGACTTCACCTCTCCTGCCTGGTATAAGGGCCTTTCTGAGCACAGCCTCTTTACTGTGAGCTTCATTCACCCAGCAGTGCTACAAAAATCTCCTATAAGGAAACAACATCAGTCTCTTGAGCTCATTTCCTTTGTCCTGCTTGAGGTCTAAGGAGATTTGGTTTTGGCTTTTGTCTTCTCTGCAAGTAAATCAACATAGATGGAAGAAAAATAATTAAAAAAAAAATGGATTCAACTGACTAAGGCTAAGTGGCAGGAACAAAATGAATAGCCCAGATTGGAGTGAAAGGTGAGAGCTGTCATAACAACATACCGTTTGAAAGCGCCAAGCTCTCTTCATCATCAAGTGGTGTCACATTCAATCGTGCAGAGATTCTGTGATGGGGCAGCAGCCCATACACAGTGTACACAAGAAGACTGATGAACACACACTCATTTACACACACAGGCAAGCTGCCAGCTGTTGACTCGACAGATTGGTGCTGTAGTGCACTCAATGGCCCCACTTCATATCCCCACCGGCACCGCTTTATTTATTTGAAAATGACTGGACAAGGTAAAGAAACATGTCACCGTGATCGGACCGCTAAATGAGTTTTTATCAAAGCTTGTGCTGTTTAAGTTTTTTTTTTTTAACCTCCATTCCATTTTTTTTTTCTTTTTAGACTTCTAGATGTGTGTTTTACTCTTGAGGCACTTATAAACAAGACTTGCTTTGCTCTTGTTTTCAAAGGACTATTTCACAGATCTGATCACCAATGATAGCATCAGCTTTTTCCGCATGTCCAAGAAGATATTTCCCCATCGTCCTGTGATGATGGTCATCAGTCACGCCGCTCCTCATGGGCCAGAAGACTCAGCCCCACAATACGCAGAGCTCTTCTCAAATGCTTCGCAGCACATGTAAGTAAAACCTAGACTTAAATTACCAAATGCACCGAGAACATTATAGATATTGGCATTTAAACTGCTTATCTTTGTACAACACAATGTTCTGCTGTTTAAATTTACACCCTGACATTCACATAGATGTTATTTTAGACTCTTTTACCTTCTCCAATAACATGAGCCTGCAATCTGTGATGTTTATCCTCTATTCAAACTGTCAGAAGCTCTCTTTTATGGAGGGTATAATCAGAGCAATGTTCATGGCACAAGAAAGATGCAAACTTTTAGACAAGTAGTCACAAGTGAAAGCTTAAACTAATCAGACGTCTTATATAGAATATAAGGTTTTGGTTTCGTGATTTCAGTTTTTCCCATTGACACGCAGTTGAGTTTTTATGATTGAGTGCGCTTAACGTAATGACAGTCAGCACGCCCCTCAAACCCTGGGGTTGACAGGTTGTTTAGAAGCTCCATGGGCTGATTACACGCTGTGCGGGAAATTAAAATGATTTATCATCGTCAAAAGAGCAGGGATAGCTTTGTAACATAGCTCTGTGTGCACGCCAGCTCGCATCTCTCCAGTCACGGCAGTGATACAACTCCTGGCTCTGGCATCCAACTCCCATGGTGCACTATTCTTCTAGACATCTAGTGCATCCCCTCTCTGTTTACCTCTTTGTATCTGTACATCTCTTACTGTCTTTTCGTTTATCTCGCCCTCTGTATTTATTCATTTTATCTAGTTTTCTCATCCCGGTGGCTCCGCCCACCCCTTCTCGCCGTCCTGTTTAATTCCCGGGGAACTTCCTGACCTCGCCCATATCAATCAGTAGTTTCTCCCCGTGGCTCCTAGGATGCGAGGAATGCATTGTGTGCTCAGGAACACCCTTTGTGACATTATTAATTTATTTTTAGCTGGTGCCTCCGTGTGACGGGGTGGAGCTGGGGCCCACAGGGGTATACAAGGATTGCCCCAGTGACTGCGTAGGTGTGTGGAAAATGTGTTGTGGTTACCATGGAGAGCGCAGGTAGTTAGCATGTGCGCGGGTTTGTTTTGGTGTTTGTTGACTATTCTGCTTTTATTATAGATGAGGTCATCTTTTATTCGTTTTTATTGGCAGATGTGAAGTTCTCTGTTCCCTTTGGTGCCATTCCAGTTTGAGGTTGCTTGAAGGAGATATGGAGTCTAATATTATGAATGTGTTCATTTCAGACACTCAATCAAGGCAGCAAATGCTAGATCCACCTAACGCGTAAAAGCCTCAGTGGTGGGAAGAGAGAGCGTGGCAGTGAAGGAGGAACTGCCTCATAAATCAAACTAGCGTCTGTACCGGTGCTTTCGACAGCTGCAATAGCGAGGGAGGGTTTGATGTTAATGTTATTAACATTCCTGACTGAAGGTGTTTTTGCCCACGTCTTTAGATGTAAGCCAAGTTGAGACATATTTAAATGCTTTTTGTGTAATGTGGGTGCTCAATTGCATGTCTCAATAACAGGGAGTGATAATAACTCTGGTTGTCGCTCGATAAATTGCTTTTCGAGGATGGCTCTATAATTTTTGCAGGGACTAGGTCTGTGTCAGGTTTTGTACAGTCACAAGGAGGCATTCTGCGGTGTATGGATGCGGACATATACATGCCGGTTGGCAGGTGTGACCTCTCCTACGGACTGACACTGACCTCTGCATTCCTGGTTCCCTGGTGCTCAGGGCCCCATAGCTGGGTGGCCCATTGCCCAGAGACAGGTCTCTTTGTGGGCCTTATTATACCGCCTGCGAGGTGGGTGAAGAGTTCACTTTTCTCACAAAGCAGGCCTGAGGAGACGAGGACAGAAGGCAGCTCAGTCACTGAGAGCAAAGAGGCTCTTGTTGCAGGTCTTCAATAAGTATCTTTAAGTTTGGATACTTGAAGCTGCTTCTTCACAGTAAGAACATTTTTTTGGAGTGATATAACGGAGCACAAAGAATGACCCAACACTACCCTGTTTATTGTGCATTTGGGGGTTAAAGAGCCATTTAAATATTTAAATAGTCCATAAACATCTAATATGAAACTGGGATGAGCTTGATCATTATTAGACTTCTAAAACTGTTGACTACTAGTTTAAGACAATGATGTAGTTTAGGTTTTAAACTCTTGTGCTTGTATCTTAATATTAACCCCAGTTGTCTCCTTTTTCAGCTCTTAGCTGAACAAAGTTCGTTTTAAATAAATAAAAAAACATTAGTGACTAGAAAATGGATGGGGAAAAAAGATACTCAGGCTATAAGTACCCGTATTAAAATCTTAAATGAAGCTCTCCTTTAGGATTCACATGTTTGGGTTGTGGGTCTTACATATTTTCAGTTGTTCTCAGGGCTACTATTGGAGTCAATGTCAAAATTGCTACAGTTGCTGGGAGCAGAGTCTGGTGCTTTCATATCTATTTGTATGCACTTTTTTGTTTTAAATCTAAATTTTGCGGATAAAAAGTTATACAGTTCCATCCTGCTTTATTTTTTCAGCTAATCCCACAGGTGAATATTTTTTCTTGTTTAGAAGCCCACAGACATGTCTGATTCTCCCTCCCTCTTGCTGTTTACCCTCACTTGTTATTCCCCCTTTTTTAAATGACCATGACTTATTGAGTTTTTGATCCAGGGGTTTTTGCAAGCCTGACTGTGAGGCCCATTATTTTCATAAGCATGTGCCAACCCTCAAATTGCTCATCTGTGCCAAGAGCTCAGTCCAGCAAGGAGACTCTCGTCTCTGTGCGAGAGAAGAGATGGTCAGAGGAGGTTGTGGAAAAACGGCAAAGTTGCTGTCTGCGAAGTTTCCTTCAACAAACACAGTGACTATCAATGCATGTCAAACACAGTGGACAACTGCTGCACCTGTTGTTGAGCAGCAGTTTGTAAAAGTAGCAGACAGGTGTCTTTTGGCATCTAAAATGAACTCCATGCGCTCTGAAAGCTCACATGTATCCAGATATCGTGGAATATTTTCATTCTTCTATGTGAAATTTATATGCACTTACTGAAAATTGATCATTTATTTTGCATATTTTGACTTGTTGTCCGTAGAACCCCCAGCTACAACTATGCCCCTAATATGGACAAGCATTGGATCATGCAGTACACAGGCCCCATGAAACCAATCCACATGGAGTTCACCAACTTCCTGCACAGGAAAAGGTTGCAGACCCTGATGTCAGTCGATGACTCTGTCCAGAAAGTGAGTACAGCTATAACTGCACTTCCTCTAAAGGTATGTAAAATCCTCATCGCGTCTTCTTACTTTTTTTTTCTTTTGGTACCAGATTCATGACATGTTGGAGGAAACTGGAGAGCTGGACAACACATACATCATCTACACAGCTGATCATGGCTACCACATTGGTCAGTTTGGGTTAATCAAGGGAAAATCTATGCCTTATGACTTTGATATCAGAGTGCCATTCTTCCTGAAAGGACCAAATGTGGAACCAGGAGCAGTGTGAGTAACATTATTTGTGTTTAAAAACTCAAGCATCCTTGATTTTTCCCATGCTGTTGTTTTCCAGTTGTTTGGTTTCAGTGGTTTCAGTGGTTGGTTCTTATACATCATGCCACTTTCTGCATAAAAGCTTACCATTATGCACCTTTTTTTTCTTCTTCTTCTTCTTCAGAAACCCTCATATGGTGCTGAACATTGACCTAGCTCCCACCATTCTCCACATTGCTGGCCTGGACACTCCCCCAGACATGGATGGAAAGTCCATCCTTAAGCTGCTGGAACAGGACCGGACTGGCAACAGGTTTGTATGGATCCATCATGTCTTGCTGTAATGGGTATTATGAACAATAAATGCACAGTGTGCATGATAAATGCTAACGGCTCTCTTCATTGGTCATTTAACGGGCAAAAGGCAAAGTTCCACCACCTAAATGATTTTTTTCTTTTCTTTTTTCTTTTTTTTTTTTTTTTTTTTTTTTGCTTCGGCTGAGCTCTGTGGGTTCTGGGCTATTTAGTGGATTTTTCCTTGGCTGTGGAGCTTTGGCTGTAAGTCGCTGAGGTCTCGATTTATTAGGATTTCTGCTAAATTTGTTTGCAAGCTGAATCATGTGTTTCTTCACGAAACCTCACTGTACTAACATTGTACAATGTGGGTTCAAAATTGTATTTTACAAAGTGCGTATAATTTTTTATAACTGCACTTGAATGCTGCCAGAGATGCAAAACTGGTACAGTATAAAACTCGAGCATTTACCTGAACTGGTAAACTGTAGCTTCAGCTCTGTACCAGAAGTGTTGTAGCAGAAGGACCGAATGAGTCCCATAAACTTTGTCCATTTTGTTTTTTCAGATTCAAGTCCAACCGCAAACCTAAAGTCTGGAGAGATACATTCCTGGTCGAGCGAGGGTAAGTTGAGGTTCTGTATTCCCCATTGACACCACGGGCAAATCATGTCGCCAAACATTGTGTTCAACTTCTTATCTCAGGGTGCATTCACACCAGCCCTGTTTAGTCCGCTTTAATCGAACTCTAGTCCATTTGCCTAGAAAGTCCGGTTTGTTTGGGGAGGTGTGAATGCGCAATCAAACTCTACTGTGGACCAAAAAAGCAAACTCTAGTCCGCCTAAAAGCCTAGGTCTCAGTTCGGTTGAAGCGAACTGTAGCGTGGCTCAAATGTGTATGTGTATGCAAGCAGACCGGAGACCACTCCAAAAGCAGAAGGTGAACTACAGCGCAGGGCATTCTGGGTAAATACAACCAAAACAAATGCGTATTTCTACCACTAGCGAATTCTACCACCACAATACTGAGTCCATTGTTGAAAAATGTTTGTTTGGCACATGTGCCACAGACAAACCAGAAATCCTAAAACTGCTCAAATTTGACACCACTTCATTTTTGTTTATATTTCCAGAAGAAGTCATCTGCGTTCTGTGTCTTCTTCAGAGGTTTTCCTGTTGTTTCCTTCAGTAGTTCTTGGTGCAGCACCACTACAGGCGAGGGGGGGACAGGTTGCTCAAAGAGTTTGGCTCGATTGACTCGGTGCAGTGTGAATGCAAACTGCACCAGCTGTAAATGTAACAAATGTTCCAATGTTGGTTCCCAATCGAACCTAGTCTACTGGACTATAGGGTTTGAAAACACCCTCAGACTTTGCCTTATCTCAGTCCTTATAGAAAGGAACCGTGTCTTCTTAAGAGAAATGTTGAGTACATAACACTTGACTTAACCTGCAGTTTGACAGAACCGAACAGAGATGGATTTTAGTAACACATCCAGGCTATATTTACGCAAAATAAACTAAAGCTCTCCAGGTTTTTAACAACGACACTTAATCCCACCACAAAACATGTGACCAGAGGTCACATAGCTTCTAACACTTGACTGTTTCATGAAGTCCTGTTTTCTCTTCGCCGCACAGAATTTGACATACCGGTAATACACATTTTTCCCTCAAACCCTCGTCAGCTCTATATGTAACGTATTCTCTAAATTAAGATGTTTATTGTAGAAAGTGATTCGTCTAATCTGACAATCTAATCCCATCAAGCTTGCCTTTACGATTCGGCTGGCTGTGAAGAAAAAGTACAATAACTTTGGTTGAATACGCTGACAGCATGTGTTATTATCTTGTTTATTACAGTGTCACATATTTTCTTACAGCTACAATTCTCACCTTTATCATTTTTATCCGATCCTTTTATTATCCCATCTCCTTTTCATTAATGTCCTCCTTTGCCAGCGTCATGTCTTCAGTACTGAGAGTAAAAGAAGCGGTCGTTGTTGCCACACATACAGATCAGTTACCAGCTGTATGTGGAGCTGGTGAATGTCTGCACGTTAATCGAAGCATTTTGTAAAATCTTTCTACTGGAACGCCTGTAGATAAGTGCTATGTGTTGTCATTGTTGTATGTTCCTATAATATGTTGAAATTTGTTCTCTGCATTTAGCCCATTGCACCTGGGATGCACCCAGGTAGAGCGGTGGGCAGCTACTTTATGTAGGAGCCTGGGGAGCGATTGGGGATTGGGTATCTTGCTCAGAGATACCATGACATGTGGGCATGCTCAGTCTGTTATCATTTATGTAATGTATTTATTGGAGACATGCCAGAATAATGAGCCAACAGCTCAGACTGCTCTACTCTTAAAAATATTACAGTGGTCTTTGCATGTTGTTTTATATATCTTTGTTTGCATCAGCTACATATTACACTGTTGTTGTGGCTGAAATGTTATATTTTTGAAGAAAATGCTCCAGGCTTTGTGAGAAGTGTTACAGCTAGCTGCTGTTTTAACTTGCAAAATCCCATAATTGTAAACAAATATCTAGTGCAAAACTGATAATAGAGTTAATGTTTATGAATTACTGTTCACACAAACAGCTATAAATCTTTTGTACTGGTTGTTTTGTGACAGCAGCAGTTTGCTCCACACGATGAATCAATTAATCGCATGATGAATGAAAATTATCAACCTCGTTTTCATTTACCGGCTTTATCGTTTCTTCGTGTCTCTTTCTACTGAAGACGCTGGATGACAAAAGGCTCAAGTCCAGTGTTCGTCACTGACCACTCCCTTTCTCGTTTCCCTTTGAAATCTCTTTAACATCAAGAATTGCATTTTTGGATCGTTAAAAGCAGCTAAGCTGAGAAGCTAAGCTACGAGCTAAGCTAACAGGCCGACCTTGGGAATAAACCTCCGTCTTGTCGAAGCTCCAAAATTCACAGTTGAAACCTATGCCTTTGTGTAAAAAGTGGTTTTTCTCTGCAAAAAGAAGCTGAAAACTTGATTTTTAAAAAAATTAAAAGCTTTGTTGAAAAATGCTATGCTAAAGAGCTCAAATCACCGAACGTCCTCCATGTCACCATGTCAGCCCATGTCACATCAAGGAACCTCCCTTCCATTTATCTAAGAGACACGCTGCTCAACTGTCCATCCTTTGGTTCAAACAGTCTTATACTGCTATCAAGTGGTTAAAAAGGTACTACACGCCAAACACATCAACATTTCTTCTAAAGTTTGACAATTAATTATTGTTAAATTTCAAACAAAAATATCGTTTATGACAATAATTTCTGAGACAGTTAATAGCTCAGGAAAATTTGTTATCATGACAGGCCTAGGCAGGGCGCTCGGTTCGTTCTTGGATAATGTTAGTGGAGACACTGGTATTAAATTTTAACATAAAAATGTCTGAGAACCGTGAAAAAGCCTGTTTGAGGGCATGTCATTAGGTCCTAGTTGAACCAGTCATTTGAGGAAGTAATTCATGTATATTTATATTTTTATATATATATTTTTGCCAATCTCAAGATTAACTTTTAGAATTTCAAGGGCTAGAATCAACATAAGCATTTTCTTTCCCATTGAATGGCAGACTCATTATATGGAGACGTCCGCCCTGTGATTGAACTGACATGTTTTCACTGTAACCCACAGTGGTTCCCAGAGAGATTTAGATGTAAAAGAAATAGATTTACTGTGTAAAACAAGAGAAACACTCAGAGGGACATACTTCATGCGCTAATGAGGTTTTGCACTAGATTGTTGACATAAACATTGTTTTGCAGTTGTAATTTATTTTAGCAAGCATTTACAGTATTTTCAAGCTAATACTGACCACATGACGCCATTTTGTAACGCATACTGAAAAAAAATTAAACAATACAGTAATTGTGACACCTGCCTCCATTTTTTATCGTTTGAGTAATTGGATAATGTATGTTCTCATGTTATCGAGTTTTTCAAATGGGACCATTGGCAAATACTGGAAACTGCCTTTATTTTGGCCTGCACAGCGTCAGCTGAAACGTCAGGATAATAACCTTTAAGTTGGATAAGATTTGAAGAACTTCTTGGTGTCAACCCACAATGTTAGTTGGAATAGTTATTAATGTGAGAAGAGGTAAACGTTTCTGTTTATTCATGTTGGTTTAAGATTAGCAGCTGTTCTTACCGATGTCCCAGAAGACTTTGAAGGGCTGGTCTGAAATTTCCTTCCTGCAGGGAGTCATTTCTACTCCAGGGATTGGATGATATCGGTCATCCAAACGACACTGACCCGTCACTTAGACGGATGTTTTAAAGCCTGGGGGCTGTCATCACCCCTTTCTCAGTTAATGGCTATTTCGGGCGAAGATCCTGTTTACGGAATATCTAAATCTTCAGAAGTCAGCATTTCCTGTTGCACAGAAAACACCGTACTTCAGTGGATAATGCAGAAGGTGGGGGGTTGTTTCATCAGATAGAAAGAGATGCTTGTGTGTCTGTGTAGTTCCAAAGTACCAACTTACTCTCACATGCTTCATTTGCAGCCTTGTAGCAGGAACCTTTTCAATTTAGATCAAACCAAGCAACTGCACGTCGCGCTTATACTACATACTTCCGACTTTCCTGATCATTGAACATATCAGATATTTTTTAATTCCACCACATTCATATGTATATAGTAGTCCCTCATTTATCGTGGGTGTTCCGTAACCTGCCCATCCGTTATAAGTGAAAAACCACAAAGTAGGGGTACAGTAGTCCAAGTTCAAGTTCAGTAAACTTTGTCATGACGTGTCAGGCTGTAATCACACTCACTCATCACCTGTTACTCCCAATCTCCCTCCTTAAATAAACAATTTAAATTTAAATACT
>JARVGQ010000760.1:20878106-20888540 GCA_031762355.1 Hypsolebias martinsi
ACAACTGACTGATTAAACATAGAGAAGGAAACACAAGGAGAACAGAAAAGGACCAGCAGAGGGAGCCATCCTTACACTGAAAAAAGGCTATTGAAAGTCAATGGGAGGTGTAACGTCACTGGGAGGCGTTCGTAACGGCGAAATGTCGTAACTCGAGACCGTCGTAACCCGAGGACTACCTGTATTTATATATATAAAGAGCACAGAATGTCATGATTTCAGCTCCCTGCCTCTTCTGCTCTTTTCCAACTGCAAGCGCTCTTGGCCACGCCCACTTCTCCGCTCTGCACAAGAACAGCTGATCAGCTGCAGCAGGAAGTTTATCCTGCAATGTGGGCTGCACAAAAGTTTAAACGTTAATTTTAAATTAAAATTCCATGCTGATCGCACAGCTCATCCATCATTCAGCCAACTGTGTGTCATGTCCAATCTTACTTTGAAAAGCCGCAACAGAGCGAGTCTGCGATAAACGGTTTAAGTTATCATGTAATGCAAAACAATACCATGATGGAAAGATTTATTAAATACTGTTCACAAAAACCTTAAAATAACTAAACTGTACTTCTCCAAGCTGAGGATATTCAAATAGCTATCTACAACAGGTAAGATGATGTGTTTATACCCTTTTCGACCGAACCCCATTTCAAAAGATCTGAACTATCGCTTTAAGGAACAAGTTGACCTTTTGGGGAATACAGTAAATACACAGGATGATTGATTTCCTCTCTATGTTTAAATCTTAGTGCAGAAACCTTTTTTAAAAATTCCAAATATTAAACTTTTCAGGAAATGGAAATAATTTTAATAATATACAGACGTCTTATTATAAATTAATTAAACCCTGTGCTATTTTTCATAGTCACCCCATAAAAACACAGGCAGATATGAAGACTGACTATAGAGGTGATTTATACAAAATGTGATGATTTACAATAAATATCATCTATGAAGGATAACTGAAACTCAATATTTTAAGATAAAAATAATTTGCATACAGGTTTACAGAGAGCATTATGGTGCATTATTTTATTCTGAGCACATTGGCTTTCTGAAATCATTTTATTGGGGACCGCCTATAAAGGAGCCACCTATTATTATCCACCTGACAAGGGTTTCTTAACTTTATATCTTCCACTTCCATTAACTTTAATGTGGCCCAAACCGCAAGGTGTACCCCTACAAATGTTATATCAAAACGACCGGCTCGGCACCGTGATGTGTGCTATTACTTTTATTGGTGTTTTGAGTTACCATGGCGACGTAATTTGCAAACAAAGGCATTTTTATCAATCATTTTTCATAGACTGGTTGCAAATCTAATATCCACAATGGCCACCTGAGCTAAAATTTAAAAAAAAAAAAAAAAAATACTGTAAATTAGCCTTTTTTTTTTTTTAGAGATATTGAGATAAAATTTGGTGTGGTGGTAGCTGAGAGCAATGCCCAATAAACAAATAAAAAGCAATTCAAGATGGTCACCAAAGCTACATTTAAATGGTTTAACTCGGGTATTTTTAAACATACAGAGCTGAAATTTGGTTTGGTTATAGCTGAGAATGTTCCCCATCACATACTGAATCCAAAATAATTAAAAAACCCAAGATGGTCACCATAGCTTAAAAGAAAACATGACTAACTCATTGATTGGTGGTATAGCTGAGAGCCAACCCTAACACACAATACTGTCAAATCAAAATTTAAAAATGGCCGCCTCGTCAAAGTTTCTCCAGGAACGTTCTAGTTAGCTTTTAAAGTGCTGATTGGCAGATATATGTAATTTTTTGTTTTTAGCAAAAACCAGCCTAATGCATCCAGATGTAGCTTCATGTGTAGTAATAAGACATGAAAGGATAATCAGTCTTCTCATCAAATTTTAATAAAAATCCAAATATTTTAGTCCCCAAAATGTGAATTTCTTCCTATTTCCCATCTCATTCCATGTAATATTAGCCTCGTCCAGAAGCAGCCTCACGGCAGTCTGTTTTAGTTCATCATGACACAGAGTAGCTCTCCCATCCACTCATGGCCATTTGTTAGAGGTAGAACGATCACGTCTGAGCCCACGCTGACCTCTTGACCTCTCTGGCACCTGCTTACCAGGCGACAGCAGCACCGAAAGTGGTCAAAGAGGAGGCCGAGCCTGTCCTTCCTGTGAGTCTCTCCGTTCACGCTGACTCGTTTTGCTCTAGTTCCAGGACCTCGGATCACACAGGGACACCCAAAACGACACTGATGCACATTTTTCTTGCAGACGTTCAACTTTTATTTCTGCTTTTTTGCTGCTGGCCTTTTATTTATTTATTTTATTTGTACTTGAGGTTTAAAATCTTTTGTTTTTCTGGGGGCTAAACTATTTCGTAGCAACTTAAGTTTCTTGTATTTCTAAGCACTTTTTAATTCTTCAGCCTTTTTTTTCCAGGTTATGTGATTTTGCATTTTATTGACCTTTATCATATTTACCATATTTTTCGGACCATTAGGTGCACTTAAAATCCTTTAATTTTTCTCAAAATCAGGTTACATATTAATTCTGGTTGTGTTTACTGACCTTGAACTGATTTTATGTGGTTATTGTGAATGAGTTGAATGAAGTTTGACTTTGTTTTTTTTGTCTTAATGCGCCTTATAGTCCAATAAATACGGTAATATGCCTTTTAGTCTATGATGGAGCATTACATATTTTCATCTTCAGTCTATCTTTCTAATCTAAATTAGCAAAAGTCAGCATGTTTGCACTTCTCCAGGCTTGAGCTCGATGTGAGTGCTGCTCTAAAGTGTGTGTGTGTGTGTGTGTTTGTGTTGCTTGGGGACAGAAACCCTGCATCAGGCTGCATGTTTTAAGACGAGTTTGTTGTTCTTTCCACTTCAGCTTTCTAACGTCCTCTTCTTTTTTCTTTTTTTTTTCGCCTGGCAGCACACAGCCGGTATGGGACGGACGACAGGGTTAAGCTGCCCAATCTGACAGACGAGGAGGTGAACTGGCAGGCGCTGGAGGACTTGTATAGCATAAACGAAAGCCTGTATGAATGTAGGCCTGACTACAGCCCCAGCCCAGACAACTGGGCCAACTTCCAGAAGGACGCTGATAAAATGTTTGCACTGAGACACGTTTTAAACAGAAACAACCGAACCCAAACGCCTGACAACTCCACCCTGCCAGAGCTGGGCTCTGGGGCCGGGGGTGGAGGCCTCGAAGACGGCAGCGGAGAAGAGCTGGCCTCTACCAGTGACGACTGGCCGGACCCGGTCACCACCCCCGTCCCCAGCAGAACGCCTCCGGCACCACCCACGCCGGGAGAGAAACCGCATCCCGTCGTGAACGACCTTCCTGAGAGCGCCGAGGGCAGACTCGGGGCGTGGTCGGGTAGAGGCGAGGTCGCCTTCGGGAGCGACGCGCGGCCGCTGGAGGAGGGAATGTTCAGCGGGAATGGAATGACCGAGCTGGAGGCGCGGCACGACGGCATCATGTGCACGCACACCAGCCTGCAAGCCCAGTTGAAGCCTGAGCACGAAGGCGCCAAACCCCCACATGGTCCTGGCTACAGGCTGGACCCTGATGAAGAGGACATCTTCCAGGCCCAAGTCTACATCCCTCTCTCACCACAAAGTCTGAGGCCGAAGGTGCAGACTAGAAGCCCCGCCCCCATTCAGACTGTCGGGGTGACACTGAACACCCCCACGAAGCCGTCTCTGCCCCTCAGCTTGGACTACAAGGGCAGCGGCTCTCAACCCTCCAGTCAGACCCTCTGAGTCAGGCTGGACAGCTTCTGGTTGCCATGGTGACACAGACACTGCCATTAAAGCAGCTTTGCAGCAGCAGCGCCACAGTCACTGCGATTGTACAAGTATTAAAATGGTTCATACTTTTTTTTAAAAATTTTTACTGGTGCCTGCATTTATTAGTAAACAATATTTCTAATAAATGTAAACAATTTTTTTTTTTCTGCTGTACATATAAATATTAGTATCAAAACAAAAGCCTTCAGGCAGCTGTACTTCAGAGTTGGTATTGAAGATTATTATTTCCATATAGATATGTTGCTTAGTAATATTTAATAAAAGTTTTTTTATGGGGGGGGGGGGGGACGGTGTGAGGTGAAACCATTTCAGCAATCGAACGGATGAATAACTATTGAATTTCGCTGCAGTTTTTAAGTAAATATTTCATTTTAAGCCTCGACTCTGATAGAAAAGATTCCAAAATTCACATTTTTGCTTTGTCTAAACACAAATCTGTCATTGCAGCCTTTAAATAAATAACTCAATTTGTACTTTATCGGTATGGCAGCGATTGAAGTTGAAACACGTTTTGAAAACGTCCATTGTGCAACAATGATGATGTATTTTGGATCGTTTGAAGCCCAGTGTGCAAACGGCCAAAATGCAACTGAAAACGTGACCTAAACTGTATTGTTTTGTATTAAATAAATATCTAAAAGCTGCAACAATTGCTTAAGGTAAAGTGCTTTAAAACACCTTTGTCAAGATCGCTTTTCCACAAAAACATTTTGTTCTGACAGTCTATAAAGACACGATGCTGTTAATAAAGACCATTTCACACTCGCTTCACATGAATTTGAACTTAATGACTCAAACAAGTTGGTTTTCAGGGTTTTTTTTAATGACAAATATCAAGTATTCAAGGAGTTTGTAAACCATGTGTTCACAAACATCGATTCGACTTTTGCTCCCGAGGAACAAAACCTTTCGTCTTCAGTTGAAACACTGAAGCGAGGGACGAGCGTAACTTCAAGTCTTCTGTGTTGGAGAGCCGGACGCTGAAGCAGCAGATGAGCTGTAAAGTCAGACATCGGCGCTAACACTGTGCGGCATCGCTGGATGATCAGTTTATTTGCTACAATATTTGTCTCGATTGCAAAAGATAAACGTTTTGTCTGCAGAGGTCTTGTTTTAATTTCAGCAGTTTTTAGTTTCACAAGCTGCTAAGAGTCTGCTGAAGCTCAAGTTTACAGTTTAGCTGTGTTTGGTGAGATGGAGCGCAATGTAAGAAAAGATCATCAGTACAACATTGACGGGGCATAAATTATGAATTTGTTAGAAAAGCTCAGTGTCAATAATAAATTTCACAATCCATCTTCTAGAGCCTGTCTGATACATCGTTATGGCCCATATATCAGCACTGGTGATAATTGTCCCATTATGCACCAGTATAAACACTGGGAACAAGCCATGTTCTTGCGTGCAGGAGGTGTAATTGTACAATACATCCAGCAGAGGGCGCATGAGGACTTTTAAGTCATGGCCGTTCATTTTAAGTTTCACTTTCAGCGCAGGTGAAGCAGGGAGCAAATACTGTGTAGCGTAATTTACTGAACGGAGCGCGATAAGTTTATTTTAACTGCTCTGTAAAATAAAATCTACAATAAAACTCGTCAATCCTGTGTGTGAATGCACAATGGGAAGACCATTTCAAAATGTCTGTGTTAAAACAGGCTTTAAAGTAGTTGTTCAGATTCTTGGGGTGGACAAAGTACAGATATTTTCAGCCATTTGCTTCACCCAGCTAACAGCCAAAATTTCCATATCGGTCGGGCTTTTTTTCCTTCCTTAAATCTAAATACAATGGGTTAATTAACTCTAGCTATGTGTGAGCTCAGTAATACACTTCATTTGCTTTTTATTTACATGACAATCACTTAAGAATATGTGCTTTTATTAGCTTAAACCACTTAACTTTCACCGCCACTCTAGACCAAACTGGCAACTTTGAAATTGCATTTACACCATTGAACTCCTTGTTTGTTTGAATAAAAGTAAACCAGGATCATTAAAAAAAAAAAAAAAAAAACCTATTTGACTTCTAACCACCTTTTTTCTCCTGTAAATAATGGTGTAAAAATTGGCTTTCAAAATGTGATTGATAAATATCAGAACACTAAAGGAACAAAATCTTGACACTTGAATAGAAACTGTGTTTCTGGCATCTGCAGGTGGTTTGAACATTAACTTTACCACTAAAAAGCTTTAATATTGCATGTTTTGCCTGCAGAAAGAGGCAAATATTTATTTTCCTACATAAACTCTTTGGGAAGTTGAACCACTTACAGTATTTTTCATAGTCCAGTTGCTCAATGTGGCAACACATTTCATGTTATCAGTTTTGTCCACTAGATGGCGACAAACACCTAAAAAACTCACATTGCCGGTTTTTCTTGTTGATGCTTGCCGAGCCAAATCTTT
The DNA here is from genome assembly GCA_031762355.1 of Hypsolebias martinsi. Classification (NCBI taxonomy): domain Eukaryota; kingdom Metazoa; phylum Chordata; class Actinopteri; order Cyprinodontiformes; family Rivulidae; genus Hypsolebias; species Hypsolebias martinsi. The sequence goes on from JARVGQ010000760.1 coordinate 20,884,308, forward strand.
AAAAGTCTAAATAGCTAAACACCTACTATGTACATCTGATGACCACTAGAATGGAGAAGCAAATACTCTACAAAGCCAAAATGGTGCATCTTATAGTTTGAAGCAGTCGCTTTTAAAAAGGGATGAAAATAAACCACATTCGTGACACATTTTCAACCCTACAGTAGCTTCAGCACTAAAATATTTTTTATCTTCCTCTTGTTTGCCGCTTGGTTAATAATCAAGCACAGCATTGTATCGTTGTTGCTTATCTGATTTGAGCTACATGTTGTGAAGGCGCTGAGAAAAGTTCAATAACTTGATCGGTGACGGCTGCTTCCATTTACAAAACGTTGAGGCAGCGGAGAGAGAATCGTCATATTTACTGGCTTTCCTGTAGCGAGTGAACTCTGACAGCTCGCATTGTGTACTGGACTGACCGGAACAGCCCGAGAGGCACTGTTAAGGAAACCGAGCGAAGAAAGTTGTCGGGGAAAGTAAAAAAAAGATCCCGTTGTCACATTTGACTGCGCAGACAAAATGAGAATCGGATGAATGAGTAGCTCTGCTGCGGAAAACGAGACAAGAAACGAGCTGAAAAACAACAAGGTGTGTGTTTGTGTGTATGTGTACGACGAGGTGCACAGAGGGAGCTGTATGCAGACTTTTGCATAGTGCAGGTTCGTCTGTTGTGCTTTAGACGTCATGTTGATGACTCATCTGTCTGAACAGAGATTTTAATGCCCCGCCATGAACAGTAGCACCATTTGATGTTCGTCCATCGTCCAAACCATGCTCCGTGGGAAACTTAGCTCCGCCTCCTGTTTGTGTGAACGATGAGCAGCCCTTTAGGTTCAGCGGGCCCACCTGTGTCTCTGCCTGTCAGTCATGAAGCAGATGCGCAGTGCAGAAACACAAACAGGAAGGCACAATGAGGGACGTGGCGTGCGTTCAGACGTGGGCCGAGCCTCGGTGGTGATACGGCAACAGTACGGGGGGAGTTATTGCTTTGAGGACGTTACCCGGGCAGCTGAAGCTGCTGCGGCCGCGGTTGAGCAGCAGCACTGCGGGTGGATCGGGCCGAGGCGGGATGTAGACGGGGCAGGAGAGTGTGCGGGCGTGGCTCTTCTGGCCCCCGGCGTGGCAGATCAGTTCGCTGACTGTGCCCAGAGGAGGAAGGTGCTGGCGCCAACGCTCGGCGGCCCGCGCCTCCTTGTGCTTGATCGAGTACCAGGTGAGGAAGATGAAGACGAAGCCAACAAATTTTAAGCTGGCGGCCAGACCGAAGTAGACGAAGCGGAGCGAGGTAACGTCGTACTCCCAGCAGGAGCCGTGCACGCCGCAGTCCTGCTGCCAGAGCATGCAGGTGGTGTCAATCACAGCACCGAAGTAGATGGGTGTAGGGATGTAGGCTGAGGAAGGAAAGATGCAACAATTACTGGCTGTTCCTATGTCAAACAAAATATTTTATTCACTTGCAGGGGTGTCCAAACTTTTTCATGTGTGGGCCAAAATTATCAAGATGAAAAGACTCGTGAGCCACAAAATGTGAATTTAACTCAACGTGAACATTATTTTAGAGAAAGGACAAAAGTTTACTGATTTTGGTGGAGAAAGAGTTTTAAATTGTTGTAGATCCAAAACATTAAAAGCCTCATAAACACTACGCTTACCGTATATATATTTTTTTAATCAAAAGGATTTACTTTATTTGATTTGTTGGGTCTGTGTTTGTTGTTTTCTTGTGTTTAAAAGTTCATTTTAGTCTGTTCTCTGAAAAAAAGCATAATTTGAGTAAGTGTCCTTTTAAAAGGGGGTCAATTGGCCCAAAAGGCTGATTGAAGTTCTGAAAAATCATCCAGCTGTTGTAGCTACAGCAGATTCATTAAGGTTTGATAAAGTAGATCAACTCGTATGTAGATGACACCACATTATATTCATTTAAAAAAGTCCAGTTTCCCGCTTGATTATTTTATCATCTGCAATATTTAGCCAAGTTTTATAAATCATTAATCAAAACTCTCCTTTCTGGTAGAAATCAGTAAATGTGTTTGGTGCTTTGTACCATGAAGTGAAAATGAATATATTATAGCCAAATGTTTGTATTTTGTTTAATATTGCTCATTTTGAGATGAACATAACATTAACTTAAACAGTATATTAAAAAGGATTACCAACTAATTTGCAAAAAATCTGCATAGACCTTTTAAGCCTGCTGGACAAAATGATACCGTTCTTAAACTGCAGCTGTTGGGCCGCACAGAATCACTCTTAAGGGCCACAAATGGCCCTCGGACCATGTGTTGGACACCCGAGCTTTAGGGGATTTAAAAGAAAACTAGTTTTAGTTGCAATTTAAAGTCAAAACAATATGACAACACAATAGTCTCAAACTCCTGATAAAATACAAACGTTAAGAATAAATCGTATTTAATTTGTTCCATTTGCTGTTTTATAGAAACGTGTCCCAGCTTCAGGATCAAAAGTCTGATTTAAATATATTCAATAAGACATTATAATGAAATTGCATCTTTTTCTCAAAGTATGAGTGGATAGTTTGAGTTTTATGAGAAACTCTTGGTTTGTACCAGCTGGTGGCAGCATTTAGTTGGTCAGATGTCATGAATGGTTTGATGAGCACAAACACTGACGGAAATTCAACCACAGACCTGCTCTGTCTAAAGCTGCAGGCTGATAGTGAGGTGAAGAATGACAGCAGGAGGAAATGTTTAAGTAGAGGTGTGCAGCCTACAGATTAAAATTCATTAAAGGTTTCTTGGGTTAACGATCGCTCAGCGTCATGAACGGGAACGTACCGAGAGTTCGGAGCAGAACAAACTGCATCCCAAGTGCGAAAGGCCTCTCTTGTTCATCAACGGACCTGAGGAGGGCAAAAGGTCAATTTGCTGCACTGACGATCAAACCCGGACAGTGGATCGAACGTTTCTGACCTGAGCGTGACGATGATGGCGGAGGGCTGAGCGCACGCGGTGATGAGCGTGACGATGAAGAGGAATATAAGGAAAGGGATGAGCGTGTTGCAGGTTCGGTCGCACTTCCCTGATACGGCGTAGCCGTTTTCATTCAGGTACGTTTTGACGATGACCAGCTGGAGCTGGTTGACCTGACCGCCAGAGGACGGCGTGATGACCTGCCTGCTCTGCACGCAGCCGCAGTCTGTGTAGTTCCTCACCTGTGCTCAAAGAACAAGGATCCACTCAGAAATTAACCATTGTGCTACAAAGATATTTGACGAGGAAAAGGCAGGAAGTAGTTCCAGTTTTCGTTTTCCTCACCCCGGTGCTGTCGTTGCCCACGGTGCTGCATCCAGCGAGGCAGGGGTTGAAGTAGGTGATGCCGTCTGAGCCGCAGACCGGGGCGTACTCGTGGATCCTGCAGCCGCAGTTCACGTTGCAACTGCCCGTCAGGTTCCTGTGGGTCATGGTCAGGGTCGGCCTGCAGAAAGAAACAAGACTGAATCATATTTATTCATAAGACTAGAAAGCAGACAAAGGACCCTGTAATGCCACACAACTGCAACACTAAAATAATGTCATACTGATGAATAAATAACATTTAAATGTATAACAAAGTGTCACTCCTACAAAATGTTTACAGTAGACTTGTAGACTCTGAGGCTCAGATTTACTGTGGCGATAACTGATTTGCAGACAGGAGGAAGGAAGCAACACGTTGACGGGGTTTTTAGTGTGGGAACGGTTCCTGTAAGTAAAACAGGACTTTGACTTTGTCTAAACCGAACGCAGTCGAGCGTGGCCCGGGTTTTCTTTGGCGAGCTTTGCCCTGAGCATTGCGGAACAAATCGGGATAGACAGCAGAAGATATGGGGTCACACTGACGGGCTCACATATCCCACACAAGAGGGGCCTCTTTCCCAAACATATCCAATCTGATTAGAACGAACCAGGAGGAGTTATGTTATTTCATGTTATGCTGAGCTGCATACGTTACCAATATGTATTCATGGTAGAAAACAAATGCTTCTAAAATTAACAAACCATCATTTTTAACTGGATCTCACATTAGCTGTCAGTGAGGCTACAGATCAACTTGTGTTGAAAAAACAGCAAAACGTTTATGAGTGTTTGTTTCAGAGAGAGACACATTGTGCGTGTTTCAGTAAAACATTTTAACATCATCCCATTAATTCTCAGTTGGGTCATCTGGACAGTTTCTTTTTTATAGAAACGTTTCACCCTCCATCCAGAGGGCTTCATCAGTCAGAGGAGTTCC
>JARVGQ010000760.1:20899327-20910518 GCA_031762355.1 Hypsolebias martinsi
GATTCAATGCCGATAAAATCGTGCATCCCTAGTTATATTTCTACAAATACCTCTTTCAATAAAGTAATTCCCAAAACATAATTTCATTTCAATGATTTTCTTAGACTACTAGCCATTGATTAAACCATATTCTACATCAATATGATTTGCAGTTCAAGTTATGACCCCCAGTACTGTTCGATCCTCTTATGAATAGTAAGAAATACAACCAAAGCTTTTACAAAGTATTTTTCCCTTGATATTCTTTATTAGTCAAAAATAAAGCACACAAACAGTTGAGAACACTAGTTTAACTAGGGAAAGTAATGCATGAATTAAATTTCAGTTATGAACTCGTTTGAATAGCTGTTCTGTTGAAATAAATACTTGTCAGTGTCTGCCTGTCGCTCATCTCCAATTAAGTTTATTATTGGTTAGTTCAACTTCATAGCTTTTGCAGTTTAATTTATTTAAAAACATATTTTTAAGAACTTTTTTCATGTTATCAAAAATAATGAACGTATGAAAACTATGCACACTTGTTTTACTGTCTTTACAGTCATTTTCATTTGCTCAAGTTGCACAATGTGATTTTTTAATCTATCATACTTAATATGCATGCATGCCCAAAAACATACATGTTAGTCTGCCTTCAAGCCCAGGCCTCCCTTGCAAAAGAGATCTGTGATCTAATTAGGATTTGCCTGGATAAATAAAGGTTAAATAAATAAAATGTTTGTGAACTAATTGTTTGAAAAAAGGGGCAGGTATGATAAGATTTTTTCTTCTGTCTGCTACCTGTCATTTTTTATATTTTGTATTCTTATCGTTTATGTAATCGTTTTGGATTGTATTTTTTAAATTAACAAATTTTTATAAATAAAATAAATAAAATTAATAATAAAATACATGTTTACCAACCAATTCCTACAGCAGGACTTCAGTTAGTAAATGAGACAATTAAATCAGTAAAGTTAGATAAAATAATAGCACCATGACATATTAGTTAACTTTCTGTCTTTACTGACCAAAACTGGAATAAAACAAAAAACAATTTTTCATCACTTTCCTTGGCAATGTTCTGTTAATGTACATTAAAACTTGGGGGTTTTAAAGGGGAAATTCTGATGCTTATAAGTTTACAACTTTGACCCTAAATGTAATCACTGTTGGTTAAAAAAAATAATAATAAAGAAAGAAAACATCAGAGTCTGTCCTGGCTCACATCTGGCTCACATAGCCATCATCAGAAGGACACTCCCCCCCACCCCCACCTATCATCACAATCAAGTGACCTGGCAGCGTTCAGGTAGCCATGGTGACCGCACCACCCGTTTGCTCTTACCCTTTGTATCCTGGCAACAGTAAGATGTATTGTGTATTTTTATGTGTTTTGAAGCAGCCATGTTATCCAGTGAGTTACTCGGTCACACACACACAAAAACATGCTTTCAGAGCCATAATTATGTTTTCAATCACTTCTTACTGTAATAGTCCTGCCAGCAGATTAGTCGTTTGTTAGCAACGCTGGCTCACACACAGCTGAGGGATTAGCTAGGTCTTTGTGCCCCATGCGAACTGTACGCAGTGAGCAGACTGCAGACAGAACAGGGCTGTGTCTAAACGTTTTACTAACAGAGTTTATCAGTAAATAAAATCCAGCGAGATTCAATGACTTTTTGTTTCCTACAAGCAAGCTAATCGATAAGAAGGCCAATTTGAACACTAAACATCTGTGATGGCAATATTTACCATTTCTAATATTTTACACATTCATATAATGATGATAATAACAAAGTTCCTTTCTGTCGTCTTCTTAAGTAAATCCCCAGTACCATTCAGCCCATACGGCAGAACATCCTTCATCTCAGACTCCCACACATCCTTGATGGTGGCCCACAAGGGACCGTTAATGTGCTCGCTCACAAGCAACTCACACCCAATACAGACGTAGCTGCAGTGCAGTTACATTTTGAAATAAAAAAAGCTCTAAAAGACTAACGCATATGACATCAAACTAATAAAATCCTTAATTGAATGCTGTGATTGAATTTTTTACCTGTGTATATGCTGGCAGTGGAGGCAGGGATGCCGAACTGAGACTCGATGAACTTGGGGATGAAGGTGATGAAGGCTGTGACAATGGCACACTCAGCTGTGTAGGACAAGCTGACAAACAGGAAAGTCATGTTGCTGAGGATTCTCAGTGCAGCCTTGGGAAGGTCTGTGGGAAATAACAAGAGAAAAAAAAAACAACACATTATTATATTCTACCGGTATATTGTCACTGTTTCAGTAAACCCAGCCAGTCAGCTTATAAGCTACACAAACACTTTAAAAACACTAAAACATACTATATTTTTTACATCCAACCAACAACACACAAAAAAACAAGAAACCTGAAAAGAAAGACACATTTTCAACCTAAACAAAACTTCTATAATAATCCAATGAGAGCAAAAATAACATATATAGCTTTAAAAAAGGTAAAAAAAAAATTCTCATTCAAGCGACGCACTCAACCACATCTTAGTCTGAGTAGGAATGTTTGTATTGTGCAAAAATACACAATAAGTCGTGAACACACAAATGTTATGTGATGTTTCCTTCAAATAACATAAGATGCAAAAACAGTCTTTAATTTCCAGTCTCTGGTGAAACTCCCCCACAAACATTGGTTGCCTTTAGCGTTAGTCGAACTACACAAGGACATGTGTGTCCTTCATGCATGCTTGGAGGTTGTGTCCATGTGCTGTGGACACACCGCTGCAGAATGCCCTTATATTTGGACACTAAAAAGTCTTGTGGCTTAACTGTTTGCACATTTCTGCTGCTGGGCAGAATAAACCAGCTTCAGCTTCTGCAATGACTAAACATTTATAGGGGTTTTGTTTTGCTTTTAGAAGTGAAGATTCTAAGAGCCTGAGGAACACAAACAATTATTACCAATTGATGGACTGTTTTCCAACTCTATTTAACAACTAATGTTGTATTATAACAATAAAACCCTTCGTGTACAATTTCCTAAAGGAACTATGAATAATTGAACAATAAAAGACAAAATGTTTGAATATACTGTAGATGAATCCATACAGAGGGCCTGACTCAACCTTGTTGGAGTTATAGCAAATATGCTTTTCTCCATTTTATCTGCACTTGAGCATGCAAGGCTACATAATTCTGTCAACACTAGTACAAAAAAATCTTGATTCTACATTGAATCAGGTCTCTCTTGTAAATGAGTCCTCGAGGCTCAATGAGATTAACCTGCCTAAATAAAGGTTGACTGAATGATAGATACATTTTATAAATTCTAAGTGCCACGTGAACATGTTAAGTTTTCAACATAGATTGTAAAATAAGAAAACATTAAGCAATTCAATATGTTTTTATTTATTTAAGATTTTTATTAGGTGTTTGTTTCAAGCATTCACTGCTTTTTAATTGAAGCCATCAGTGAAATGTACCCTGGGTCACTGGCTGCAAAACAATCAATGCACTTCAACCCAAAGTTTTTATTAAAACCTAAGTCCACAGGATTTGTAAAAAATAAATCTAACTTCATCCTGAAAGTCTTGTAGTAAAACACAGACTTATTTTTCTAGCTAGAAATGCTGATTTATTTGGTCTTAACCATTCTTTCTTTATGCATTTATAAAGAAAAAGCAGCCACAGTTGTCTGCTATAAGATCACAACCTTCAGCAAATATCAGACTGCAGCTCCTTTCTTGCGTAACTCAAAATAAGTAGCACATTATGCTTAGAAGTGAGAAAAGTGACGTCAACATAGTTGAGCTTTGAGGTCAGCTAATATTCTACTGATGAAATCATTTCACATTATGAGACACGTTCAACACTAAAGGTCATGTGTTTAAACTTTGAATCAGGTTTGCCTTTAAATTTTCTTGCCTAGGAAACAAAGTCAGCGACACGTACAAACTCTTCCACGGTGACAGGTTTATGATTTCATGCATCATTTGACAGAAAGAGGTTCTTTACAGTCCACGTGTCTCACGTTCAAGCTAAATTTCTCCTGTAGTTCAGCACGAGTCGTCGTAGAGCACACAGAGCAAACAATCAGCTTATGCTACTATTACAAGTCCAGCATGTCTGTCATTTAATAATAAAAGAAAATATACTTCAAACAAAGTTGAACTTGTGAATGCAAAAACGTCCCACCAAGACTGAGAGAAAATATTATAACTTTGCAGTCATGAAACAATGACAAACAAAGTGGCTTTTTATTATCTTTCATTAAAGATATTATTAAGAAGCTGAGCAGTTTGCATGCATGACACACAGCTTTGATTAGGAAACGAACCTCCCTGCATTAATTCAACTATCTTAGTAAGTGCGAAGACATCAGAAGCATCCGTCAACGTGATCCTTGATAAAAATAAGAAGAAAACACTGGCAATAATTGTTTCATTCCTGGAAATCCTGGTGTAATCTTGTCCGAACAGATGTTCAAATCCTGCTGACATCTACAGCAGCTGCTTTCTCATTCAGGCAAATCTCAGGCTCATAAAAGTCTCCAAACTTTATTTTCTGTTAGAAACTGTTTCATGACTCAAAGGGCTTGATCCACCAGCTTGTCCAATAATGTTTTTTTGCTGTAATGTGCAAGAATTATTCAAATCAGCATGTTTAAGAATGTTATTATTTTCTGTAAATTCAGCAGGGCTATAAATTAATGGTAACTTCGCAAGAAGTTAATCCACCTGAAGACTTTTAAGACAAAACCTGCTATCACTCTTATCATAATATTGTACAGCAAACTTTGACCTCTTATTGATATACAGTAATGCACACCTTTACACCTGCATAAAGTACAGCTACTAAAACAAAGACTTGTGCCTAAATCATCAAACTGAGAGCTTAAGACGGATGCCTCTCCTCTCCCTCCCCCTGTTCTCCTCTTCCTCCTGCCTTTGGTCTCTGTGTCTTGGAGCTCCTGGTACACACCTCCCAAATGAAAAAAAAAACACTATTATGGAGCTGGTGAGCTGGACTTTCAACGCAATCAACAAAATCTTTTCAACAAAACGAAGGGTCCTGGAGAGCCCTCTTGTCCGGCTGAGACTCATGCTGCAGGGTACATCAGAGATACATGGGGAGTTTGGCAGCTGATGCGCCTCTCAGTTCTCTCTCAGGAGGACGCCAAAGACGTTTATATACTGTATTTAGATCTATGGTAGCAGGGGTTCTGACCTTTGACATCAGCGGGGCTCTGTTTTATCAACTTTTCAAGACATCAACAGCAGTTTCAGCCATGGCAAATATTCCAAGTCTGTGTGAAGGTTCGGCTCGTGCTATGAATACTTAAAATCAGCTGATTTATGAGCTAAACCTTAAGATGGAGGCGATTTGTGGGAATTGCAGGCCACCTGCAGCTTCTAGAACTTGCCAGCATGTGGGATCAACTTTGAAGAAGGCTCATGACACAGATCAGTGGAATGGAATACCCATAAATCAGGCAATGTTGGATCAGGAAAGTTCCAGCAGGACTCAAGGCTGACAAGAAAAAACTGTCTGCCTGAAGAAAATCAACAATTGTGGCTCATCGGAATCTGACTCCCTCGTTTGGCCTCGGATACAAGCCAACAATCCAATTTCTCCTGGGACATGGGTAACTAGGGGAAAAGCTTTGTCTATTGCAACACCACAGAACTTCTGTGCAGGCTTATCAGAACTGCCGGCTGAATAACATCAGGACTGTGGCCCATCTGGAAGTGCTTCATGGACAAATCTCAATGTCTTGGCATTTGTAATGTGTTTATAAATGTGCTTGCTAGTAGAGTTTTTTAATGTCTCAAATTGTGTTCTGATAGGACAAGATGTGAAGAGATCTTTTTTGTAATACCACTGTCCACCCTCATTGCTCTTACCTTTTTCTATCTAAAAGTATTCTGATAAAAAATAAGGGGCTGTGCTATTATAGCAGCAGCAACATGCACTCCGCCCATCTTTCGGACCACTGTACGAACATTTTCACTGTATCCCGATGCAATGATGATAAAACTTATTCTGATTCTGATTATGCCAAGATGTGCCTGCACCCTAGATTCTGCAAGTACCCTGCAGAAAAGTGCACCGAGCATCCAGATCTTATACAGCAAGTATGGTGACAAAAAGAAAATCAGATGTTGCCGTCTCACAACATTATAAAAACCATCTCTAATCAGAGTCAGAGATTCTTTATTGTCATTCGCACCACATCCACATGTGGTGGAACGTAATTATGTACACAGGGTCCCAATTACATCCAACAATAAAATGTAAAAGAAAAAGCAGTAATAATATCTAAGATATGAACTAAGAATACCATCAACAACAACAAAAAACAAACAAACAAACCAAAAAAACAAACAAACCGTGCTTTAATAAATTAATGGGTGAGTTTGATGTTAGAGTGAGGAAATTAGAAATGTGTGAAAGAGCAGGCTAAGAAGGGTTGCGAAGCTGGGAGGGTATTTTTAGATGGTTGGGACACCCTTGGCATTGTGGGTTGTTCTCTATACCTGAGGCTATGATCTCTATAAAAGGCTCAGTTTCTGAGTTTTTCCTTTTCCTTTTGGAAAAGCCACATAACTTGCTTTCTCAGCACAAATTAAAAGGGCACAGAAAGACACAGTAAAACAAAACAAGCAGATGAAACACACTTACAAGAGGTAAGAGGTATGTCTTTTCAAGACATAATCTAAGTCAACCTGATATTCAACCTTTATTTATACAGATATGAATATAAACACTAAACAGTGTTGATCTCTAGTCTGACATTTATTTATCCATTTGTTTCATCTAAAACTGGTAGTGAATGACAGCTAAATTAAAGGCAAGTTGTTTTGAAACAAAACGTTTCATCGGTTTTCCCTTCCATTAAATGGCACCAAGGCACCTCTACTGAAGTATGTCTTCCTGTTAGTTCTCTGCAGTTGATCATGAAGCACAAAGAGTGCAAACCTCTCAGTCACCGCGGTGCTTTGTACTGTCAGGTTAAATGGCCATCAGTGTCCACACAGATTTGAATTGGTATAATTTCATTTATAAAACCATCCTTGGCTTTCTGCCAACATATTTATCCTCCAATATGTCACATAAACAAAGAGCTACAGCCTACGCTCGCAGTCCTTCATCACTCTAACCATTCCCTCAGTTTGTGCAGAGCTCAGAAAAAATATATTTCCAATTCTGCTCTTGGTCTTGGAACAAATTAAACATAACCTGAACTTTCCAGCTTGAGTCCACTGAAGAGTTTTTAATTTAGCTTGAGAAAAACCCTAATTGGAAACATCAAAGTTCAAGTTCAATAACCCAGGTAAAACATACAACAAAGTTCAGTCAGATCATCTGGACAGTTTCTTTTTATTTTTATTTTGTTGAGACGTTTCATCCTTCATCAATCCAAGGAGCCAGTTTGCTGGTGTTAAAAAGGTTTCTGGGGCCCGCTCTCCCCCTCATTGATTCCTCGGAGGCAGCCATAGGCAAAGTGGTTCAAAACTTTGAACCAATGGGAGAGAGTGGGCCCCGGAAACCATATTATCACTAGCAAACTGGTTGGTCCACTATGGGAGTGTGCTGCTTGTGGGACTGAGTTGGTTTGTGGCTCCTTGGATTGATGAAGGACGAAACGTCTCAACAAAAAAAGAAACCACCCAGATGACCTGCCTGAACTTTGTGGGATTTTTTTACCTGGATTATTGAGCAAGAACTTTGATGTTTTGAACCACTTTGAATGGCTGCCTCAGACGAGTCAACGGGGGAGAGGGCAAGCCCCAGAAACAATCTTATCACCAGCAAACCTAATGGGAAACCCATTTTTGGTATTTTTTGAAACAGTCTCTCTTGTGTCTCAATAAAATTACCAGTACGAACAAAGGTAAAAAAAATAATAAAATAAAATTCAAATAAAAATAAAATATGATAACCTTGACAATTGGCTATTTATCATAGATCCAAAAGCTAAAGAAAACCTTAGCTTTTGGATCTATGATAAATAGATGGAATTAATTAAATTAATGAAATGATATGTTCACCTGCAAGATAAACACAAACTTTAGTTCTACTGATCAGAACCAGTAAAACTTGAACATGACAACTCACTGGAAGTCTGGAGTCAAACAGTAGATGCTCAATTGAGCGTAGTAATATACCAGCTGAAAAGACTGCCTCTGCATTCCTAATCCTGTGAGGTAATTAATCACTTACGGGGATGTGGTTATGATGCACTGTGTCAGCAATCATTTTCCCATGCCTTTGAACCTTTCAAGGAAAACTGCCTTCTCACAGCTGCAGACCAAAGGTCTGGAACATTCCACAATCAAACGTGTGTCCCTCTGACATGCAATATTGAAAACGTTTGGTGTTAGCATTTTTCAATGTGTGCTTGTGATATGAAAAGCCAAAAAAAAAAAAAAAAAAAAAAAAAAATTGTGAAAGCAGCTACTTTTCAGCAGCATATCTTTCACCGAAAATGCTGAATTTGTGCAACGGACTAACAAGCATACCTCAACAAAAGGACATGTTCTGTACTGAAATACGTTCAGGATTCGTGCATTGAAGAACCTGAGTCTGCAAAATTGGCCGTAGTTTACACAGCAGCCCAAAACATCCTGCTGAGACAAATAAAACAACAGCTGAGCGAGCAGCGATCTGACGAAGCTGTAATGCGTTCACACCATGTGCATCTCCAAGACAAAGCCCTGTTTTGACTGCCCCGGTTGTGCGCATAAGCATTCATTTGAGTGTGTTGAGCCACACTAAATGCACAGTTGAATTTGCACAGAACCAAGTGTGCGACCGGAAAACAAGAAAGCTGCTTTTTAGCTGTGCTTTGCAGTCTATCTACTCCTGTGTGTGGAACTGTGACTGAGGTCCCCAGAGAGCTAATTTAAAAGAGAACGATGAGCAAAAGCGAGACGAGAGAAAACTGGGAAATACCAAAGCAGGAGAGAGCTCATCAGGGGAAAACCGGGAGATTCCTGGAATATCAAACTCCGATAAGACATAAAAATATTCTAGCACTAGCAACAATGCAAAAATGTGCCTTTTTTATATAAATTTACTCACACCAATACTCTTCATTTATGTTTATACACTCATCCATCAATTAATTATGTCTTTACAGGATATATGTAAAGATTCTGTTACTGGATGAGATGGCTAATACCCTGTTTGTACATCAATGGCTTACATTTTCTTTATGCAAGATACTTATTTCACATCAAAATCCAGAAGTGAAATGATTCCTTTCTCACCTTTGATATCCTTTCCAAAACCCATGGAGGAGGACACACTTTGGCCTTTGCTGCTTGACTTTTCCTTCATCGCATCATCATCGCTGGACACATCGCCCGGTGAGCCCATCTTTTTCTTCCTTTTCCTCTTCTTGTGTCGTGGGGGCAGCTTTTTGGGGAAGGCAAACATGGGGAAAATAACCAAAAGCATGGCGATGGCACAGAGGAGGAAGCCACTCCACCTAAAAGAAGAAAAAACAAAAACAGAATTGAGTTGTAAGGAATTAATCAAAACGGAGAAACGGGGTAGTCAGGTGTGCGTGCATAATTACCAGTTGCCAACGAAACGAGGGTCATTCTGGTCGATGTTCACAACAGTTTTGGGGTCAACGTAGAACCCAATAAGCACACCTCCCAGCAGGTAGCCAGCAGCAGGTCCCAGGGCTCCCATTACATACATAATGGCTAAAAGAAACATACAAATCAATCAGAAACATTCATATTAAAGTGAAAAAGTTAAAATAAAGGTTTGAAAACAAAACTTTTAAACATGATTTCAATAATTTTCAGAGGGTTGACTTATGGCATGTCCCTGCAGTAAGTTAAAGTAGAAGGTTAAAGTTTGTCACAATACGTTACCTGATGTTTCTTAAATTTCTGGTGCTTTAAAAACCTTAAATCTAATAAAGCATTTAATTAGAAAATAAATGAGGCCTCGGTTTTAAAACTGAGGCCCGAGGAGTCATTTTGACCCAGCTGAACTGGAGCATTTATTGAATTGACAGATTATATTGATTATGTAAATCCTTTTAACCCTCTTGGGTCTCAAATCATCACCAAGGAGAGGCAAATGCACCATCGCTGAGCCACAGGGAGACTGAAAACATTAAATTTAGATAACCTTAGTTGGACATGTGGAAAACTCTCCAGCGGACATCCAGCAGGGAGGCAAGTCAAAGCCATTTACAAGTCAGAATCGGGGGCAAACTTTCTATAATTACAAAATGGAACATTCTTGAAATTTGGGAATGTGTGTGTGGTTTGTGCAAACTTGCAAAGCAGTGGATTAGCACTTTCTGATTATTGCATGTTTGTGTGTACGCATATGCTTTAACATGTTTCTGAGTGTGAAATTCTCCCCCACACACAAACACTTGTTATAGTTTCTCTTAGAAAACAGCAAGAAAACAAATGCTGCTGCTCTCACCTCCTACATTTACACACACCCCAACATGCTTCTGTAGCTCAATTTGTTTTGAAGGTTGGTTTCTTGAATGACGGCACTAAAGCCCATCAGCAGCGTGTGTGTCAGCGTGCTGGTATTTGAGGTCTCTGTTTAGCTGCAGAGGCACAGGTGTATTGTTGTGTGTCCAAACCAGAACTCAATGTCTAATCTCTCCTGAGACCAAAGGAACATATCCTTTGAGCTAGATTACATAAGAACTACATTCATACACATTTTTGTTCCAGTCAGTAAGTTTACTTTAGCTTGAAAGCTTGAAATGGAAGCTCTCTTCTGTCGGACGTAATCTTATGAAAAAAACGATAGTTCAGACCTTTTATAGTAAGGTTCTGTGGAAATTAATATCTTACCCATTGTTGATTTTATTTTATTTTTTACAAACTCAGTTTAAAGAAACAGTTTAATTTTGATTGGCTTGAGCTAACTCATCCCTAAAACAGCACATCAGTTCATGCAAACACCCACAGTAGTTTAAAAGTCTTTACCATGTCTCAGATGACCATAACCATATACTTCAATAGGTTTTCTGCAGGGGCAATAGAGGCAGCAGTAGCTTACTGCAGCACTTCTGGTGCAGATTGGAAGCACATTTGACATGAAGATAATATTTCTGCAGGAATAACAATGTAATGCAACATTGATCGTAGGCCTGTCACAATAAATTTTGCTGGGCGATTAATTGTCTCAGAAATTATTGCAATAAATGATAATATTGTTTGAAATTTGACAATAA
>JARVGQ010000760.1:20918516-20929186 GCA_031762355.1 Hypsolebias martinsi
GCACAGCCATTTGGTATTTCATTTTTTTTAATTAGTTAAACACAAAGAGAATAGCTAAACGGGGGTAATTCATCATGCTTTAAAAACAATATCAGGGAGACGTCTGTCACGTTTTTTTTTGCATTGCGCTCCACATCAATACAGCTGAGTTCTGCTCCATAATGGCTCTTTTGGTTCTGCAATGCTAAAAAACTTACATCTGTGTCAGACAAGTCCAACTCCATAGTGATTTATGAACAACCAGACACAGCACAAAGAAAGAATGGTCTGTGTAGTCATATTGCTGAAATGTTTTATGAATGAGCCCAGATATACGGGAAAGTCTTTTATCAGACCTTTTGACTGCACAAGCAAGAACATCAAAGCTGCTTCAACTTTCAAATTAACCTTCTGGCCACCCACAGGG
This sequence comes from Hypsolebias martinsi, assembly GCA_031762355.1. Taxonomy (NCBI): domain Eukaryota; kingdom Metazoa; phylum Chordata; class Actinopteri; order Cyprinodontiformes; family Rivulidae; genus Hypsolebias; species Hypsolebias martinsi. Next base: position 20,918,923 of record JARVGQ010000760.1, read on the forward strand.
CTTTTGTTCCACATTACCTCCAGGCATTACTGCATAAGCCTCTTAAAGACATGACAAGCCACAAGAGGTATTAAGAGCTTGATCAGCATCTGAGAACTGGACGTCTACTCCTTAACTTAAAACTACAACTCCAGCAATGTCCACCTCAAGCAGCTGACGTGGCCCAGGTGTGGGATAAACCAAAAGGGCAGGTAAAAACCATTTCCCAAATATCATGTACTTCTTCCTCAGGACTGTTAAAACAAAATCTCTAAGTGTACATCAATTCTGTTGAACTCTTTTTCACAACGCATGAAAAATCTAAACAGTGCACCGATTAATTTTTCATGCAGGCTGTGATGCTCTCCATGCAGGGGTTCCCCACACACACTTTGCAAAATCAAATATTTAGAAAAAGAACGAAGAGCGAGCAAAAGGGTTTTCTCTATTTTTAGCTTAGCCAGTTGCAGGAGTGAGCCTGAGGTACCGTAGTCAGTCAGGCAACCAGCTACAGAGGAGACGGCAACTCTGTCACCCGTAAACATGCTCTTTCTTATTCACTGTAAGATCTAAGAAGTGAAAACTTAAAGTGCATGGCAAATAATTGTTTGAACTAGTGATTCAGCTGGTCCAGAAAGAAAACGTTGTAGCAAGCAAGTGCTTTCCTGAGGGACTCCTTCCACCCACAGTTATTCATTGGTGTGCGTGAGTGGAGGTCACTACTCTAAAGCCAAATGATTATTTCTCTCTGATCCTTTTGCTTGTCTAAGGTCCGGAGACCTGCTATGACAGCAAAAAGATGGCAAAATCTGCTGCTGCTGCTGATCTGCTACATTCCATTTAAGGGCTGAAGGCTGAGGAGCATGCAAGAATGAAAAGACTGGCAAATCTCTAAATCAATTGGGAAGATGGTGATGAAGAAAGATCCCAGCAAGTGGTGCGTATAATGTCCGACTGCAGCCATCACTGAAAAATGTGAACTACAGATGTTGTCCTGTCATATTGGGGAAACTTGTGTTTAAGTTCAGAAACTGATTTGGAAAAACGTAAATAATTGGAATCTTCACAAAAAAAGTTAAATTGTGTCATCCAATTTTGCAGAATCGCTGACTTTGGCTCGCTTTTGTAAATCTAATGAGATTTAACTTTATTTCAGTTTAGAAGTGGAAATTGTGTCCCTGTGATGGACTTGCAACCTGTCCAGGGTGTCCCCCGCCTCTCACACAGTGACTGCTGGATATGGGCACCGGTGACCCCTGTGACCCAGTAAGGAAGAAGCAGGTCAAGTAGGCCTGTCGCGATAAACAATAAATCAATTAATTGCATGATAAATTAAAATTATCAACCTCATTTTCATTTACCGGCTTTAATGTTACTTCATGTCTCTCTCTTTCTACTGAAGACACTGGATGACAAAAAGCTCAACACCAGTGTTCTTCACTGACCCCTCCCTTTCTGTTTTCACTTTAAAATCCATTTAACTGTCCAAAATTGCATTTACGGATCGTTAAAAGCAGCTAAGCTGAGAAGCTAAGCTACGAGCTAAGCCAACAGGCCGACCTCGGGGAAACAAACCTCTGTCTTGTCAAAGCTCCAAAATTCACGGTTGAAACCCATGCCTTCGTCTAAAAAGTTGTTTCTTTGCAAAAAGAAGCTGAGAATGTTTACGGATTTTTTTTTTTTAATTAAAAGCTTTGTGTGAAAATTTTTATACTAAAGAGCTCACATCACACAGAGCATCTGCCATTTTGAGAACCAGAGAGACAGCCCATGTCACGTCAAGAGGCCTCTCTCCCATTATTCTTAAAGACACACGCTGCTCGCTCCCTCACTATCCAGCCTTCGGTTCAAACAGTCTTATACTGCCCTCCGGTGGTCAAAAAAAGGTACTATACTCAAAACAAACTACCCAACATTTCTTCTTAAACTTGACAATAATTACTAATTATTGTCAAATTTCAAACAATTTTATCGTTCATCAACAATTTCTGAGACAATAAATCGCCCAGCAAAATTTGTTATCGTGACAGGCCTAAGGTCAAGCTAATGGATGGATGGAAGTGGAAATTGCACAGCATACCAAAGGGAACTAAAAATCACAATATACAACAGTATAACGGTGTATTAATTTGCAACTTTTAATAAATTGTAAAACAGAGTAAAAATTCTAAAAACTGAGAAATCTTTTTTTTTTTTTTTTTTTTTTTTTTTTTTTTTTTTTTTTTTTTTTTTTTTGTTTTTTTTTTTTTTTTTCTTTATTCAGCTTTTCCCTCGTCAGGGGTCACCACAGCGAGTCGTTCTCCATCTCACTCTGTCCTCTGCATCCTCTTTCCCCACTATAACTACCTCCATGTCCTCTCTAACTGCATCCATACATCTCCTCTGTCTTTTTTCCAGGCAGCTGCATTTCTAACATTCTTCTACCATTATACCCACTGTCCCTCCTCTGTACATGTCCAAACCATCTCAGTGTGTCCTCTCTAACTTTAGCTCCCAATTGTTCAACCTGTGCTGTACCTCTGATTATCTCATTCCTAATCTTATCCATCCTTGTCACTCTTAAGGAGAACCTCAACATCTTCATGTCTGCTACTCTGTCTCTGTCTTTGTCTCCAGATTATACAGCATAGCTGGTCTCACCACTGTCTTATAAACGTTTCCTTTGACATTTGCTGACACCCTTTTGTCACAAATCAATCCTGAAACTTTTCTCCATCCACTCCATCCTGCCTGGACTCTAATCTGTGTGGGAATCCTTATTTAATTCCTAAAAATAACAATTCTCGGCTCCAGCTTTGTCAAAATCCTATTTATTGTTTACAAATCTAGCTACTGAGAATCTCGCAATCAGATGAATGTTTGTTATAACACGAACATAAAAAGCTTGCCTTGGTGGCAGTTTGCACTTGCCATGGATTAAATATGAGCTCCTTTAATTGTTTATGATCCTTTTGTGATTTAACACGCTGGAACACCTGCAATGTTTCTGAAAACTGAGAAAATCGTCACCTTTTCCCATTTTTTCCTCCCCACAACCCAAACTTGAGCCAAGCCAGTGAAGGCACTGGTTTTTGTAAGCATTATTGACACAGCACCATTCAAACATCACAGCTTGAAAGAAATGTCTTGGCTCCTTTGTGTCACTGTTCCCTAAATTACTTTGCAGTCTAAAAGCCCTCAGAGGTGTTACAACCAGCCACATGTAGCAGATCATCTTACAACATTATCTAATCCATCATATTTATTGGATTTTGCAACTAATCTTTATTTCCTTTGAACAAGCTTTTTTTGCTCATCCCACTCTAAACGCTTGAGATGAATGAACAGAAACAGCACTTTAAAGCATCTTTTAGCAATGAACTCTCAGTTTCAGTCCTTTGCCAAGGCAGGGAACAAACACAACCCACAGTCCAGTGTTCAGCTGTTTTTTTTTTTTTTTTTATGTCGTCAACAAAGTGTTATTCTAAATACTCTAGGATTAGTCATTTGATTTTAGAGATTATTGAAACAATTAGTTTTAAAATGTCTCTCTAGGTGGCTTAATAGCTCACTGGGTCAATAGAAATTGTGATCAAAACTTTATTTTATCCATTAGGACACTATTTGGTTTTGCCAAAAGACACACAAGCCTGCTTCCATGTTGTGAGATTCATTGTGCATATATAATGTTCTAGCATTTGAGAGGGTGACAGATAATCTTTCAGCTGATGAGTGGCCCTGAATGAGGCATCTGGGCTGGGGGGGAGCCACATTGTGCTCGGTGGGCCATGTCTGTGAATCCATTAGAGACACCAGAGCAGAGTGGTTGTAGTTCGCCACAAGCTTGCAGCTGCAGCTTTTCAGCCTGTTTCAATGGACGACATGGCACAGCAATCTGGACCATGGTGCCAGAGCTGTGCTCCCTCATCTTCAGCCAGAAACTTACCATCTTCATGAACCTTCTCATCAACAACCGCTTCTACTCCTCGGGAAGAAAATAAACCCAAGTTTTCATTCCCAAACTAAACAGCGTTTAACAAAGTTCTGAATAGTCATCATTAGCTCCTGCATTGAGGATAATTAGCCCAGGATGCAGAATGTATTTTTGCCTAAATGCATGCTTCGCAAATTACTGTCATTTGTAGATTCTTTTTACTTAGCAACGATGGAGTGGGAAGAGATTTACTCCTGAATACTTGTGTTGTGAAAGTACATTTGCAGTATAATGACTTGGAAGTTATTTCAGAATTTTTACCACAATAGAAAACATTACAATACTGTTTATTTATTTTTTTATTTTTTAACAAAAATGTCCAGATCTAGCAGCAAGAAAATTTAAATACGAGTAAAATATTAGGGTACCGCACAGTTTGCAATTAAGAAATGTTTTCCATACAATATATAGGACTTATTTCAGAAAAAGGTTTAAGGGAAACAAGTGCAAAATGTGTGCTGAATTTTTTATTGCATTCTGGGCAATTTATTATTGAATGAAGTATTATTTATTTGTTTATTTATTTGTTTATTTATTTATTTGTTTATTTATTTATTTATTTATTTATGCATACTTATCACAATGTGGAAGAATACAGGGATTAATATAAATTACAAGAACGACACAGATTTGGGCATAACTACATTGGGATGGTGAGGTGATTCTGCAGAGTTGTGGAGCTTTATGGTAAAAAAAAAAAAAAGATGAAAAACTGCAAGATACAATAAAGCCAGTGCTTTTATTTAGTGTCACATTTCACAATAAAGCATTTTTTCCCACAGTTAAAATATTTTGTTAGTGCAACCTAATATATTATTTTGTCCTCTGCTCATTTTGTTTCAATTCAAAGTTTACAGCTCTCACACCAGTGAGATCCAGAATAGTAAATACAAAAATGTTTCTGCATTAAATACCGGTAATTCAAATTAATGAGTTCATTTTGTTTAGTCACAAAAACTACTTTTATTAATTACTCAAGAGAAATTAAATGTGGTTTTTCTTGCTGTATCCAGCAGCAGAATTGTCTGTAGCATTACCTTATTGCATTTTTATATGAATAAAATGTGCCATATTTTTGTTTGTATATCTATGAATGAGACTAAATTTCCAATCTAACCCCTCAAACTGGACAGATGGATGGACGGACGGATGGATGGATATTTATATATAAATTCTTTATTTACTTACACAAATCCTATAGATTTATGTACAAGTACAATACACTTTTTGAGCAGACCATTGTATAATAATAAACACAAACGATGAGCACGAGCAGTGAAAACCACATGAGTAGAATTAAAACAGACTAAAATATTTTAAAGACCTATAAAGCAACTGGAGTCATCTTAAAATAATAGTTCACAATACTGTACTCTCATACAGCCATTGTGCATTTTGTGAATTTCATAGTTCCAAAGAATCTTTTAGAAAGGTCAAATCATTATTAAGCCCATAAACATTGGCTTAGTTTTGGCTAATTTATACTTGTGAGCAAGAAATTGGATCAAAATGAACAAATTATTTAAAAGGAACTTTTGTTTTGTCCATTCTGACACAAAAGTTAGCCACTTAGTAATCTAAAGTGAAAATCTTTAAATTGTTAAATCTCCCCCGATTAGAAAAGTGTCTCCAAAATGTTTTCAGACACATTCCACCCACAGAGAGCAACAAGAGCGTTAGCATCTTAGAAGAACAACTTGCTCTGTTATACATACTGAAACATCTAAAGACTTTATTACTTGTCTCATCTTACTGTAGCTTATTCCACCTGCTGTTGATGCACACAGGACCAGGTCTTTAGTACTTTGCTCTGCAGCAGAGGTGCCTCCCACACTGAAAGTGCACATATGTTCCTGTCAAAGAAATATATGATGCCGTGTTCGTTGGCTCAGACTATCTGACAGACACAGATGTTCAAGTAGCACAGAGCGCCCGCAGGAAAACCATAAGAATATTTTCAGACATTAAACACTTGTACTCCCTACAGTTGGAAAACCTCACCTAACCCCAAAAGCAGGTGCACACACTGCACACACACACACACCCCTCTCCAAACCATGCGCCCTACAAGCTTTAAACAGCTGTTTTACTGTTCACACTCATGACTTTTAACGACTAAGCTCCCAAAAATGGAAAATGCACAACACAAGCTAAAGAACACTTAAAATGCCACTTCTCTCCGAAATTTCCCAATAATAAGCAAACCGAGGTCGACAGAACGCTCCCTGAAATGTTGCTCTCTGCATCAAATATGTGGTCCAGCTTATTACAGTGGGTTACCAAAGACACAACCAGCCTTATGCCACATTTATACTCAAAACCTCACACGCACCGCTACACTTCTTAGGCTATTTTGATCAAAGTGCATAGTTTCCTGCAACTTCAAAGCATGTGATTTTGTGCATTCAGTGTGCACAACAATGATCACACAGGTCCAAAACTGCTCAGAGCCATCCATCTCCCTCAGAATGGGAAGTCACGATGTGCAGCCAGAACAACTGAAGAACAGGAAAAAAAGGATGTCTGAAAATATGTGCTAAATCACACCAAACCTTTCTTTTTTAGAATAATTTGACACTTTTGTTTGATTTCAGCTGTTCACAGCATCACTTTTTCTTTTTGCTTTCCCAGTTTCTTTTTTTTTTTTTTTTAATACCTTTAACACATCTGTTGGAAACTCGCTCGCAAGCCATCTGAGCAATGCTCAGGTCAAGGAGAATAACAGCCTAACTACGGCTACAAGGAAAGCCAGGAAGATGTTTCTTCTGCTCTTAAAGCACAACACTCCTACGAACACCCTGAAGGCTACAAAGGGCAGTCTCAATGGATAAGACAGATGAGAAGATGGAAACTGTTTCTTTTTAGAATATCTATGTAAATAAGGCAGAGCTGATGTCCATCACTGCAGCTCATTTATGTTCACATCAGCCTCAATAGTCATCACAAGGCATAGATAAGAATGTGATAAAAGTCTAATTCATTTTAATTTAAAAGGCGAGGGAAGAAGCTATATTTGCTAGCAGGTTTTATTAGCACAATCAAAAAATATAGGGGATACAATTGGCTAACAAAGATAAAACCAGTCCATTGCTTTTGAGAGTATGTTGTGAAACCCTTTCATCCAAGATGAAGATAAGACAAATGAAGGGAGAAATTAGCCCCATTAGAACCACCTATTAAAGTTATCTATACAGAAATGATTAGGTCAAGAAAGCGTAGAGGAGGTATCTATCCTTGGTTTTTCATATGTATCACTAAGGAAGTTAAAGAAAACAGAATGACGTGAAAACTATTTAAGATCTATATCAAATTTCTTTTAAAACAACAGATCAAAACATTGTCACTAAATCTCAAGACAACTACCATATTTTTCAGCCTATAAGTCACAGTTTTTTGCATAATTTGCATGCCCTGCGGCTTATAGACTGAAGTGACGCATTTATAGATTTTTTTCCCATATTTATAAACCAATTTTTGGCTGAGATATGATCGTTTTCATTCATTCTGGCTGAAAAAAATTGAACACTACCATTTTCAGTCACTAGATGGCACCAGAGTTGTTGTATGTATGTATGTTGTTGTATCATGTAATAGGTAAAAGTGGCTATAATGACAAATTCAAAAACGTTCAAGACACAAACAACTGGGCTTTATTTATTATACTTTACTGTTTTTGCCTTGAACTTTTTTGAATTTAACATGTCCTGGATGACTGAGAATCTTCACCGGCTATTAATGACACAATCGGCTTGCCATGGCTTCCCACCTTCGTTCTGCTCACTGCTTGGAGAAACCATCAAACCAGCTTCATTTCGCTGCACCGCCCCAGCAAAAAGCAGCTAATTTGACAATTAAAGTGCATTTATTTAGTAAAAGTTCAACTGAGACACACCTTTGCTATAACGTCGAGCAAACAAATAATTGTTTTTAGGTGTTTATCTTGTTAAATTTTGAAGACGTGAACAGCGGCCTGTCTCTCTGCGCAAGCCCCCTTCCACAAATCAGGTTTTGAAATGCAGCTGATTTGACTGTCAAAGTGCATTTATTAAGGAAAAGTTAGACTGAGACACACCTTTACTATAATTTCAAGCAAACAATTGTTTTAAGTGTTAATCTTGTTAGACTCTTTTTAAAGTCCTCCCGTGCAGGCTCCCGCGGCTGCCATTTGGCAGCCAGTCGGTTTTTGGCACAACACCAGTCCACATTTCCGGGTTGTCAGCAGTGACGTGTAACAAACGCAACACATCAGCGGTGACACATAATAGATGCGACGTATATGGCGAAGCGACATATTTATAGATTTTTCCACTTTATTAAACATATTTGGACTGATGCGACTTATAGGGCGGAACGACGTTTATGGCGGAAAATACAGTAAAACTGGATGCAACAGACACTGTTGGTTTGAAGGTTAACTTTTTTCCTAAGGTATAAATAGTTTTAAAATGTCCATAATTTTTCTTGATTTCTTCGTTTCACAGCGCTTGAAATTTTTTCAGTTGACCAAACATCTGTTTAGCATCTAAAGACTTACTGCAGTAGGTGAAGAATAACATTTGGAAAAACAAACATCTGGAAGCCACAACATATGCAATATATGTAGATAAAATTAATTTGTTGATTAGATAGGATGAAGCTTCCGATGGCCATGCCATGGGTGCTACTATAAGTCATTATCAACTTCGCTCCGTGCTTTCGAACTTTTTTATTTATATATTATTGACCTTGTATTTTTGGATGCAACAATTAAAAGAGTGCTTAACTAAAATGATTTTTAGAAGCCATTAAGTGGCTTACAATATAGAATATAGTAGTCCCTCACTAATTCGCGGTTTGACTTTTGCGGACTCACTGTTTTGCGGGTTTTCAACGTACGATTGTACACGACACACGATTGGCTGATTGATTGAAGGCAACCAACCAGAGCATTGCGCTCCGTATCCCAATGGGCTCAGCCAACCTGATCTGCGCAGCACTAACAGCGCCAACACTGAGCCAACACCGAGCCAACACCTGCAAAACTCCAGCCGTAAGTGGAGAGCATGGCTCCACTCCCAATGAGTAGGCTACTGTATCGCCAAGCAGTCGATACTAGTGGCGGTGACAGTGGAAGCGGTGGCGATGTCTCCAGTAGAGCGCATGGTGGTGTGGGTCCTCAACAACGGGCAGTACGATGAGAAGGACGCGAAGGAGGGAGGAGAGCGGAGCCGAGAGGGCAGGAACGCTGAAAAGTACTCGCTGGAGATCTCCCAGCCTCTGGTTGTCTGATCGTCTTCTTGAGGAGTACAAGCGGTGGCTGTTTGCTCAGGAACAGCAAATGCAGAAGCTGCTACTGGACTACAAGAACCCCATGAAACTGTCCATCACTGTCATGTTTCTGCCCTTTTCATGTCAGGTTTTCTACCTCCGTCACTCTGCCACGCCCACTCTGCACCCACAGCTCAGTCAGCCTCATGCCCTGCACCTGCTGTCTGTTCAATTTAAAAGCTCTTGTCAAACAAGCTCCTTGCCAGATTATCAAACCCATTACTGGTACTAGATATCCAGTGTTTCCTCTCTGATCTTGTATGAAACTTTTGTTTTGACCCCACGCTAGCCTTCTGGATTCACCCTCTTGCCTGCTCCCCAACTGTTCTTGCTCTGCCCTTCTGATCTTGATAACAACAACTCTTTCTGGCCGTTGGATTCTGGACTGCCCTTTGGATTTGTTTAAAAACCTCTGACTCCTCGTGCATGAACCCTGCTTCCCTTAACGGACACCAACTCTTGACTACGCCATTGCTCATTGCTATCGCCACGCGCCTCTGCTGCTGCGTAGCTACAGTGATGTCATCCATCCAAACTCCGACAGGTGTAAACCACCTTTCCTGCCTGAGAAGTTTTAGTTGCTGTACATTATTGACAAACAAACTCCTGGAAACCTACAGACCACTAACTGTCATACAGTATCTCTGCAGATTTGTTCCCGCATCTGGATCCACACTCCCACTAGCATCTGCGAACCAATAAACTATTTAACCTTGCTTGTTGTCCGGATGAGTTTTCGAATCCTAAACCTGAGTCTTGTCGATCACTGAGAGCAGTCCTGTCAGTATCTGCTGCGCTCTACCGTAGCATCAGTCCATCTGCTCTATTTCGCTGTGCTCTTTTAGCATTTAGAGCTTAGAACATTTTTAAGGACATTGTAAGTAAAGCCTTAAAATATATAAATACAGGTAGTCCTCGACTTACGTTTGAGTTCCGTTCCTACGCACCCATCGTAACCCGAATTTAACGTAAGTCGGAATTGATCGCACGTGGCGGTCGTAAGTC
>JARVGQ010000760.1:20982115-20994659 GCA_031762355.1 Hypsolebias martinsi
ATATATATAAAATATTTGTTTATTTATTTATTTATTTATGTATTTATTTATATAAGTTAAACAAAAAAATACTTAATATCAATTCATTTTAATATCCTGCATTAATGTCGTTAAAGGCTTGCTGATTTTAAACAAGAATTAAACGCAGCAGCTCGGGAGTCCCATGCCGGAGGTCGTGGGTTAGAACCCAGGTTGCGCCAAACTAATGCAGGAGTGAAAGGGGGGAAAAAAGCCTGTTTGCCTAGAAATTTAACCTAAAAGTGCAACAAAGTAAGTTTGCCCCCTTTCAGGGTCATAAATTAAAAGCAACAACCTGTGGGGACAATGGTCTGGGTGTACATCTGGCGATAATTAGCATCTAAGTGTCTTGTGGAGCCTGGAACAAAGACGGGAAGCTAAACCGTGAAATAAGCCGAGACTGCTTGAAAAGATGAGCCTGCTGGGCCTGAGGAGAGCTCTTAACAATCCTGAGAGGAGGTTTTTATGAAAGAGACTCGTGATAAAATAAATAAATAAATAAAAATCATACATGCTGATAAAAAGAAACGTTTTAAGGTCACTTCTACTGGGATGCTAATGCTAGCAAAACTGATATTCTGACACAATATTTGCTTTTTTTATTATCTCTGCGTGGCCTGCTTTAATGCATTTTCACGTTTGCATAACAGACAAAACACCATTTATATTCAAGGTAAAAAACTAGTTAAATATATAGCGAATAAACAAGTTTAGACAAGTGTTTTCTCGTGCATGTACATTTTTTAAACGTGTCCACTCTCGGCTTCCTTACACTAAGTCAAAACTGCGGAATAGTTTGTAAACCGTTCTATGAGGCCAGGCTGAACTAGTAATGACTAATACCAGTAATAATATTATTAATACACTATTAATGACTAATACCAGTAATAATATTATTAATACCTTGTTGCAGTAGACACACTTATAAGGGCGCTCTCCGGAGTGCACGCGCATGTGTTTGTTGAGGCTGGAAGACTGGGAGAAACTCTTTCCACACACTGAGCACTACATGTTAAAAAAAAAAAAGGGTATTTTTAAAGGGAGGAAAAATCAGTTCATTTTTAAGAAAGATAAAATGAAAAACAATAGTTATGCTTTTATCTTTTAAACTTCAGCCAGTAATTTAATTTAGTTCCGTTTAAAAACACAAACTGTCGTTCCACGTGCGGGAGCTGTCCCTTCAGCACCGCGCCACCATGCATGCGCGCGCTGCTTCATTCACTTCAGTACCTTGTGAGGTCTGTGCTTTTCGTGCACGTGCAGAATGTGAATCCGCAGCCTGTCCCTCTTCTCGAACGACCTGCTGCACAGATGACAGGGGAACTTCCGGTCCCCTTGGTCCACGCAGCGCGTGTACTTCAGATGTTTGTCTCTGTAATACTTGTAGGCGAACACCTTCCCGCATCTGTCACACTTGAAGCCCTCTCCCGCATCTGGAGACAAAATGAACCCATTTAAGGAGGTTTTGATTGCATCATGCACATCTAAAGATGCTGACCTTCTGTGAGCGGGGGCGCGCCGCTGTCCTCTCTGGAGTCCTTCAGGGTGAGCGGGATCCCGAGGAACTGCGCGTAGCAGTCTCCGTACCACACCAGCAGCTCCTGGCCAGGCCCGACCTCTTTGCAGGCCTCGTAGAAGATCTGGCCCTGGACTTGCACCGCAGTCAGGTTCTGCTCCTCCGGGAAACGCGCGCACTTCACCAGAGACATCCAGTTTCCTGACGCGCCCCTGCCGTCCACGAAGTGACTCAGCCGGCCGTTCTCAAACACCTGGAGGAGGAGCGCGCTTTTATGACAGCCCGTGCATGTTAGTAAAAGATGGAGAACAATAATAAATAAATCATCACCTCCCACATTAACGTGTTGTCGTCATAGGTTTTCATCTCGCTCGTGTTGACCAGTTTGCCTTGAAAAGGTCCGAAGCGCGCGCCTTTGGGGACGCTGCTTTTATCCGCGAACACCCCACAGTGGGAGGCGTCTCCCCACGCAGCCTGCAGGACGATTAACCCTGCAACATGGAATTAAATAAAGGTCAGCCCCGTGCAGGAGATTACGATTAGGATTATTAAAAGGTTTATACCTTCTGGGAGGCCAAGGGTTTCTTTGTCGAGAGGAATGCGCGGCTCTGGAGCAAACAAGCACAAATAAAATAAGATAGTTAACCCAATCTGTGTTTCTTTGACACAAATTAATTAATCTGAGTAGAATTACCTGTGTTTCCTGGCAGGGTCACCCCTGATATGGCGTGCCCGACGCTGCGCTCCCGCCCGCTCGAGTACCCATAAAGCACCAGGAACAAGTCGTCCTCGCTGAAGTTGTAGGACGTGGTCTTCTTCTCCGTGGACAGATGTGCACCCTGCAGGCCGAGCAAGTTCTCCTTGGAGGAGGCGGAGGAGGAGGACCTCCCGCTGGCCGGGCTGCTGAAGTCCGCGGACAGCGGACCGGCCGCGTGCTCCGTCACCACGGCGGCCAGCTCCTCCGGCTTGGAGAACAGCGCGTGCCCGGTCAACACCTGGCTCGGGTTGCACGGGAACGCTCTCAGCATCATGTGCTCGTGAAGCACCGGGGGGCTCTGGTTGTGGAAGGTGCCGCCGGGGAGGCACAGAGGCAGGGAGGTGTCCGACACCAGCCGACCGAGCGACTTGAGCGGGTGCGGGAGGCTGTGCGTCCCCGGGAAGCTGTAAGGATGCGCGCGGGGGAAGAAGCCCCGGACTGGACTGTCCCTCAGCATGACAGGGATGCTGGACATGATGGAGGATGGAGGGAAGGTCCACTGGGATTTTGTTTCTTAATAGACTAATAAAGAAGGAGGTAAAAGAGGGTGAAAAGTAACCACAGCAGGTATGATTTTGTCTAACCCCAACAGTTTTTATCATAACAAACAGATAATATCCAAAACTATAGAGGGGGCTGCAAAAGAAGAACATCTGCAGTAAAATAAAGACAGCCGATTTTGCAATATTTCCAGCTGAGGGGTCACACAGCACCCGGTTTAAACACGTGTTTAAAAAAAAAACAACCTGCTTCCCAGTCAGCCAGTAAATAGAGAGACAAACCAGGGTCATGACACCAATCAGAGCACAGTCAGCCCAGAGCAGAGGTCAGCATTAATGAAGCATTTTATAGACCTTGACAATAATTTAGAGAACGCGCAGGGCAAGAAAGAGACACGCGTAAAAAGGATGGAGTGCGTCCACGCTCCGTGCGTAAATTTACGCGTTGACCTCCACAAAAGTGTAACTTATCTAAAACGATTTACCTGATAATGAGGGTCAGTTCATTTTTTTTAAATTAAACGCAAAATAAACTTACCTTTTGAAATGATTTTTTTTTTCAGAGAGAAGTTAACCCAAAAATGAACCCGATCAAACTTCTGCAGCCTCCGTCCTGCTGCCTGTGTGGGGCTCTGTGTGGTCATCTGAGGACACCCATTGAGCCCAAACAAGCATGTCTGATGAAGATGATGCTCCTCAGCTTCCTGCCTTCCATTGGCTGGGAATCAGCTCATGCATCTCAATACACATCTTTCTGCAGGCAGAGGGCTTTAAAGGGCCAGGTGCTCAAAATGTGAAAAGAGCAAAGAACAAACGTTTTAAACAAATCTATGACATCATCTGCTGAATGCATTTTGATGTAATATTTGTATCTGATCATTAGGGCAAAATAAGATCCGCTCTTCAAATACTGATCCATTTTTTCCAGCAGCCAACAGTCATAACAAAGTGTTAAAAAGAGTTTATTAAATGCCCCAAATTTGAGAATAAATCCAGCCATCAAGGACAAATGTAAACTATTACTTAAACAGAGTTGAAGCCAAATTATGTGGATTTTCAAAAGCTTTGCAGGAAGATGTTTTACAAGAGAAATATTCAGTTGCACTACTTTTTTTTTTTTTTTTTACCCTTAAACCAAATTAGATAAATGTGAGCTTCCTTTAAACTTTACAATGTTTATGTTAACAAATAAAAGAGCCTTGGCTGCGATAAGTCATGTGAAACAGTTTGCTGATAAATATTTAAATTTTATTAAACCAGCTCAACAACTGCAGCACTTATGACAAAACATGTTCACCTTTGACGAGTTGCGTTTAGTGATTTGTTGATGTGGTTTGAACTTCAGGGCCACCGTAGATTTATCGGACCTGTTTGAATCTTTTAATGTAACAGGCAGTTTATGCACTTAAATTGCTACAAACTACTTTTATAGCAATGCGGACACAGCCTGCAGAGTGTTTGAGCACATGTGTACTAAGTTATTTATGGAGTTTAATGCGCGACTAGCTTTAATCAATGTTTAAACCTTAACTGATTTGATTTCGGCGAGAAATCCGTTGCCTAGCAACCCCAAATCAACTTCCGGTTTCAAAACCGTCAACAGACTGGCTGCTTCTTGTCGATGGGTGCAATGTTTATAACATTGAAACAGGTTTCTTCTTAAACTGTACATTGAGGGTAAGTTAGAGTAAATATTTAAGAAGGTTAAAATTAAAAATTAGTTTATTTTAACCGTAGCTGGTGAACAGTGCTAGCATAGCACCCGTTAGCTCGTTGGTTAGGCTTTAGCTTGCTGTGAATTTATTTCAGTATAGCTGTTTTGAACAGCTGCTGAATGGCTTTAAGTGATCAACAGATTTTTATTTTTATTTTTTAACCCTAGACCACAAAATGGGAAGAAAGTCGGGGAAGGACAGAAAAACTCCATGCAATGAAACGGTAATATAAAGTAAATTAAGCCTTTTCATCTTTACCCATAAAAGCAGACTTAACTTGCCTATGATTATGCTGTATATGGTCCCAAATATGAAATAGATAGCTATAGTTTGGTTAAAATTGTACCATATTACCTCTCCTCTCACTCAGTTTGAGTCACTACCTGTGGAAATAAAGACTCCAGCTACAGCTGTGTTGCTGTTGAACTCTCCAGAGGAGGATATTCTTGTAAAAGCATGTATAGTTATCCGCATTTTTGCAGAAAAAGGTACAGTAAAACACCCTAAAACATTTTTTGTGTTAACTACTATCTTTTAAACTACTTTTCCATTGACCCTACCTGACTTAAAGCCACATTTAATCTCAATCATTACTTTTTAATGGTTAGTTCCCTCCTTGCTTGAAGTTAGTTTGCTGAGTTTTGTTGTTCTTCGTCTCCCCCTGTTGTCAGGAGATGAGAATAAGGTTTCTCTGCTGGGACTTGGAGCGTTGGAGCCTCTCTGCAGGCTCATCAACCACAACAACAAATTGGTCAGAGGCAATGCCTTCATGGCTCTGGGCATCATGGCCACCTGTGGTATGTTGTGTAACATACATCACAAGAATGCAATGAATTCTGATGATTAACAATACAATGCATATACCAGACGGTCAAGTTTTCTGACCATTTATTTGCATGACTGAATTACTCTGTTGAATTAGTCAGAATCTAATGTTATTGGCTTAAACAAAATGAGTGAGGAGTTTACAATATTGAGCTTTTTCATAATATTCTAATTTTCCGAGACGCTTAGTTTGGGGTTTTCATAATCTGTAAACCATTAACGTAAAAATCCGAGAAATAAATGCTCGACATATCACACATCACTCTGTGTGTAATGAATCTATATACAAGTTTCACTTTCTGGAATGACTGACAGTAAATAACTTAACATTTTCACGAGATTCAAATTTTTTGAGAAGCACCTGTATAGTGAGTTGTTCTCTGTTTTGACAGGTGACGTCAGCAGTGCTTTGAAAAAACTAAATGCCATTCCATCAATTATAGAAAGACTCTCACTTGGAGGTATTTTTTTTAAAAATCTACATTTATTGTAGGTGCTCAATATTTTTAAGGCAGTCACAATCTAAACAATAAACTTTATGTATTTGTTTCTTTGCCTCAGAGGATACAGTGATCCATGAGTTTGCAACACTGTGTCTTGCCTCTCTGTCAGTAAATTTCATCAGCAAGGTCCAAATCTTTGAGAACAATGGCCTGCCACCTCTAATTGTTCTCCTATCTAGCTCAGACCCAGACGTCAGGAAGAACTCACTTGAGATCATCTTTAACCTGGCTCAGGTGAGTAGTTTATCTTATTTAACTATGTTATTGTTTTGGTTGTTTTGTAACTTTTGTGATTTCGCTGAATACAGGACTACAAAAGCTGCCAGGCCATACATGCGTTAGGTGGAATCCCTCCGCTTTTGGATCTGCTGAAATCAGAGTTTCCAGTCATTCAGCGTCTGGCTTTAAAGACGCTGCAGAGAGTCACGACAGATGAAGACACACGCAGCACCTTCAGGAGCGAGAGGGGCTTTGAAAAGCTGATCAATATCCTCCATAACAAGGTGAGCGGGAAGGAAAGAGACGGTGTTTCATATTACATTTTCATTCTGCGCTCCTGTATATATTTTTATTTTCACAGGAGTTTAGTGACTTACACGGTGAAGCTTTACAAGTAGTGGCCAACTGTCTGAGTGACCGTGAGGCCGTCCAGCAGATCCACGAGGATGGAGGACTAGCGAGGCTGATGGACTTTGTCCTCATCCCCAACAATCCTGAAATCCAATCCACTGCAATTAAATGTCTCACCAGGGTGGCACAAAACTGTAAGCACATATATAAAAAATTACTTTATCTTTGTATCACAACAGCTATTTTTTATTTTTGCTAATGGTTATGAATGTGTACATAGCTGAAAGCCACAAAGTTCTCCATGAGCAGGAAGTAGAGAAAGTTCTAGCAGAGCTTCTGTCTGTGGCGGATGTCGGCGTGAAAGCGTCTGCCTGTCAGGCTGTGGCCGCCATCAGCTTCTACCCACCCAGCAAAGACAGCTTCAGAGACCTGGGTACCACTCAGCTGCATCAGGACCAGCCCACTCATTGTAACAAAATGTCAACGCGTGTAATGTTTTTGTGTTTCAGGTTGCATCTCTGCAGTGGTCCAGCTGCTGAGCAGTGAGAGCCTTGAAGTAAAAAAGGCAGCGACCAAGGCTCTTTCTATCCTTACACAAAACAACCAGCCTAATTCTCTGTGAGTGGCAAACCTGACCCCTTGACCTCTGATATCCACATATGTCAGATAAGAAGGGAAGTGCAGTTCATGTATATAATTAAAAAATGCATCTGGTTTTTGTCAGGTCTTAAAATTGCCTAAATGCATAAATCACATTACACACGGTCATTTTATTAATTTCACAAAAACTGAGCAAAAAGGCAGAAATGGAGTGGGAAAACTGAACCAAACACATAGAAAGTCATAGAACAAGCAAATTTAAGGTGATTATATTCTGTTGGACTTATACTGTAGTCTTTTACATAACTCAGACAAGATGTAGACTCAGTCTTTTTGACATTTCTTCAGAGTATTGAAGTATCCTTCTTAATCAGACATGGGCAACTTAAGGCCAGAGGACCAAAAGTGGCCCTTGGACAATCTCCATCTGGCCCCCAGTGCCCTTAGTAAGAAAAAACACACAAAAAAAACACTTTAAAATGAATTGATAAAAACCAGCAATTTATCAACAAGACCATTAAATTTAAATTAAACATCTTATGAAAAACTTAAATTTTTTAAGTCATTGTGTTTCCAGAACTAGACAGAACATTAAAGACTTAGAAACACACATATGTAAGTTTGTTTTTGCATATTTCCACTAACACGCATAACATGTTAAGCTAACGTGTATAATATAATGCCTCAAGAGCCAGTTTACAAAATACGTCTTATATTTCTTAAGGATATTGGAAAGACGTGTTTTAAAAAGCATGCTAACTATGCTACAGCAAGAAAAAGCCTGAAAAAGGTCTAGAGCATCTGTCATAAAGAAAGTTTTCCAATTCTCCATTCGGCCCTTTGATTGCTTTAAGTGACTTGATAAGACCCTTTGGGAAAAAAAATGTTGCCCACCTCTGCTCTTAATTAATCCATTTTGCTCACTGCAATTCAGCCCAGTCATAGGTTGAAGTTTAGAAAATTAGGATTGGAACAAATGATCTGCATCACCGCATCTAAAGTTTGTGTCAAACTGGTTGCAGAGCTGCAGAAATGACCCAAAAGAGCAGGAAACAAGACGCGGTTTAAATAACTTAAAAAGAAGTCAAATTAGGCTCATAGTTTACTAAATATCATATTTTAATGTCTTAATACAACACAATTATTGTGCAGTTTAAAAATAAGATTGTAGACATTTACTATTTGTGAGAATCCAAATGTGTAGCTGGAAATGCAAATTAAATGTTTACAAAAGACTAATAAAGGATATTGATTATTTTCCTCCACTATTCTAAAATGATTTGTTTACATGCATAACGCAGGACATTTTACATCTACTGCACTTCCAGTGTTTCCTTACATCCCTTCTTTTATGCCATGGGTTTGCTTTTTCTACTTTACCAGTCCCTACACTTCAAGAAACAACGTATATATTACTCTGTATAATTATGTGGGAGAGCATAAATTAGAATAAGTTGATCAGTTGGTCAACTGTTCACCAACATGGTGTTTTCCAGGGCTGTGTATGAGGCCGGGGGCCACAAGGTCCTCGTCCAGCAGCTGTGTGGCAGCCTTCCAGGCACAGCGGCCAGTTCTGCTGCCACACTCTGCAATATGGCTGGACAGGAGCTCATCAGATCCAGCATCTTGCTGCACGGAGGCATGCAGGCCCTGGTAGAACCTCTGAAAAGCAAAGATCCTCAGGTGCTGATCAGCAGCACGCAGTGCGTGGCAGTTCTGGCCTGTGAGGCAGACGCCAGGATAAAGGTTTGTGTTTGTTAAAGGATAAGATCATCATCACTTTTAATGTTTTTTATTTAGCAAATGTTATTTTTGCTTTCTTACATCATAACCTCATAAAGCAAAATAAGTAAATGTACATTTTTAATATGAATTTATAACCAGTGAACATGTTTACTGCACAGTTACAGAGAGCTGGAGGCCTGCAGCCGCTGGTGAATCTGCTGCGTTCCCGTGACAAGGAGGTGCTGCGCTGCGCTTCCTTTGCTGTGAATATTTGTGCCAGTGATAAACCCTCTGCAGTGGAAATGTGCAAACATGGGTAAACACAAACAAAACTATTATACTTGAACATGTGCTGAATTGTAGTAACACAAGTGTCTCAGTGAAAACACCAAAATGTATGTTGGTAATCTCTGACATGTAATTTCAGAAACAGCCAGCAGGGGGCGACATAATTTTTCCCTTCTTTTCAACATAATTTTTATTTTTTGTTCAGTACATTTGTTATTACTGTCCATGTCTAAATGTTTATTTCTGTGCCACAGAGCTCTGGAGATACTTCAAGAAATCAGTCAGTCAACAAATCGTAGAAACTCTTTCAGTGACGTGGCCCTAATCAGCCTGCTCAACTCCAACTTACCAGCTAAATTCAGCCTGACGGGGCAGTTGACTTCCAACGACAACATTGCTGGTGGATTTTATGATGCAGGGAAGGTTTGTTGTCTGTAGTTTTTCTTTTTCTACGCACACGTGTTGAGAGACAAGAACAAAAGACTAAACTTTTCTTCTGATCGGATGTTTCTGTGCTACAAAGTGTTCTTAAACTTAATTAATATAAAAAAGCAAGGACAGACCTTCTATGTTTAAACTCTGACAAATAGTTTTCACATGGGAGAAAATATTTAAACGTGGAAAATGGAAAACCAGAACACTTCTTGCCTCTCAGGGTTTCAGAATCACAAACTATAAAAAATGTGGGCAACAACTTTTAAATATTATTGGGTGAATGAATGCTTATTAAGCATTCACACTACTGTATTGTGATCCTGTTTATATTTCTTATCCTATCCCTATTCCATGTTTTTTGGCATCTATCTCATCCCACAGTTTTTAAACTATTTCAACAAATCATATCAAAACGTTCAGCTCCTTCAGGAGAATGGTACTATGACTTTTGGTGTTGGTGCAACTTTAGCTTTTTGAAATATTTAGCCTTTTCTACCACTTTTTTCCTCAGAAAATGAACTGAGTTCATTTTACATCCTTCAAATCTTTAGATCTGTTTAAAACCTTTTATTGCCTCTTTCACATTTTGTTCTGCTTCAGCTTCCTTGTACAAATAATAATTAAAAAAACAGCTACTGTCAGCCAATTTCAGCTGTTTTTTCAGCTGCTTTGGGCTCTTCAGAATCTTTCTTCTAACTACAAAATTTTTGTGCTTCTTCTAACTTCTTTCAGCTAATTTCAGCTTGTTATACTCCTTTCAGCTTATTGCAGCAAGTTTAAGCTTTTTCTGCTATTTCAGCTTCTATTTACAGTAGCTGCTTTTATGCAAATTTTAGCTGCTCACCTAATTTCACACTTTTTGCCCTTGTTTCAAACTTTTTTCAGCCTAATTCAGCAAAAATGTGCTCTCTCAACTTCCTTCTGGTAATTTAAACTTCTTTCTGCTTTTTTAGCTACTATTCAGCAGATTTTTGCTAGTTTCAGCTGTTTTCAGATAATTTCCAATTTTTTGTGTACATTTTTGTTTCTTTAAAACTAATTGGGCACAACTGTGCTCTATCCACTTCCTTCTGGTAATTTAAGTTTCTTTCTGCAGTTTCAGCTACTTATAAGCTATTACTTTTTAATTTCAACATTTTTTTTAGCCATTTTACTAATTTTTGTGCAAATTTTTGCTTATTTAAACCAAATTCAACAAATAAGTGTTCTTCCTGCTTTCTTCTGCTAACTTAGGCTTGTTCTTCCATTTCAGCTACAGTTCAGCATGTTTTTTTATTTCAGCGGTTTTTCAGCAAGTTCTTCAGCAATAAACATTCACACTGCATTTTCACAGGAAATGCAGTTTCTCTGTCTTGATTCTTTCTCTCGTTATCAAACCATGACATTTGAAGACTGACGACCGGACCTAAGAAGATTTCTTTCTTTGTGTGTTGCAGGTTTGTTCAGGCCGGAGGATTCTGACTTTGGAGGAACTGTTCAAAGAACCAGTCAACCTGCACCGACCCATTTTTGTTGTTGGCATGGCAACAGTGTATAAATCCATCAACACATTTACATTTAATCTAAATGCAGTTTCCATATGGAACAAGTAGGAAAAGTAAAAAACTCATTAATATCCAGAGAAGTAAATCTGTTTTTTTTTTTTTTTTTCTTTTTGTTGCGGTAGAGAGACTGTAGATCTGCCAGAAGAGAAACAAAAGAAAAGATCAGAATCAGCCATCAGCAATAAAAGAGATGGCAGGACACTAAGGTGCATGTTCATGCAGAGTGTAAAGACAGAACAGGGAAGAGGAGTGAACACTATATGGCTGAAGTTCAGCTGTTAATTTTCATAGAGAATATAAAACTGATTTTCTCTTTAATGGAGAGTTTGTTGTGAAGTGTCTGACCGTCTGTACAGGATGAGGAATGAGGCTGAACGTGACGATGAGGCTCACTCAGCAGAGAAACCACAGACGACCTCTGATGATGGCTCATTGCAGATGCTGGTTAAAAAGGCTAAAGAATCCATCTTCCCTCTGAGCGATGAAAAAGAACAATATGCTGCACTGGGCAGGTGAGAAATGAACAAAATAAAACACACACACAAAAAAAAGACCAGCTAGAGCAATTGATTCTTCACAGTCACGAAAACCCAGATCGAACTTGTCCAACATTTTGAATTTCCTCAGGCTTGTGAGTGAAGCCATGGGTGGAGCAGTGGTGGTGGAAAAGCTGCATGAGTTCCCATGGGTGCTGCACCTCAGTGAGCTCAAGTTTCAGCTCAAATCCAACGTTATTCCCATCGGTTTGATCGACAAGGGCTTCTTCTGCCACAGAGCGCTGCTGTTCAAGGTGCAACTCCCACCGAGTTATCAGCCAATGTACTTATAGCGTGAACCCTTATTAAGCGTTCACACTATAGTGATCCTGTTTATAGTTATTATTCCAGTTTCCTTAAATTATTCCGTACGTTTTTCGGCACCTAACTCGTTCCATAATTTTTGTGCCATTTCAGCAAATTTCAAAACAGCTGTTTTTCCCCCAGCTGTTTTGTGCTTCTTTCTGCTGACTACAACTTTTTTTTTTTGCTTCATCTAACTTCTTTCTGCTAATTTCAGCTTATTTCTACAAGTTTCAGCTATTTCAGCTACTATTTATAGCTGTTTTATACAAATTTAAGCTTTTATGGCAAATTCTACATTTTTTTAACTTGTTTAAACTTTTTCAGCCTAATCCAGCAAAAACGTGCTCTACTTGCTTCTGATAATTTAAGCTTCTTTTGGCTTTTTTAAGCTACTATTCAGCTGTTTATATTTGCAAATTCTGCTTTTTTTTTTTTTGTTCTCATTTCTGCTTCTTTAAGCTTAATTGGGCACAGGTGTGCAGTCTCCCTTATTTCTGGTAATTTAAGGTTATTTCTGCTTTTTAGCTCCTATTCAGCTGTTTTTTGCTACATTGTGCTTTTTTTTTTTTTTTCAGAATCTTTGTTTTTTTTTTGGGCTCATTTCTGCTTCTTTAAGTCTAATTGGGCACAATTGTGCTCTCCGCTCCCTTCTGGTAATTTAAGTTTTTATCTGCCTTTTATCTACTATTCGGCAGTCTCTCATCAC
>JARVGQ010000760.1:21010932-21027725 GCA_031762355.1 Hypsolebias martinsi
CCAATACCAAAAGTCATAGCAGGATTGTCCTGAAAGAGCTGAATGTTTTGATTTATGATTTGTTGAAATAGCACAAAAACGGCAGGATGAGAAACACGCTAAAAAATGTACGGACGAAAAGTGGATCACAATAGTGTGAATGCGTCGTGAACATTCACACAATAAAAGTCATTTTGTTTTACTGTAAAAATATAATAGTTAAAACGGGCTATCACTGCCATGCAGCTGTAATGTTTACTGAAGAGGCCTGAGGGACTTCAGGTAAATAAGTTGCAGTGGCATGAAGTGTCCACCAGAGAGCAGTCCACCTGGAATGACAGATATTTACTGTTCGTGACCAACTGGACAGAACAGAACCAGCGTCTTCAGTGCTGAGCTTCCAGACAATATTTGTTGAGCATAAAAATGCTGTGAAAGATAACAAGGGTGCCAAAAATGTCAGATAGAACATTTATCAGGAGGGCTCAAGGACTGCACCATGGTCATGCCTCTATTTAGACGTTTGCTCCATCACAAAGTCAGCCTACAATGATAAACTACACAAGGCTGATATTACAGAGAGCAGCGTGAATATGTAGGAGAGACCTAGAGAGAGTAATGGAGTGAGTGGGGGGTGGTGGGAGAGAGAAAAGCCCTAATGAGGTCAGGAATGATGTAATGCCTGTACGCTCGCTTTCCTCCTCCTCCTCCTCCTCTCCTCCCACTTTCAATTTCCTCCACTTGGAGCTGCTTTTACTCCTAATGGGTCCAGTTTCTATCAATTCTTTTAACTCGCTCATTCAAATGCATGTCTGCAGTGCACGCTCCGTACGCTCTTTGTGTTGTGCAACCTCTAACTGTACACACTACAACGGCATTTTGAGGCAAACGTTTAAAGGATTTCTTGAGTATGAATCACGTTTCGACAACGGCGTTGAAGCGTTTATTAGAAAAGCAGCTCAGAAAAACACTTTAAAGTTGCACACAAGAAGAAAAGAAGACGTGCACACTAATTCTTGTTCTCATTTGGTCGTGTAGAAATGAACTGTCAGCTGCTGATGTGTCCCACATTTCAAGTCACTCGGGCTGCTGCTGCCTGGCATGCAAATGTTTCTGACTCCTCAGACAAAGATAAATCTGTATGAACTTACCTAATATCTGTTTCAAACACCTGCACTATAGTGCATTTTTAACACCATACTTGTGGATTTCAGTGAAGGATATTCATATATTTTTTTTTTTCCTAATCAGCTCTTTGTTGTTTCACAAGAAAGGGAACCAAGAAACGGAGTGAGAAAAGCAGAAGTGCCTCATGTCATGAAAGGAAAACGAAAAGTCGCCACACGTTGGCCTTTGCTAGTTAAAAACTATATAGAATTAAAAGTAACACTTCTATGTACAATAGTCCCTCACTACTACTACCTGCAATAAACGAGGATCTAATGTACATCCACGTAGTAAAATAAAAAATAAAGCATTACAGTAAATAACTGTAGAGCTGGAAGTACAGTTATTTTGGGACTATTTTTAATTAAAAATGTACTGACATGCTACTAAAATATGGCCGAACTGTGCAATATAGTTTATGAACTATTAGGAATACTGATTCAGCGTCCACATCTTTGTTTTATTTTCCCTCATATTTTTGTAACTACTTCTGTATACTTTATTTTAACTATTCCATTTTCAAAACCTTCAGCTCATTCAGAAGATGGGGGCTATGACTTTTAATTTTTGTATTTTTTTTTTCAGTTTTCAAAACAGTTTCTCCATTGAGAGCTTTTCAATTTCTTCAAAAGCAACTCTGAAATCTGCTTCAGCATTATTGCTTCATTTTTTTTACATCTTATTATTATACTTCAAGTTTTTAGTATGCCTTTTGCTACTTTTGGCCAAATGTTCAGCTGTTTTTAGCTTTAACAACTCAGCTGTAGCTAATTTCAGTAGTCATTTAGCACTCAGCGCTGCATTTGTTCAGAGAATACAATTTCTCTAGTTTAACATGCTTTTATTAAATGCATATTTAATAACATACTCTGTATTTGTATATACAGTACATTTAAGATATAGTACTAGATCTTTTTTCTTTTTGCTGCTGCTTCTGCAGCCATAGTTTATCAGCCCATTGTAAAGAAGAAACACTGATTCGAGCAGCAGTGACTATTTCCAAAGGCAACGAGCGTCCATGTGATTGCTGCAAACTCAGTTTTTCTAAGTGTTTATCAAACTGTATTTCAAGTTTGTTTTGTCAGGGGATTATTAAAAATAAAAAAAGTCATATTTTGAGTGCCAGCTTGGTTACGACAGCTACTTAAGAACATATTTATGATCTCAGATCAAATTGCACACCACATCCGATGTCTGCGATAACAAACTGAAAAATACGTGAGGAGAAAGCTGC
This sequence comes from Hypsolebias martinsi, assembly GCA_031762355.1. Taxonomy (NCBI): domain Eukaryota; kingdom Metazoa; phylum Chordata; class Actinopteri; order Cyprinodontiformes; family Rivulidae; genus Hypsolebias; species Hypsolebias martinsi. The sequence goes on from JARVGQ010000760.1 coordinate 21,013,313, forward strand.
ATTTTGAATGCGTCTGCATAAAGTCACAGCCTGAAGGTTGTCAATTTATAAATATCTTAATTAAATGTAGAGACTTAAAAACAATAACGGAATGAATTGAGCTGCAGAGATAAAAGTGTGTGTAAAGATGCACAAAAACAGGACAAAAAAAAAGTGCAAGTCCTCTCTGGAGTCGCACAGTGTGTGGCAGCAGAGCGTCTCTGGCAGGTGGGACAGAGCTGGAATGTGAAACAGCCGGATGCTACGGCTGCGGCTGCTTTGGTGAGCCAGAGAGTAAAGATACAGGCTTTTAGCAAACGGGGCGGCCACTTGTCAGGACTGGCAGACGGCAAAGGGACAGTGAAAAGAGATGCTTTAATGACGGAGAAATGCTGATTAATCATCATCATCTGTCTAGAGTGGGAAACGAACAGCGTTTTCGTTGTTGATAACCGATCGTTGATCCAATCAGATTTATTCAAACTGAGCAGGCCGTACAGTCACCAGAACCCTCAACTCTGCTCTGATTTGATTTCTTGTTGAGCTCGACCCTGCCCATCAATAATTCAGCTCTGAAACAACCATGAGGAGGAGCCAGGGAAAGGATGGCGAGGGGAGTCGGTGAGAAAACAGTGGGTGGGGCTGGCACAGGGGCGGATGACTCTCCAACTAGTACAGTGAGTTTTCACACCGGGCCAAGCAGCGGATCACCATACCAGGAACACGAAAACTCTCGCGCACATGAAATGACTTCGCTGAGGTCACAGCTTCTCTGACAAATGGCATTTTTCTCATGAGTGAAATCTGTTAAACTGGAATGAGCCATCGCTGACTGAAGGAGTGAGCGATTCAACCACCACCTCTGTGCGCAACTATTTCACTGGCACCATCAAGGCAAGTGAGAATAAACATTCAGTTTCTGTTCGGTGCCGCCACAGAATAAAGCCTTCAAGATTAAGGTGCACAGATTAAACCGTCGTTTCCTTTCCCCCCGTTTGCTTCGTGCATGCTCTACAAATGCAGCGCTCCCTCTCTCCACCATCTCCATGGCAGCAGAGAGGACACGCAAGCACACATGGCTCATCATTTTCACTCTGCATGCCGAGGCCGGGCTCTCCTGGGGGGTATCTACACCTTTCTCATCTCACATTCTTTGTTCAGCTCAACAGTTCCTTATTATCCAACAAATCACATTTTCCTCGTTTTCACCGAGTACCCAAGCACGAGTCTCGATGCAAAAATGTGACTAGTGTAGGGAGTAGCTTATGATTTAACTGCGTGCATAGGTAGTGAGCAATGAGTGGAGGGGTATTTGTATAATTCTTTTGTCATTCTGTGGTTTGACAGTGTTGTAATGGTATTCGCAGATTTGTGTCTTGAATGTGTTCGGTAGAGCAGGTTTCCTGTGTGAAAGCGATGAACCTGCTGATGCGTTGAGGCATCGGCATGTCAGCCCTGCTGTCACAGAAATTTTGAGTTCTAATGACTCCCTTCCCCGTCTTGGGAGTCCGGTGCCAAACCTGACGACTCTGGCCAAATGCAACCGGGATCAAATGGCTAAAGAACCACAGGCGCTTCTTCCAAATGTCACAGTTGTTTGAAGCTGGCAGCTAGACTCTCTCAGCTTGTGCTGCCAACACAAAGGTGCTGAAAGGACCAGATGTGTTTATACACCTTACTAATAAAACATGCTCGATGAGTCTGGAGTTGATGACGGGACTGTAAATTTAAACGCCATAATGTTTATTTCTTGATACTACTTATGAATGAAATGGCAACGTCGTGGAAAACGTGGGGCTTGGAGGAACAAACGTCGAGTAGCCAATCCAGATTAAAGCTCAAGTGGAGAAGCAAGAGGCAAAATATTTTAACACATTCATCCAGAGAGCAAAACAAAAAGTAAAACTTGCGTGGACAGTAGGAGGATACACTGACCTGCTCGATCCGGTCGTACTCTGCATCCTGTTTCTCCACCTTCACCTGGGGGTGTTTGTCCTCTTCGAACTTCACCTCTCCGAGTTCCCGCTTGCAGACCTTGTCCTTCATTACAGTGTCGTCCTTATCCAGTAGATAGCGCAGCAGTGCATTGTCCTTCTTCTTGGGGCTCAATGGCTCCTGCTTGGGAGTGAGTTCCCCCCCAGAAGCTGTGGGACCAGCACCCTGTGACTGGTCCTGGCCCAGTTCTTTGCCTGTCGCCTCAGCAGTGAGCTTGACCAGGTCTACAGGTGATGTACTGTTCCGAAGCAGCTGGTGGAGGATTTTGTGTTTTTCTTTGAGGGATGTGGCGTGGGTGCCCCCTCCTATGTGGCCACCTCGGACTCCTGTGGCAGCCTGCTCCTTTCCCTCCCCACCAGCGCTGGGCGACAGGGGAGTCTCCAGAGGTTCTGGCTTAGTGGTGAGCAACTGCAGTAACTTGGTGTGGCCCTTATTGTCGTGCATGTGGTTGTGAGCATCGTGGCCCTCGAGTGCCCCCTCCCTCTCCTCCTTGGGCTCCACCTGACCGGTGTCAGTTTGGACCTGGGTGTGTCCATGACTCACCTCTGGGTGAGGTCCGAAGTCTCCCGCTCCACCAGCGACGCTGCTGCTTCCTCCAAGTTTTGGAATCAGGTGAGCGTTTACCACTGAACCCCCTGTGACTCCAATTGGGGAACCTAACTTCTGGTCTGGTGAGTTCAGCGTGTGCGCATGTGGGGGGGCGTGTCCTACTCCGTGGCACTCGCTAAGGGCCTGTAGAGCCGACAGTGAACTGCTAGTGTAGCTGTTAGCAAGAGTGCTACTGCCGCCACCGCCTGCACTTCCAGGCCCTCCTCCACACATTGAGACAGGAGAAGGTGAGTGCAGGCTTCCTGCTACACGGGGGCTGCCTGCCCCCCCAGGGCTACCACGGTGCCTGGGTGACAGCATAGAGTTCTGTTGAGGTGGATGGGGCCCCCCAGCTGGACTGGGGCTAGCGCGTGATGGGCTGTTCATCCTCCAGTTTGGGCCCTGCTGAGGCAACTGCATCCCCCCAGTGTAGTTGTGTGGTGGGGGACAGCCAAAGCGGTAGCCTTGCATATGGCCCCCCATGGCCGCTGGCTCTCTGGGACCAGCTGGGCCTGGTGGGGAGAAAGGCGTGCTGTTGCTGCTGATAGTAGTGTCTTGGCCCTGAGGTCCTGAACCTGGCACACTCCCTGGGGTTGGTGGAGTCATGGAGGGGGTGGAGGAGTTCATTGGTCTGGGAGTCATCCCCATCTCTTGATTTCCATGACCCACATCCTGACCCATTCCACAGACCGGCTGCTCCCTGAACAAATACAAACGTACATTTGATTAGTGTTTCAACTGTTTTAATACTTTATTCATTTTCAGGCAACTATATAAAAAAAAACTAAAACACTTTTAATAACCTTTGAGTTTATATTAACTGATCACACAGTAGCAGGTGCTAATCAGAGAATGATGTAACCAAATTTTACATAAAAGAAAGCCATCTGTAAAGCTAGAACTGTACATTTTTCATCTTTAATAGATGAGATTAAAATAACCCCAGGTTTCTGTTCAGTATAGCTAGACTAATGAAAAGTCCCATCACGGTCAAGCCGTGTATCCCTACACCTTCAAGCAGTGATGACTTCATGAGATTCTTTATAAATAAAATAAAATAAAATAAATTCTGCTGTAGGACAAATTGACCACATTTCTTCACTCTGCTGTTCGTCTTTACGTGCTGGTTTTTGTCTTTCCTCCAACAGAAAGTACACCTGGACCTGCCAATCTGTGTCTGTTTCTACTTCCAGTCCTCTCAAACCCCAGCCGGTCGAAACAGATGGCCGCTCGTCCTGAGCCTGGTTCTGCTGGAGGTTTCTTCCTGTTAAAAGGGTGTTTTTCCTTTCCACTGTTGCCTTTGTGCTTGCTCAGGATGGGAGATGGTGAAGAAGTGAAGATTCAACGCATTCTGCTGGCTTCAATAAGTTCTACCAGTTAACTTTTATAAAGCGCCCTGAGATGACTTCTGTTGTAGCATGGCACTATTTAAATAAACTGAATTGAATTAAAACTTCTTTAAACGGGTACAAAAAAAAAACAACACATAACTCCATTCCCAGATTTTCTCCACTGCCTTACAGTCTATTTCTGGATTAACGTCAAGATTTTACTACTTTCTTTATTAGTTTATAACAGTCTTGCCCTTTCATATTTATGACATCTCACTTATAATAAAAACACTTTCATCTACCAACCAGTTTCTCTTAGAAGTTCCAATTTAAAATAAAAATGTAATTGGGCTTTTGTAATGGTTGTTTTGGAATAATCTACGTCTTAATTTAAGACTGCTGAAGCCATTTAATTCTCTGCTTAAGACTCGTTTGTCTTTGCCTTTTGACTCGAGCAGAGTATGAGACCCAAATTGAACTGATTATTTCATATTTTGTTTATGTATTTTAATTTGGCTTTTTTTGCCATTATGTATGATTCTGACCCAGCTGAAAAGCACAGATTTAGACATTATTCCATCAATACAGAACATATGAAGATGTTGGATGTGCTGCAGGGCACCGACAGGTTCAAACGTGCAGAAAAGATTAAGCTGTGGATTTGTCTTTTTCATACAAAAGTGTAAGTGATGAGACATACCTTTGAAGAATGTGCATGGACATGTAGAGTTGGGGTTCGTTCGTGGCATTTGAACGCATCAGTTTGCTCTTGGTGTGGGCAGAAACCATGGTGCCATCAGAGAGCGAGAACCGGTAGATGGGACTGAATGCTTGACCATGGCGAAGCACTGGAGACAATAATAACCCTTGTGTCAGTCCATCGTTTTACTTGAACCTTTCTTTTATTGTACTTTTGTAATCAATTTATAGTAAACAGTAATATCCTACTTACAGCAGCAAAAGAATAGTGAATGATGTCAAAACGTAAGCTTAAGTGACACAGTTAGCTTTTGTTAGAAGGGGCCCACAGTTCAAAAAGCAATTAAATTATATTTAAAGCAACTGATTAACCAACAGTTCATAGGAGTAGAGAGAGTTCCTTAAACAAGTTCTAGGGCCGAGGAGCAACTGATCTACCACCCATTAAACAGAACTGTTGTCTAATAACCGTATTACCTTCCTGCTGGTGTCTCTTGGCAAAAGACATCTCTCCATCGTTTTGTAGGTGGAACCTCTGGATGCAGCGCCTGACGAGATCTTCCCAGCCTGGCTTCATGGACGCTCTTAGCAGACTGGTATCCAAGGACGTTATCTTGCCTAAAGACAAACGTTAAGCATGTTCTAAACAGAAAGGATGGATTTGTTGTATTTCAAACGTGAAATTATTTCATTTCATTTAGTCATTTTATACAATAATTAAATACAACAATTACATGTATGTAATTTGAAAAGAAAAAAATACATATATATATATATAATATAAAATGAAAGGTAGCAGATGGAGAAAATATCTTATTAAAGCTGCTCCTTATTTATCTAATTCAAACAAAATTTCCGATAATTAATAAAATAAGTAAATAACTCATTCAACTTTCAATTATTCTTGTAACTCATTAAAATACATTCATTTATATCTGTTTAACAATTCAACTTTTACCAGTTTCTTAAAGACAGGACAGGGATTGATTTGGCTTCCTTAACATCTGTTATTAAGTTGTTCCATAATCCTACTCCCTGGATTAAGGTGGTTCGTCCCTTCAAACTAGTCCTAAATTGCGGTTTTACAAATACATCTCTCCCTTTGAGATTGTAGCAACTACATCTTTTCACAAAATACTTCTGGTTATTTGACGGTAGTTATTATAGAATTTTATTTGAAACAAGTTGTGAAGTTGCTTCAATGCAGACATAAAAACCGGAAAGAATGGCAAAAACTGATTAAATACAGCCACTGTTTTGACACCAAACAGGCGGTGGACGGTTTCCTGTCAAAAGTCACGAGCTTAAAAAGATAGATCCTGTACACTTGTGTCAACACACAGGCAGACACTTGACTCACTCACGTGCAATTTAAATGGTAGCAATAGCGCTTCTGAACGACTCCTGCCTGCATGACAGCTACAGGGACTCGTCACTGACATTAGAACACAAATCTCTCCGTACAGCGCGTTACTTCAGCGTTCACACTGTTGTTTTCATGTTTATACTTTATACTGAATGTTTGTTTTGCAATCAAAACTGCCCAGTTCGATTGGGAATTAATGGCTATGACTTTTATACATTTTGAATCATTTAAATTTAGAAAAATGTTACTCATAGAAACTGAGTAATTATTATAATTAAACCATGTGGGGGCTAACAGACAGTTGATAAGGGTCAAGCTTACGTCCATGCACACATATTCGAGTCTGCGTGGAAAACTACAGGAAATTACTAGAGGTCAGTGACCAACCATCAGTGCATGTGTGATGTGGTCCTGGGTGTGCATACTACATTAATGGCTTTAGTACATCAAAGTCCAGGTGGAAGGCAGATCAAATGGATACTTTACCTCCCAGGGCGCACGAAGTGGGAACAACGAACTGGTTCAGTCCTAGGGGTATTTAAATGATGTAATAAATGTTAAACATATAACTTCAATGTGAGGTGATTTATGGGCAGGAGATGTGGGATAAAATGCTGTTGGGGGGTTAGTGAGTCACTATATTACTCTTAACACGCTGCAAAGTTTCACTTCGAGAAACAAATGTGTGAGGGGAAAAAAAAAAATCAATATTAGAGGAAGGTGCAAATTAAAACCATTGGTTTAGTTCCCCAAGTTTGGTCTCTGCTGTATTAATGTGTAGACCCGAGCCGTCCGAGTGTTTTTTGTACCTTGCAGGTCCTGGCGTGTAGTGAAGCTCTCATGCGTGGGAAGCGCAGGCCTTTCCTTCGTGGGCACCCTCCGAGCAACGCAGATCAGACACGACTGAAAGTCTTGGGGCGAGAGGGGGAATGAATGGGAAATAGACGGGATGGGTGGAGGAGGTAACAAAGAGGACAGGGCAGAGGAAAGATGGGGGGGTGTGAGAGGGGAGAACGGGGGCGTGAAGGATAGAGGTAGAGGGATGGAGCGATAATGAAATGCATGTTATTCCCAGGCAGCATAATTAATACAGTTATTAATGAGCACGGGGATCGAGGCTCTGCTCCTTTCATGAGGAGCAGCTATTGCTGGCAAGGGAAATGATGTAGTGTGACCTTTGAGGAGTTGTGTGTGTGTATATGTGCGCATATGGTTTCAGCCAAAGTGTCATTTCACAGTGACAACCCCTCCCTCCAGACCAACTTCAGACTGTCAAAAAAAATGACCATCTTACTTTCCTGTGCCAGTAACATCCACAATCCTAGGAGCTATTGGCTTCACACACCAACATGCACACAAATCTCTTACAGTGTAAATGTTTATGAAGCGTTCACACTATTGATCCATTTTTCTTCCGTACGTTTTTCAGCATCTTACTCGTTCCACAATTTTTATGCTATTTCAACAAACCACATATCAAAATGTTCAGCTCTTTCAAGAGAAGGGTGATATGACTTTTAGTACTGGTGCAATTTTAGCTTTTTGAAATATTTAGAATTTTCTGCTACTTTTTTTTTTTAATTCAATACATATATTTAAATTCGAATTTAAATTTTTTTTCAGCTACTTTCAGCTTTTTTGTGATCCTTTCAGATTCTTTCTGCTAACTAGAACATTTTTCTGCTTCTTCTAACTTTTTTCTACTAATTTCAGCTTATTATGCTCCTTTCAGCTTTTTTATGCAAGGTTCAGCTTTTTCTGCTATTTCAGCTCCTATTTAGCTGTTTTACGCTAATTTTAGCTTTTTTGACTAATTCCACATTTTTGCACTAATTTCAATGTTTTTCAGCTTAACTGAGCAAAAATGTGCCCTCCACTTCCTTAGTTTAATGTAATTTAATTAATGTTAATTGATTAAATAAATAATAAAATAAAAATGTAATTTAAGCGTCTTCCTGATTTTTAGCTACTTTTAAGCTGTTCATTTTTTTTTCTAAATTCAGCTCTTTTCAGTTAATTTCTACTTTTTTGTTCTCATTTCTGCTTCCTTAAGCCTAACTTGAACAAAAGTTTATTCTGCTTTCTTCTGCTAATTTAAGCTTATTCTATCTTTTCAGCTACCTTTTTAGCCCTTTTTTTTTTTTTTTTGCTAATTTCAGCTGTTTTCTGATAAATTCAAGTTTTTGTGGTCATTTCTGCTACTTTCTGCCTAATTAATGTTGTTATGCTCCTTTCAGCTTTTTTGCCCAGTTTCTGCCTTTTCTACTCCTTCAGCTACAAGCTGAAAGAGCTATTACCGGTAGATCTTTTAATGCTAATTTTCATCAAAAGCAAAATCAGCTAATTCCACAGTTTTTTTAAAGGTTATTACAGCTCTTTCTGCTTCCTTTTGGTAGCTGAAGCTTCTGTCTGCCTTTTCAGCTCTTTTCTGCTGTTTTGTTTTCTAATTTCAGCATTTTTTTAAACTAATTTCTTAATTGTTGTGCTAAATTCCGCTTATTTAAACCTAATTCAGCAAATGTGTGTTCTTTCTGCTTTCTTCTGCTAAAGTATGCTTGTTAGTCCATTTCAGCTCCATTTCTGCATTTTTTAAAGCTAATTTCAGTTGTTTTTCAGCAAGTTCTTCTGCAATAAGCATCCACACTGTATAGTCGCAGGAAATACAATTTCTCTAGTTCTGAATTGTAAACGGAACCTTGTGGGTGATCCGACCATTAAAATTAATTTTTCCTCACTTCCCTTGTCCTTCCTCCTCGAGTTTCTGTTTGCGGCTGAACAAATTCCTGCAAATGTAACCACTGATCTTCCCTGGCTGCTCTAGCACGCACGCACGCACGCACAAACTCACACACGTCTGGTCCTGGTCACACTGGTTGGCAAACAGCTGGTGCATAGAGGAAGCAGCTAGCTCAGACTCAGCTTGAAGCTTTCATTCACCACTGATTTACAATTTACCCAAAAAGCACAGTTGGTTGTGTAATGGAAATATTTGAAGCACTTTAAATAATAATTCATGAAAAAAAAAAAAGCAAATCCGTGCCAAACTTTTCTCGTAGTCGCCCAAGTAGGCACATTTGCTCCCATTAATATACTGTAGTGTCATCTGGCACATTAAAATAGATACTAGACTTGAAAAAGAAGTTTTGTGGTCTAATGAGTTAAAAATTCCTGTCAAGTTGACCCTCTTCAAAATAAGATTCAATTATTATAAAACCAATATCTAACTTTGAACTTAAATTGATCATGTTTACTTTTGCCACAACATGCATGCAGTTTATAGCAAATAAATGAACAGATATAGCACACAAGCTTTTAACAAATTACATTTCCCCTCTGTGAATGCCAGTCAAGAAAACATGTCTGAATACCATTTTTACCAATTTCTAAACCATCTTTAATGCTTACAGATCATTTTTAGCACTTTATTTCTTGAAAAGCCATAAATACTTGATTTAAAAAAAATAGTCTCCATTTAAAAAAAATATATATATTTTTTTTTAAATGGAGACTATTTTGTGCAAATATATAGTATATCTACTTTTTCGTCTTCAGTTGTCATGTAGTACCCCGTGAGACACCCTGCTGGTGCAAACGTTATGTTCATGTGTCAGTGGGTGTGGAGAGTAAAGTTAAAACTCTGTCATCTAAAAGGTGAAGGTTTCAGTGTAGGCTACCTGTTCAGTCTGTAGGCAACCAGCTCTTGCACGGCCTCTTTAACTATTATCAACATGAATAATTAGGCCTGTCACGATAACAACTTTTGCTGGGTGATTGATTGTCTCATAAATTATTGCGATAAACGTTAATATTGTTTGAAATTTGACAATAATTAATAATTATTGTCAAATTTAAGAAGAAATGTTGGTTAATTAATTTTGCAAGTATTAACCATTTTAACCACCGGATGGCAGTAGAAGACTGTTTGAACCAAAGGATAGATAGTGAGGGAGCAAGCAGCGTGGCTATTTAAGAAAAGTGGGAGAGAGGCCCCTTGACGTGGCACGGGCTGTCTCTTTCTTGTTTTCGGTTCTCAAAATGGCGGACGCTCTGTGTGGTTTGAGCTATTTAGCATATAATTTTTCACACAAAGCTTTTAATTAAAAAAAAAAAAAAAATCAGTAAACATGCTCTCAGCTTATTTTTGCAGAGATAAACAATTTTTTAGACAAAGGCACAAGTTTCAATTGTGAATTTTGGAGTTTTGAAAAGACAGTTTTTTTTCCCCCCCCCGAGGTCGGCCTGTTAGCTTAGCTCGTAGCTTAGCTGCTTTTAGCAAAAAGAGAAGAAAAGGAGAATAAACAATAAAGCCGATAAAAGAAAACAAGGTCGATAATTTTCATTTATCAAACGATTAATTGATTTAAAGTTTATCGCGACTGGCCTATGAATAATTTTTAAGACTCTTCCAAAAACTAAAGCCATAAACTTCTGATGACAAGGCAAAGGATTAGTAAAGGAACTAAATTTGTTTCGTCGGGTTAATGTGACTTGAAAAGAAACTATCTGTACTTTGTGTAGCCCAACTTTGAAGGTTAACCCAGTTTGTTAGAAAACACTAATATAAAAAGAAAGAGACAAATGCAGTGACAGAGACAGCATGTCTGCTAGAATCATTTTAAAGGCAGAAATCCTCTTCAGAGATAGCAGAATGGACATAACATTCATTAACAACAAGAATAAAGCAACGTTTCAACATGCTGTGAAATTGACTGTTTCACTTTTGATTGTTGTGGGGTTAAAATGAAATACATGACTCAATAGAAACGTATCAACTGGTTTAAATTCATTCTAAGTTTAGAATACAATATAATACCGTTTGGGAACAAAATGTACATTGGTCTTGATCAATAAATGGTTCCTCAAGGTGTGTAAAGGTCTTTTAAAGATTTTATTTGAACTTTGGCTGCTTTTTCCATTCATTTTGTTTTGCCCAGTCCATGTTATCAATCCTGACAACATACTGTGTAGTTTGTGCTAAATAAATACACGACAAAACTGGACAAGTGGGGGGAATAAATAAAAGCCAGACCTACAAATAAATGTATAAAAAAACTACGAACAGCAAAGCCAAGCATCAGTTTTTTTTAGATATAGACCTGACACAGGATCTGAAAGATGCATCATCATTATATTTTTCATATTGTTGGATGGAACTGGGACCCTGTGTACACAATTTCGTTCCACCTTATGTACCACATGTGGTGAAATGACAATAAAACCAACCTGAACTTGATCTTTCAGCTGATCATCTACTGTACGTCAGGTTTTTAGCTATCAGTGTTTTGGAAATCACCCTTCTGATGCCAAAATACTTACTAAAATAAAATGAGCATTTTTGCGACAGGTTGATAGTAAAGCAATAAAAGAAATGAAAAGTCCAGTGATGTCACTGGAAAAGCAAACATACTAAAATTTAAATAAGTTTAAATTGTTAATTATTAGACATTAGGAGGCTTTTGATGCCTGAATACCTCACAGGTCAGAGTTTAGCAGCTTCACAAAAAAACATTTAAATCCAAACGTCAAATAGTGGATCGATAAATGATGATAAAGGAGTAAAGCAGCCAAAGTTCTTAAAAAAAACAACAAACTTAGAAAACCCTGAAGAACCACTAATCACGATCACTCCAGATATGATAATAAAGTTAAGCTTTTTGGAACAAATACGTAAAAATTTAAAGTCTGCTTTAAAACTTTTTTGCATAATGGGTAAATCTGTAAAAAAACTAAAGACATCCAAGCAGCTCAGAGTAATTCTATAAATTTGAGAACTACTTCTAAAGGTTATTTCATAAGGTCACTACTTCAGTGTCAACTGATCCTCCAACTCTTTCTACCCCACCCCCCCACCGCACACACACCCCCCCCTCCATACCATCTCCGTCCTCCTTGATGGACTTGGGTTCCGAAACAGCAAAACACTGCATGGTCTCATATTTCTGCTGCTGGGGCTCGTGCTCGTGCGCCTCGTCTTGGTTCTCGCTGTGCGGATTGACGAGCATCCTGCAGTTGAACGTGTGACTGTTCCTCCTCGGACTCTCGCTGGACCACGGGACGCCATTCACTGCAGGGAGGGCAACAAAGAAGGTTTAAGACTTAGCCTCCCGGCGTTTGGTTCGACAAAATTCTCTGACTAAAACTGAACAGCAAAAACACGAGAGTCTGCAAAGAGCGAGCCAAGAAAGGCCATCGCACTGCAAGTGAAAGACATAGTGAGACAGAGCGAGGCAGAGGAAGTGCAGAAAGAGGCGAGCTGTTGCTGGGTAGAGATCAGTCATAATGAGCATTTGGAACCCTGAGCCATCTATCCACAGAAATGTATCACAGCCAGGCGTCCATATGCATGTCCTCTAGAACGTCATTGCCAGCCTTTCTTCTTCTCTCTCCTCCAACACTTGCCCAGGCGCGAGAAACACACATCCACACACACAAGAAAAAGACATGTACAGTCAAACTCATTTACTTCTAGCAAACTCCAATCGCACTCCATCTGGTTTGTGATCTCATTCAGTGCATTGATAATCTCCCAGTATCTGGGACGCAGCCCAGTGATCATTTCCAGGGTACTCGGCTCAGAGCTGCTCTCCCACCCAGATGGCTGAGTACCCAGACCTCAATCCAGAGCAACAAAAGAGAAGGAAAGGAGGACTTAGAGCACCTGGTGGGCATAAACATCATAACTAGAACATGTAAAGGTGGAGGACTTGTAAAACTAAAACTGAAAATTGGGCAAATCAAATCATAAAAATGATTCTGCAGATATCAATACATGACTAACGGTAGCACAAAGCATGATTTTCAAGGGTGGGCTAGAGGAGGGGAAAGTGAGAATATGAAAATAGGAACTAAATGAGGGTGTGTGGAAGAGAATGAACAAAATATGTGAAGAGAAGGGGAAGGAAGGGCATGGAATGAGAATATAGGAAGAGCGAGATGCTGCTGACAGGGGAGAGAAGCCTAAAAAAAGGAAGTTAATTAGCTGAAAAGGGAGAAAGAACGAGGGGACGAGTGAGAATAAAAGTCTGGGTTGAGCATCAGCAACAGAAAAAGAAGAAGCTGTAGGCTTTATGACCACTGCCAAGTCTTTCTATGTGCCAGCGTTTCAACGGAGCAATTTAAGCATACCTATTTCAATTACCGCGTACAACATTCATACAAATGAAGATAATCAAGGAAGCATAAAAGTGATGCAAAGATAGAGATGTGGAAATAGAGAGATGAAGCTTAAGTGGCACAGCGAGACAGAAACAGGTATAATACTTAAAAAAAAAACAAAAAAAAAACAAGCACAGCTCCAGGCTAACCGAGGGATTTAGGCAGCAGGTTCTTGATGAACTCAGCGTGATCCCCGACATGCAGCACGCTGTACACGCTGGTGTTCATCAGCTCCTCCTGGTTGTAGCGCAGGTACTGGGTCACATTCTCAGACACAAACACAATGTTCCCCTCCAAGTTCACTACGAAGAAGAAACCATCAAGTGCCTGCGGAGAGAAAACAGCATTTAGACAAGAACAAATCTATTTACTTACTTTATTTAGACATGGAATAAAACTTTAATAAATCCATTTCACAATACCAGTTCTCCTCAAATAATTTAGAGATTTCACCCTAAAATTTGATGTAGTAATAGCTAGAAGTCATCCTCAATGCATACATAGTGCAAGAGCCAACACACCTTGTGAGATCTCACATGACAGGCTTGAACAAAACAGTTACAAAGTCTTATCATAAGATATTCTTAGTTCAAAACTCTGGCATGAAAGGCGGCGGACGATATGCATTCCTTCAAGGAATGAAAAAGCTTTAGATCTTCGGAGAATATGCATGCGCTAATGAAATCATGAAAAACTGACAGGAGTTTCAGCAGCTGTGTAAGATGTGGCATATTACAAGGAGACAATTAGTACGTTAGTAGTGTTGGGGACATGTACCACTCCTGGAAGGCTCATTATCAGTGCAAAGCTGATAGAATTCAGGATGAAGGGATGTGCCAGCAGAGATGGGAGGATGTGTAGGAGGAGCAGCACTTAATTGAAAGAATACAGCCCCAGGGTCAGCTATTACACACAAGATGGTGTCAATTAGGTCATTCAATCACTCACAGCCCTTAAAGAAAAATGCTGGTGCTTCCAAAGCAGTGAAAGCTGGTTGTGAAAAAAACATGAGAAGGTTCTCAAGATGTTTGCTCCTCAACTTTGTACAAATCAATTTGACTTCAAAGCTACAGACATACATTTATCAATTTGTACCATATATATATAATTGATTTATAGTTGATCGCGGCTGGCCTATGAATAATTTTTAAGACTCTTCCCAAAACTAAAGTCACAGACTTCTGATGACAAGAAAGAATTAGTAAAGAAACTAAATTTGTTTTGTCGGGTTAATGTGACTTGAAAAGAAACTATCTGTACTTTGTGTAGCCCAACTTTGAAGGTTAACCCAGTTTGTTAG
>JARVGQ010000760.1:21027825-21042056 GCA_031762355.1 Hypsolebias martinsi
ATATAAGCTAAATTACTAGTAAATATTGCAATCATGTTATTAATTGTAATTCCACAGTTACTTCCCTCATCTACTTCTGTTCTGCCACCACAATGCTCACAAAACCCAATATGAATAAATTATCAACATAAAAAGTATGACTGTATATCACTTTGAATAAAACAGCCTAAGTTAACATGTATTGCAATGTGGTTGGTTCTATTCTATTCTATTCTATTGGGTGGTTCTCAAATTATCTCTCAGGTCTGAGCGTGTTCAACATAACAGTACTTCTTCCAGCTTGCTTAACTGTTAACGATGTACCACAAGGTTCAGTCATAGGACCCACACTCTTCACAATCTATATAAGTAATGTAGATCAGATTATTGCTAAGGTTTTTCAGCTTTTGCAGTCTGCTTTTGACATCATCCAGTCAGATTTATTCCATCTCAAACTTGTGCTAATCGCTGACAAAACCAAAGGGATGTTGAGTTAGATATTTAGTTTGTAGATTCTTATAAATACTTTGGTATCTTGGTCGATTCACATCTCTCTTTTAAGCCTCATGTCAAAAACTTGGTAAAAAAATCTGAAAGGAAAATTAGGTTTCTTTTTTAGAAATAGATCCTGTAACTCTGAACGCTAGAGAACACCTTATAATGGCTACTTTCTTTCCCTCCATTGAACATGATGACATTTTTTACATGAATGCACCCTGCAGATGTTGGACACTGTCCATCACGGTGCGCTAAGATTCATAACTGATTGTAACTACCGTACCCACCATTGCACCCTGTATTCACTGGTTAACTGGTCATCATTAACTTCACACAGACTCTCACTGGTGCATTTTCATCATTAAATCACTCCTTGGTCTGTTGCCTTCATACATCTCCTCCTAAATGTCACTGTGTGAGTGCAGCTACAACGTGCACTCTCAAGACATTATTAAATTCAGTGTGCCCTCACTTAGGACTGAACTAGGCAAAATGGTCTTCTCCTACACTGCTCCTGTTTCCAGGAACACCTTTCAAAACAAGATCTAAAGTTCTCAACTATGACCTCTCTAAGGGACTTTAAACAACTGCTAAATTAATGGAAAAAACCAACGCACACATGTTCGTGTTTTTAGTATTTTACATCGCCTTGTAATGTAACAGTATTTATTTAATCATTTCTTTCATTTACTTTTCATTTATACGTTTTTTTTTTTATAAGCGTCTACTGTTGTCATCTGTGTTCTTTGTCTAAAACAGATCTCTCTCTTGCAAATGAGTCTTTGAGGCTCATTGAGACTAACCTTAATAAATAAAGGTTGAACTGAATGTTGCAAAATGGATGTTGTGCACATTGATAATTGCAATAATGATACATTTTCAATATGTTTTGCAGCCTTAAATCACTGAACTTCCAGGTTTGTCACCTCTGACACAGTGCCTTGTACAGAACTGTACGTTTGTCTTCAAAACTAAACCGTAAGCCTGCAGTTAGGCGCCAAACTAAATTTTGCATGTTTCGTAGACTCTTACATCCCATCCAAGATGAGGTTTTCCCAATCTTAAAGACGTCCCATCTATTAGTGCATTCACTGGAGCTGTTCCAAAAAGAAACGTGGTTGTGCAAGTCCATCCTGTGTGAGGAAAGGACCTGGACTGGACAGAACAAACACTAAGAGCGCCAACTCTTAGCCTCCTCCAGACAATTTTACACAATGGTGTTAGCCAATACTTTCATTTACATTGCACTCACTAAATATACACTGGAGAATTGAGCAAATATAAACCATTATATTCCAAAGAAGTATTGTTCGTACTGTTTCAATTCATCTTTGTTTTAATTTGACTATATATTGATTACCTTCCAGCCGAGATGAATAGTTGATGGTGCCACAGCGTGGTACTTATTGACATCAATTTGTAGAAAGCACAAAGCATTAAATGTTGTTATATATTTGGTAAAATTCAAACCAGGGGTTGACATAAGCAAATTTTCCAGGTTGCCCTGCGGACAACCTCTGGACAGAATCAGGTTGTCGCCAAAATTTTGGTTGTCTACCTTCACAATAAAGAAGGCAACAAATCAAAATAAAATGTAACTTAATAAGTATATAGCACTATATAAATATTTTCAGTCAGCCATGTTGTGGACTGCTTGGAATTTCCAAAGTACTGAGTGTCAGGCTCTTTCAGGAGCTGCTCCAGTGGAACTTCCTCGTTCTCCTCATCCTCTTCATTGTCATCAGACTTTGCAAGAGAGGCACTCGCAGCGTATTTAAGGCTCAGCGATTAAAGCAGAAAAAAAATCTTTTGACTGATTTTTTTTCCTACACCTAGTTACCCAAGCACACTCCCCTTTTTTACAGTAAACTTTTAGACCTTTAGATATTTAAATTACACACCAATGCAAGCGCGTGCACACAAACACACACATACATTTTTAATATATGCAAAGATAGTTTAGGCTTATTACGGCAACCTGACTCCTGCTGTTGCAGGAAGCCTGTGAAACAGCCCCTCTGTATTCCTCCTCCCATACAGACATGACATGAGCAGGTGAGCTCAGCCAGCTCGTCAAATGCCGGACATTTGGCTGTCCCGCACCTCCTCATGCGGGGGGGCAGGACAGGGTGGGCAAAATTCGGGACTGTCTCGCCCAATTCGGACAGTTAAAAACACATCCTCCAGACAAGACCTGGTTGTCCGAGACAAAAATAGGTTGTCTCTGACAAATGGAAACCACTTATGTCGACCCCCTGCTTACTTTTTCACTAGTTAAGACATTTATTGAATGTCTAGTTGCTGCTGTCTAGATGTTTTGACACTAAACTGGCCCACTGTTGTGAAAACAACTTGAACCATACGGAGCAATCTACCAAGGATGCGAACTATACTGTATGTACAACCGGTCATGTAATAGAGCAAGACTGATTCCAGAAGGTTAAAACAATATCACAGTAATGTTTCTTTACAGCCGTCATCGTCTTTCTGCATGTGCATGAGATTGGGCAGCAAAAAGCCTCAAAGGAGGGTCATGGTGCGTTTCCTGCCAATAGCCATTCTCCTTAGAGCAGGCAGTAATGAGCCCGGGCTTGCGGACGGGGAAACGGTCAGAGAGGAGCGGGTGTGAATGGCCTATCGCTGTTGGTGTTTTGGGGCTGCTGACAGATGGGAAAGCTCGCAGGCTGCACTGGGCTATATTTAGCCGCAAGTTAGTATGTCGATTCAGTGACGCTGGACCAGGAGTGCTATAAATATTCCATGACAGGACAGATCTAGAGGCGAACAGAGAGAAGATGGGGAGGGAATGAGATCTGAACAAGTAGGAGGGAGGGGAAAACAGGGGAGGGAGGAAATGGGTGGGAGGACAGGCTCAATGGACTGATTCACTTGCGGTGCTGTTGCTTTCTTTCCCATTATATGCAAGCGCTTCAGTGGCCCTTCTTGGTACAACAAGACCATTGCTCTGCTTGGTGATTTACAGCCAATCGGGGGCAGATACAAGATGCTGGCAGCTTTTCCTCCCCACACATAACCACTTCTGGCACATTTGTGATTGTTTTCTGTGGACGGCACTCTTCATTATGTATCAGTCATGATTTAAAGAAGAGCGATTATGCTTTGTGAGTGTTTGGAGTGGAGCACTTCAGTACGTATTGCACTTTAAAAGACATACATGACACTAGGAATTAAGAGAAGTAAAGCCACTCCACCCACCTCCAGCATCATTGGTCCCAAAGCATCTTTATCAATGACGCTTTGGCCTGTTGATGAGACATCAGCCTTCTGTACCTCCTCCTCATTTGCTGCTGCAGCCTTTTCTGTTACCAAGACAGCAAACAAAAAAAAAAAATCTTCATACAGAACCTAAACAAGGGATCACATTCAACAAGATCACAACAGCTTTTACACAAAACATACATTTCACAAGAGGTCATAGACTCTGATTTTCTTCTGAAATAAACTCATACTGTAGATCATTGGTTAACAGTAATTTTAACAAGTGGACACCTGGTAACAAAAGTAAAAGTAGCTGTTGCTTTAAACTCAAGCACAGGACAGTGAACAGTCAAAGGTTGTTGTAAATGAGCATGTCGGAGCTCATCTGCCTCACTGGTCTCCATGATGCTCATAAAATAATAATAATAATAATAATAATAATAAATCTTCTAAGGAACACAGACAATGCGGAAACAACTTTTAAAAAATGGGAACAAACTAAAATAAATAAAACTATAAACACTTATTTTGTACAAATAATATTACCATACAAGTATGCATTGACCAAAATTATGTCATTATGATCATAATTTTCAGTTTAGGTTGATAAAACATTTTGACTTGACATTTAAATTATTTTAGGAAACACGAGGGACTTAACTTCCTCCCTTATGATTTATTTTGATGTTAAATGAGTGACGTAAAACAGACATTTGTCAATAAAATAATAATGTGACAGTGAACAACAGGAGTTTTCTCCACTACATTATGGTGCTATGCTTTCACTCACATGACTTGGTTAATAAACATGCGGAGAGGCCGTATGTTCAGAGCGTAGGCTGCCCTACTTTTCTCAGCCCAAGATGAGAGGCAGAATACGAGTGGGCTGTCGGGGGGGACACATTTAACGGACACACCATGCCAAGAAGAGGGTTGACCATATGGTGAAACATTGGAGAAAAGCAAACAGAATTTTGTGCTTCCTTTTTATGGGTCTAGATGTGTGAAAGTAGACAAACGCAGGTTTCACTCTACTCAGAGCTTGTGCAACAGCTCACAGACAAATATTCATCTCTTTCAGCGTTAATGATATGTGTATCAGCAGGTCCTCTCGCAGCCCAACAGGGCCCTGTAGACCAACACAGCTGCTCAGAGTACAGACCCATCAGTCAGCGTCATGGCTGCCTTCGCTGGCATTCTGTCTCACTGCAGAACTGTGGCATTCTGCCACAGATCAGGGGAGCAATCGATCAATTAAAAGGATTGTGTAACATATTAACAGCTACACAGCATGCATCTGGCAAGACATTTGCCATATAGGATTTCCACGCTCCTAAATTCAATAGTTGATTCGTAGTGTATTTTACATTAAGTAAATAATAAAGATCAAAGTAATATACTCAACAGTACAAGTCTCAGTGTAGCTGCTGTAGCTCAACCACCAGTTTAAGTAAAGAGATGGTACCAGTAACTGCTCTTTTTAATAGAACAGTGTAAAACGCTGGCTAACTATTGGCTGTGTTGTTATTTTAAAGCAAAAATAATTAACAAAAAAAAAATGCTAAAAGGCTAGGATTTTTAGGCTGACCGTGCAGGGGGCTGGGTTTAGTTTAGCTATTTTTCTGATAATTCATATTTCTGCTGCTGTAAATAAATAACATTTACTGTTCTTTTTTTTAAGCCAGTGCAATCTGGAAAGAAAGGAGGAGGTAAATATAATGGATGGATACTGTTCTATTTTCTTCATATTAGCTGTTAAGTGTCCACCGTTTCTCATGGAGATTGTTGTTGTTGTGACTGTACCGGTACTTCATTCTACAATGATGTAAACATTTGTTTAAAATTGTGAAAATGTTCAATGGTAAAGTGTTTTATTTTTTAAATAAAAAACTAAAATGAGTCATTAAAATTGAGATAAACACCATCTTCACTAAAAACTAACTTTACAACAGTGGATGATATCAGGTCAGCTCATTGATGCTAATATTGTTAGCTTCAGGCTATCCATTTAAAGTTAATAACCAAGCTTCCAGTGGTTTGGTTTTTTATTGTTCTCTCACAGTGATTAACTAATTCTCAATGCACAAAGCTTATAAGGCAATGAACATTAGGGGGTGAAAAAAAAACAAAAAAACAATTTAAAGATGCTGCCGTTATCACATGGAGCTCAGCTACAGCTGATTTCCGCACTGGATTGTGTACTTAAAGATAATTTTATACTTCTCTGGTTTAAATGCTCCTAAAAATTAAAAACCAACATTCTGCCTGCAAATGAGAATAAAGTGTATTTAGGCATTTAACGTTTTCTTTACTATGAAAATGCACAGTGTTTGCAGAACAAGCAGTAAAAGCTTTACAAAAATATAAAAAAAAGTTTTCAATAGCAACGGTTGCCACAAACTTTCAACAGAGACGGCAACACAAATCTGTGGGAGACATTAAATGACAAAAATTTAATTATATTTTTTCAGTATGTGTGTCACTCAACGAGACATATTCAAGTTTAGTTTTTGTCTTTTTATTGAACATAAAGTGATCTTCAGTGCTCTCTTGTTCAATAGCTGTACGTACAAGTGCAGGTATTTGGTTGGAAACATCCAACAACAACAACAAAACATCTACCGCATACATTCGTAGAATGTGGTTCGTGTCTTAATCTCCAGATTGCCTTCATACACAACGACAATGTCCAGCAGCCAACTGTCTACCCATTTGCGCCTACATGATTTAGTCACAGAATAGCTAGCAAGCGTATATATCAGCTAGTTAAAAAAAAAAAAAAAAAAAAAAAAAAAAGCCTCAATCTCCTCGAGTCAGTCGGTTTGAGCCATAGACTGTAGAAAAGAAAACACAAGGAGGAAGGCTGCGCAGAACTCAAGGTTAAACGTTTGCCAGACAGCATGACCCACCCAGCTCTGCTCTGATTGGTGAAAGGTCTCTGGCTCTCTTTATTGGTCAGTTTAATCCCCATTGGAGTGATCGGTTTAAAACACGTTTTTCCCCATCCTCATTTTTACAGATGACAGAAATCCATCCTGGCAACAGAGAACGTTAATCCCTCCTGACCTGACAAATTTTAAGGCCTTGAGTTTAAAACTTTTAAAGGATGTATGGACTCCCTGTTCTCCTGATGTGCATGCACTTGTAGAAGTGCATATGAATGTAAGCATTACTTACTCTTTGGTCGACCTGATAAGAAGGATATTTGCAAACCACAGCAACTTGCAGCAAAATTATCTCGACAGATAAATGGAACTACAAACCAAACATGCATGGCTGATTTAGTGTTGAGGTTTCTCTTTAAACAATAATTAGATGGGCCGCAGGAAAAAGATGCACCACTAACATCCTACAAAACTTTTATACCTCATACTTAATAGATGAGATGCAATAAAGAGAACCTGAAGCACCAGTGTAGTGCAAGATGTTCTGCATTTATACAACTAAAAAGGATGTATCCCTTCTTTACTGCTTTGTGTAAACAATGCTGTTATTGGGGGAAGGTGCGGGCTGCAAAGGGGAAGGAAGAGGATATGATGGTGAAATTAAGAAGAACAAATTGATAGTAACCTAAACATGATTTTTGCATCTTATTGCCAACCTGTGCATAGCATCTGATTGAAATGTATTTTATCTTACTTGGATGCATGTTCAAAAAAAAGGTCAATACAAAAACAACTGGACTTTATTTGTAATGAAAGACGTTTCGCTTCTCATCCAAGGAGCTTTCTCAATTCAAAGAACAGAAAGTGTGGGGTTTGAGTTATAAAGCTGAGCTAAGCTAAATACATATGCAGATTGCCCGATCACTACTCACAATAAGGGTTCGTTAGGGCCTTTGTTAGTTTGAGACACAGAGGAGTCACTCTGGTGACATGGCTGAAATTCCTGATAGTTGTGAAAATGACTGGGTATCAGGCGTAAAGCTGCATTATAAAATATAATATTTATATTTATATATTGGATGTATTTTGTTTGTATTTTATAACTTTCATATGGTATTTTTCTATTGTAAATTGTTCTGTTAAAGAGAGAGACATAGGGCAAGAGTGTCTGTTCTGAACAAGTTTTTGTTTCTGGTAGGAAAGATTTATAGTTACACGCCTGCCTTTCTCAACAGATAACAATACGACTTGTTATAACGTGAGGGTCTACTGGCTGACCACATGAGGGATTCCCCATAGGTCGTTGATGACAACCACTTGCTGGAGGTGTGACCAGTTCTTGAAGAAAAGTTTGTGCAGCCCTGATCTCTGCACCATTTTGAGAGAAAATGCCATCTCGTGTGTGAGTGTGTGTCTCCCAAATGCTCAAACACTGTACTTTGTGCCTTATATGTGTATTAAAAAACTTTAAATTGAGTAATAGATTGCTTCACATTAACCTGCTTCAAACTATTTGAATGTGCTTAACATGACTAAACCATATCGTCATACACTGGTTTGATCTGTGCATCTGATGTTGGCCAGTCTCTTTACACAAGTCACTCCAGCAGCTGTTCTTCCAGTTATGGTTCAACATTGATAGCCTGGCAACAAACAACTCAGATTCATGATGGAGTGACGAAGGGATCATTAAATCAGGTGTGTAGAAACTGTCCAGATGACCTGACTGAAAATTATTGGATTGTATACCTTGGTTATTGAGCACGGACTTTGTTGGTTAAATCAGCTGTACTTATATTTTAGTAAGATTAATTATTATCTGCAAACTAGATCCCAAACCACAATACTGCCGCCATCACAAGCTAGAGTTTGTGCAGACATGGTAAAACAGATACATGTCTCAAACCATTAAAAACTGAGCATTCATGTGATTTTATGAAATCTTATTTAGAGCATACAGCTTTTCATTTGTTTGCAACATATATTTAACGTTCAGCTATTTAGCTTCTCCAAAAAGAAAATATAAACGACGACTGTACCTTGCTCTTTTATTTGTCGAATTTGTTTCACAGTTTCCTTCAGGATTGCACATTTGTCAGGTTTGACATTGAAGTTGTCGATGTCGTTAAAGTTGGCGAAGATCAGCTCGGCGAGCTCTTCGATGTATTTGTTCTCGTGCTCGCGGTTACGCTTTTCATTGCTCCGCTTGGGACTGCAGCAAAAAACATCAAGATATAATGTAAAGAAGATTTTAAAATAAAAAACACAGGGAATGTTTAGATGGGCAGAAATAAAATTTCTGTTCAAACATTAGGATTGATAATCTTTCAAACTGGCAACACAGAAGCTACAAACTTCAACCAGCTTTTACTTGCTGTTATATACGTTATTCAATGGTTCCCAACCCTGGTCCTTGAGGGACGCCATCCTGCATGTTTTAGTTGTTTCCCTGCTTTAAACACCTGATTTAAATGAATGGGTGATTAACAGGCTTCTGCAGAGCACGAGGAAGTAATTAATTCACTGAATCAGGTGTGATGGAGTAAGAAAACAACTAAAACATAACAGTATGGTGTTCCTCAAGGACAAGGGTTGGGAACCACTGTGTTATATAACATATGTTATATCTGGGTTCGCCTGAAGAACCCATTCTAGGGTTAGATGTCACTTGAACACAGTGTTGCAACTTATTTTGTCATGGTACAATAAATGAGATGAAAAATGTGTTTGAATTTGACATTTTCTTAAATCGGGGGGACAGATAACAAAAAAATGTAATTGTGGTCCTTTGGACGATGGCTCACCTAGGTCCTTTTGGCTCAGCAGAACATTCTTTGCGTTTTCGTGACTCTGCCCTTGCAGGGTCAGATGAGTTTTCTCCAACTCCACTCATCGTCAATGCATATCAGCTTCTGGACAAACAGAAAACACAGGTTTTACATGTAAAAACAAAACTTTTAGCATCTAAAAGAAGAGCCAAAAATCTTGGCAACTAAATTTTGCAGAAAGATAAATCAGGCTCGATTGTGTGCACATATGGACATCTGCATATACCACATAAACGTCTGTGCTGGGCACACACAAGTTTGTCCACTCCAAGAGAAAATGACTGAAAATGGAGCAGAGGTAGAGATTCAATCATTTCTCTCTGATGACACAGTTTTCCCCAGAGACACCGAAATGAGAGCACGGCGCTTTGCCCACAGCAGCAGACTGTGCACTCCAGCATGTACTGAGGAAAAAAACCCACTCGTTACACAAAACCAAGCGAAGCCAGCCCACATTAAGGGCAGAGTGATTTCACAATAACAGCATGTGTGTTACCGCCAAGCACAACTCACCTGTTCTGGTTTGTTGAGGTCACTTAAAGAGTCAAAACTTGTGGTTTGTTTGATAATCGTAGTATTATACTAAATAAAAAATATTGTTTCATGGTTTACTATTTGAGGTGGCAAACTGAGGAACGTGTAAGCTTTAAAAAAAAAAAATCCTTCAATCCCATTCACACATTTGTACTTCCTTTTTCTAGATGGAACATTTGTTCTGTTATCAACTTTCTTCACAGGGCTTTAAATATTTATGAATCAGGGTTTGAGGCCCAAATAATAAGCAGATATATTTTTGAAGATTAGTTCAACACTGAAAGGAAAATTGTGATGTTAACTACTTGATTTTTCCAGTAAGAGGCATTGTTTTATTGGTATCTGTAAAGTGGATGCCTGCAGAGATATGCATGTACCTAATATGTAACAGAAGTCTCTGTGGAATCCAGGGGGAGCTGAATAATTGAAGCAGGATAAGAGTGTAAACATGGCAGAGAGACAGCTAAGAGTAGAACAATGTTACAGAAATGCAGTACAGTACGGTGGGTTTATTTATTTAGATTTTAAAAACTGTTTATTTTAGCATTATCCTGCAATGTGGTAACAAAATGATGCTCTTTACTCCAACTTTTATGAAATTTTAAATCAGAAAACTAAAACAAGTTGTGCAAGAAAATGATGTAGATTTTCTCAAATTTTTTTAAAAACATTTTTTAAAACAACTTTAGATTTTCTTTATATGGTAAATGCTATGTGAATAATACTGCAGCAATTAATCTGCCACAGGACGAAAAAAGTACAGTAGTCCCTCACAGAGCTGCAGGATAAACTTCTTGCTGCAGCTGATCAGCTGTTCATCGTGCAGAACTGAGATCGCTAGGTGGCTATATACTGTATATGTGTATAAGTACTACTTACTACTGGTACTACTATTCCTACTTAGTGGTTTTTCGCTTATCGTGGGTCTCCAGGGTCCAGATCCCCAGCGATAAATGAGGGACTACTTTACACTAAAATGTAAAAGTAGCTGAACTTTTAATAGATAGAAAGAACACCTTACAGTGCATATGATGAGTTCAGACTCTTTCACAACGTGCAAACATGGTTCTGATTCTGCTCCTCTCTTCACCCTAAAAGTCACCACATACTGAACTTTACAGCACTAACTAAAAAACATGAATTATTGATCAAAGTACAGTAATGTCTTATTAATTACTGCCATCTTCTGAAAATCTGATGGCAGCTAATGGACTCTGGTTTAAATATATAAAACTGCAACTGTTGCATACCAGACGCAAAGCCTTGTTTCATAACAAACCTCATTGGTTAAAGCATCATATGCTTTATATAAAATCATTTTGCTTTTAGAGGGTTGTAAAAAAGAAGAAGAAGAAGAAGAAGAAGAAGAAGAGAAGGACTAATCCATAATAACCAATGGAGACCTTGGAAGAGAAACTAAGTCATCCCTAGCAGACGTACCAAGGTTGGTGCATGCAGTGTTGTGATACATTCTAGGCTACTCTTACCATGGAAACGGCTATGACACACAATGCTCGCTGCTCAGCCATTACATAAGGATGGAACGGAGTAGAGAACAACATAATTTAGAAGGAAACAGAATGGCACAGCCTGGCAGAAGCAGTCTAAACTAATAGGAATGGTAGTGACCATGCAAACTTGAGTCTGGCTCCCTTCTGGCCTGGAATGACCTACTTTATGCTAATGGTAGCGTCTGTGCTGAAATGGATGAAGTCAAAGCAGTGGTAAATTGGCCTGAGAGCCAGAGGAGACTATGAAGGGTAAAACATGTTCTGCTGACAAATGGCTTAAGTACCATTTTTGATCTGTAAAGTGAATGGACAGATAAATATCTAGAGACATCAGTGGGCACCCATCTTAGTATTATGCTCTTTCAGGGTGTCTTTATGCTGTGGGAATGTGCTGTTCACTAAAAATATAAAAGTCTCTTTGTCAAAGGTTACACAGTTTTATTAATGACAACAGAAACAGGCCATTAAACTCTAATAGCTAAGTGCCACTGCCTGTTCCTATTGGCTGTGCCGGGGCTTTGAAGCACAAGTTACTATGGGGATTCCAGATCTGGTTGGTTGTGAGTGTTCCCTCTGGGCCAGATATGATTGGTTGCCTCCATCTCCTTGACATGGCATTAATGATGGGTCATTGTACATTGAGACAAATAAGAGAGACTGGAAGTACGAAGCACGTCTCAATGACACCAACACAGACAGCCAGACAGCCTGGCAAACAGACTGGTGAGCCATTTTTGTTACTGTGGGGGGAGTGATTCTAACATGGGCAGACCCACTGGGGATTTCTTGTCTGAACAGCAAAACACAGCAGGGGGCATGTCTGCAAATTTGTTATGATAATGTCTATATGTATAGAGGATCACTTTTTTGTATAAAACTAACACAATGTATGCATTTGCACCCATTTGCCTGCATATACTGTATAACCAAACTCCAACTTTACAGAGCTGTTTGATATAACACCACCGATGGTCACTGACAGAAACGTCTTCAGTCTGACTGACCCTGAGAGACAACCTAAAGTTTATGAACTCTAAAGGCCACACAGTAAGTAAATTATCTAATAACCAATCAATGGTTTGCCCTTGGTGATATGATTTATACCCAGATCTCAGCAGCTTACTGAGATATTTATCTAGAAAAAGTGTTGGATTTGAGGATGATTGCAAACACAAAGAAGACGTGACCAACACACTCAAGACTGATAAGACATGAGAGTCATGCAAACAACATAGAGCTGGACGATATTGCCAAAACTTATCACAATATATTTCTTAATTTCGGTCGATAACAATATAATTCAATATCTATATAAACAATATAAAAGCCTCAGAAAAACTGTACAAATAAATTAATGTTCACCTTTCATTTGTATTTACTTTATTTGCTTCAACACGAACAGAAAAGAAATGTGTCAATGAAACGCTGTAATCGTATCGAAATATTGAAAATGTGCTTAAAACTCAAATTACATTATTGAATAAAAATATATTGCGACATATATCGATATTGAATTATTGTCCAGCCCTAAAACAACATTAATAGAAATGATAGCTCTGACACAGTCACAATAATGGTCACTAACTGCAGGAACATAAATTAGTAATCTGGCCTACTTATTTTAGATTTAGACTGTAAATGCATTAATTAGGCTGTGATCTGCCAGTTTGGATGTATTTCTCCAAACTGGCAGAACTGTAATGATAAATTACAGCAAATATATATTTTTTGTACATTTTCCTCAAGCTTTCTCAGACTGCCAGTGAAAATCTACAAGTATAATAATGTAGGTACTTGCACAAATAAACCCAAATGAAAATAATTACAATATTACTTTATTATATCTACTCAACATTATCATTCTGCACACCTCAAAACAACAAAAAACAGACTTACAAATTAAAGTCAAGAAAATGCCTTGGTACATAACGAAATTTTTCATTCACTAGCTTTATAGAACTTTTTCTTTCCCTCATTTTATTTTTGAATGTCTTACAGATATTACAAATAATAATAAAAAAAGTCTAACTCTGTAACAATGCTGAAGATATGCTACTGTAAGCACAAATTCCCCACTTGGTGATAGTGTTCATTCATCTAGCATTTACTTTTTCATGGTCTTGTTGCAGAGACAACAGGTCCAGAGGGGAAACTCAGACATCCCTATCCCCAGTGACTCTCTCCAGCTTCTCCCAGAGAATCCCAAGGTGTTTCCAGGCCTGATAAGTTACCTGTATATATTGTATATTCCCTCCTGCAAGCTCTGGGTCTGACCAAAAAACCCTCCAGAGGGAGGCGCCCTGAACTGCTTTTGCCGACTTCTTCCAATGCTGAGGATCACTGGTTCAACTCTGAGCTAGACCCAGATGATGGAGCTTTTCACATTATTTCTAAGACTGAAACTGGCAACCTCACAGAAGAATCTCATTTCAGCTGCCTGTATCCAGGATCCAGTTCCGTCTGTTATGAACTACACCTCATGCCATAAGCAAGACGAAACTGGACGGACAAGTAAATTGAGAGCTTTGGCTTTCAGTTTAGCTTCTGCTTAAATACAGCAGAGCATTGCATCGCCTTTATCACTGTGGATAAAGCCTCGCTCCATCTTCCTTGTCATCCTGCCATCACTCACGAACAAGACTTCCAAGATATTTGCACTCCTACTGTTCAGACTGTGAGTACAGGTAGTCCTCGAGTTATGAACGGGTTCCGGACCTAAGAACCGT
Organism: Hypsolebias martinsi; assembly: GCA_031762355.1. Lineage (NCBI taxonomy): Eukaryota > Metazoa > Chordata > Actinopteri > Cyprinodontiformes > Rivulidae > Hypsolebias > Hypsolebias martinsi. Next base: position 21,042,006 of record JARVGQ010000760.1, read on the forward strand.
TCGTAAATCGATCCGTTCGTAATTCGAAACCGCGAGCACATGGCGCCGTAA
>JARVGQ010000760.1:21096212-21108886 GCA_031762355.1 Hypsolebias martinsi
ACATGTACAGTCTAAGTGGCGGCTTGTGTGAACATTGGTTTACGTTCAAATCGGTATAGGACCGGGCCGTTGTAACGTAACTCGAACGTATACCAAGGACCACCTGTAGATGTTTAAATGTTTGTCCTTTTTACTAAAATCTAAGAATTAAAGATGGTTGAACTTTTTTCATGCCACAATTGTACTAACACTAAATCAAGTATAAATAACAAACCTCAATCCAGTGCCCACAGCATTGCCTTTGATATCAAATGAAGGGACATCAACAGGAGCTTGCAGTGTCTTTAGGACCTAATAACCAAATAAAAATACCATAATTCTGCAATCTATACATTTGTACTATAATAATCTTTATTTACCAACTCATAATTAAAAAATGGAAACCAGTACTATATTATTGTAAGTAGAAAAATAAAAAGCAAGTAACTGTTACATTCATTGGTATTTTTAAATGGTCAAACTGTTCAGAGAGTATAAATGTTAGAAGGAAAAAAACTCAAACCTTATCCAGGATGCAGTACTGCTCCAGGAAAGGGATGCGGCGTACTTCTCTGGCCATCTGCATGGCAATCTCTAAAGTTTTAATTCTCTCCTGGACTTGTGTCACTGCTGCTTCACTGGTGGAGAGTTGTACTTCCAGTTTTGTGAGCTGACTCAGCTGTGCATCTTTCCTGATGACAAAGAAAATTGAAACAATCCAGATACAGCTTTGAAGACCTTTAGAAAACCTTAGAACTAGTTTAATACTAGGTTATGATGAAAACATATAGTAAGATAACATTAATGGTTTTTATTTTTAATAGTTAATGTTCATACCACATCTGAACAGTATGTAAAGCTTTATCTGAGGCCTGCTTGATCTCCATCTCAAGTCTGGCTCTCTCTCTCTGTGTTTGCTCTGCCAAACAAGTTGTCAGAGTCTGTCCAGAGAAGAAAACAGGAAAAATCACTAAATTACCTCCAATAACACGAACACAAAAATGTTTAGCAATATCTTTTTTTTGTTTGTTTTTGCTTAAATATGTGCTTTTTCTCCTCAAGTCATAAAATGTGCCAACAACAATAGACTTTTTTCAAAGTTTTAGTCTTTCACCTTATAATTGTGCTGCAGCTCTGTAAGATTTTTAGCAGCTTGTGCCAATGCCTTATCCACTGCTTTTGCAATCTCCTTAACGTCTGCTGGCTGTGAAAAACAATAACCAGAGTTATTTACAGTTATCTTTGTCACCACTTTGATAACACTTGAGCCACAACTTCATCAATTCTGGAAAATAACAAATGAACAAATTGAAAACTATAATTAAAAAAAAACTGAATTGGGTGTTTTTCATGGATGGATGTTTGATTTCTGGACTACAGGTCGTCCTCGCTTTACGGCCGAGTTCTGTTATAACGGCCCGGCCGGATACCGATTTAGACTTAAACCGAAAGTGCTCGCACGTGGCGGCCGTAAACGCGGATTTTAAACAAACCAAAACTGAAAGCACATGGCGGCCGTAACGTCTTTTTAAAACACGTTTTTTTCAATGTAAAACAACAACAGCGTACTTAGAACACCGTTTTAATGTGTTCCCAAGCGCAGAATTAAATGTCTCGACGAGACCTTTAATTCGGCGCCATGTACGTCCCCGTAGCTCAAACGGGGCCGAGCAGCGAGCATTTTAATATTCGATTTTTGACCAATTTCTATCGCCCGCCGCTCGGTCCCAGTACGGGCTACATGGACGTGCAGGGCGCCGAATTAAAGGTCTCGACAAGACCTTTAATACTGCGCCATGCACATCCCCATAGCTCAAACGGCGGCCGAGCAGCAAGCGTTTTAATATTCGATTTTTGACCGATTTCTATCGCCCTCTGCTTGTTCCCCGTACGGGCTGCGAGGAGCAGTTAGCTAACAAAAAACCCAAAAAAAAAAAAAAAAAAAAAAGCCACATAAAAAAGGTAACGTTAGGTGTGAGGACGTCACTGGGGCCGCGGACCTAAACGCGAAATGCCGGGAACCGAGCCGGACGGAAACCGAGGGTTACCTGTATATAAAGATCTCGTAACAATTAAGAGAAATAAAAGCAATTTGAGATCACAGAAATATAGAAACATTTAACATTGTAAATATAAAAGTGGTTATTACACTACATCAAATATTTCAGGTTTAGCTGTCCTGATGTTTTAATGTCTTCAAAAAAAAGTTTTAAAACATTTACAATATTTTCTTTGCATAGATCTTGATTAAGTCTGTGTAGTTGTGTAATTCAGTAGCACACCTCACATGATTTGCTTATTGAAGAATTTTAAGCAAAAAAATGATACATTTTATTAGAAATCCCAATTTTAAAAAATTGCAGATAAACGAGTGAGAAAAACTTAACACAAATAAAATGCCCCCAAACAGAGAAACCTATTTTGCAGATTATAAATTGCAGGTAATAAAATATGCAGCTCAAAATAATAATCGAGCAGCAGGAAAAAAGTTTGTAAATGGGTGGGGTCAGCGCAGTCTTCCCGGAGGATTCAACCCAGTGAAAGGCTGCACAGCAGAGGATAATCTACCCTCGTGGGGAACCTTCCCCCGTTTCTGGCTGACCCCATCCAGGCGCATTACCTCTGCAGTGGTGCGCCGCGACTAGCTCTGTGTCAACCTGGAAAGGTCTGGAGTGAAGCGTTCCTCCACCACCGGAGCGGGGAGGGACAGCGAGGCACATGATCCGCAGCCCCGAGAAGCAGTGAGGTGCAGGAGGATGGGACGCTGTAGAGCTTGCAGCCGTAGCTGCGAGCCACCTTCGTTCCCGCTTAGGCAGCGAAGGAATGTTGTAGAGCTCGCGGCTTCGGCCGTGAGTTCTACAGCGTCCCCAACCCTGCCCCTCACTGCTTCCCGGAGCCGCTGATCACATGCCTCGCTGCGCTACAATGGGGAGGAACATCTGGAGCAAACATGTTTACCATTTTTGCTCAGGGTCAAAACAGCTTCATTTCGCCTGAACCCTGTGCCGCCCAGACAAAATGAAGCTGTTTTGACCATTAAAGTGCACTTATTAAGGAAAGTTAAACTCAGACACAACTTTGTCATAATGTCGAGCAAACAAATAATGTTTTTTAACTGTAAATCTTGTTATATTTCCAAGAACGGCAACGAGTCCGCCCGTGCACGCTCCCATGGCCGATTTTTGGCAGCCAATCGAATTTTGGCACGACACTGGCCCACATTTCCCAGGGGTCAGCTGTGACGCATAATAAACACGACAGGTCAGCGGTGACATGTCACAAATGTGACCTATGTGCCAAAATATCTTATATCTTAGATCTTATTACAGTTTTTTCTTTACATTTTATTGCTTGATGTAACTGGGACCCAGTGTACACTATTTTGCTTTACCACATGTACCACATGTGGTGCGAACGACAACAAAGAATCTCTGTACAGGTAGTCCTTGGGTTACGACGGTCTCGAGTTACGATGTTCTCAATTACGTCACACCTTCCATTTAAAAAAAAATTTTTGAAATTTTATTTTGAAAAGCCGAGTTACGCCGTGTCCGGTTTCCGGTTTTACATTGTAAACATAGCAGCGGAGAAATACTGCACTGTACCTCTAAAAAAGCTAAGCCTGGTCCTCTGGACATTCAAAAAACAAAACTAAACTTGTTGGACCAAGCTGGACAGGCACAAACATGCAGCAGCTGTGGAAAAGTAGCTCTTTATGGACGGCAGTTTTAGACGTAAATGCAGTGCTGAATCCAGAGGAGGGAAGGAGGAAAACTGCTTCAACAGCATCCCTGTAGGAAATTAACTCTTTTTTCCCTTCATTATGGCTCCCAAATGCATGTGTTTTTTGATAATTATGTAGGGTACAGTCTTAGGATAGGCTAAGTACCTGGTAATACAGTACTGTACATTTATATGGTGCAGTATGTACGTATGTTCTGACTTACGTCAAATTCGGTTTACGCCGCCGCGCAGGAACAGAACTCCGTCGTAAGTCGAGGACTACCTGTATTTGGGTTTTGGCTCCTGATAGTTGTTGGTGGGACTCATTTACAAGAGAGACCTGTTTTCTTTTTTCTTTTCTTTTCTTTTTAAACAAAGAATGATGACAACAAAAGAGAAGAGAGAAGAATTAATGAAAGAAAAATGGTATTAAAAACGTGAAACAAAAAAATTGTTAGATTTTAAAGCAATGGAGAATACTAGAATACTAAAAACAGGAACATGTCTGCATTGGTTTTTGCCATGAACTTAGCAGCTGTTTGAAACCACTTAAAGAAGTCAAGATAGAGAGTTTCAGATCTTTTTGTAAGATATTCCAGGATACAGGAGCCGAGTAGGAGAAGGCCCTTTTGAAGGCCTGAGCAACTGTTTTTGTTCGACAATAAACAACTGTGTCGTCAGCATAGAAATGTAACAATGCATCGGAGATGATCTGACCTACATTAGCTATGTAGATTATAAAGAGGGTGGGTCCTAAGACTGAGCCTTGTGGTACACCATTGTTAAATCTGGGTTTAGGCAGAGAACACGTCAGATGAAGCCAATTAGCATAAGTACGTCATGTAGAAAATAAATGCTGCATTGCCATAAATGACTAAATCTTGGATTAAAAGCAGTTACACAAGACAATGTGGTGCTTTTTAAAGGCAAAAGTGGGCACTGAAAAACATAATGAGCTACAGCAGAGCTTAAAACTGATGAAACCTTGTGGTGATTTTTAAAATCTGAAGACAGTTTACTTGCAGAAGATACAGGTGAAAATCCACAATTTGTCTTGGAAGGAAATCTATCCAATGTTCAAGTCAGTGACAAAAGAAGGCAAACTTCTGCTTTCATGGGACTCACAATGGATTTATCAGTAGATCAGCTTGGAGTTATTTTAGCCCATTGTTACAAACAAAACAGCTTAATCTCCAAAATGTTGACTGTTTCCCATGGTTCTTACAACACATTTGTATTGAATGGGGGTCATAAATTTGACTTGGGTCATTTTTGGGTCTTCTAATAGCCTATAGCAGCATAACAATCCAACCCTAACCATAAGAATAATCAAAAAGGACAGTTTTAAAACTGGATGAAACTGGAAGTTGGTTCCATAAGAGAGGAGCCTGATAACTGAACAACCTTCCTCCCATTCTGCTTTTGGGAAAAAGGGAAATGCTCTGTTAGGAAAATATGGAACAATATGATCTGTAATATAAGATGGAGCTAGGTTGTTGAAGGCTTTGTAGATCAAAAGTGGTTGCTGTAGATCAGGGGTCTTCAACCTTTACGATCAAAAGAGACATTTTTACATCCTCGTTCACTAAATTCAATGTGTCCAGAGCCGCAACAACCTGCTACAACTGTGGTTATCAACTGGTGGCCCATGGGCTACTTTAAGTTTGTTGGAGAAGATTTTTGTCGCCAGTAGGGGTGACATTTTAAAGCTAAAAATATCTAATGATTTTTTTTTAACATTTATTGACATTTTTACAATTTAAGACAAATGAAAAGACCAGATTATTGTAAAGAGGGGAACATAAAAAAAAAAAACACAACAACTATGAACTATGCAGACCTATGTATTTTTTTTAACTGTGGAAAAAATAATTAAGTACAGAAATAAAGCAAAAAAGTTAAAGTGAGCATCTGCAAAATAAATGCCAGGAAAACAGCTAAAACCATTGATGTTTGTATAACAACCAATAAAATTTAAGTTTGTGTTTGTTTTGGTCTAAGCTTGAAAGAGCCACTACAGAGGGACCAAAGAGCCGCATGTGGCTCCAGAGCCGCAGGTTGCAGCCCCCTGCTGTAGATGTTACAAGGTTAATGCCACAGTGTTTTGTTTTCTTCACATTTTATTTGAAAATTTTCTATTTTGGTCTTGTTTAACCATCTTTAGAGATTTTTTTTTTTTGCAACACATTCATAATCTCTCCTTAACCTTTTCACTTAAAAAGATGTGGATCATCTTCAATTTTTTTTTCATCCATGAAACAAAGTTTACTCCCTGCTCTGGATCTAGTTTAGAGGAGTACAGACAGGATAAATAAAAATAATAAAATGAGAATCTCATGTGGCTAATCCTCATTTAGCAGAAGGGGTTGGATGTGTCACCACCATGGGCCATCAGAGAGCATTGAAACAACTCCGCTGCCTATCAGCCCTCACACGCAGCTTATCTGTGCGTGCACACAAATGGAAAACAGAAGCCGTGCTAGCTGTGCGCAGGATGATGGATTATCAACCACTCCTGTTTATTTATGCTGCACCGGATGAAGGAATATGCTCAAAGACCTCATGCATACACCTCATGTATGGCAAGTACAATCAACCGTAAAATAAGGTTGCATGTAATGAATGAGCAATAGGTTCACACACACCAACACACACATGCGCGCGTGTCGTTTTGTTGGAGGAACCTTGTCTTGATTAACCTGGCCAGGGGAGGCCGACATGCTTTCCTTTTGACGTCATGTTCCCTGTGTGGCTCAGTGGAAGCCATCAATTTTAGTTTGTCTCTTTGATTCTTTTGCTAATCTTTGTCTGGCCTTTTTTAAAGGGAAGTGCTGAGAGATGTGTTTTTTTTTTTTTTTTAACAGCACAGTTTCCTTTTTGTTTAGTGAAAAACTGCATCGAGAAGCTTGAGTTGAGATGAAAAACATCCTTTGATTCACGGCTAATTTTAATTAAATAAACAGTTCAATGCATTCGCAGTGAGCATCCTGATCCTGTCAGGATTCATTTCTCCAAAGCTCATCTCTCCCTTGGCAATTTTTTTTTTCCACAAAGTATCAGAAAGTCCACGGATCTTGAGTGGATGCAGAGATGCTATGCCTGATTACAGTGAGAGGTCAGCTCTTTGATGCTGCCACGGTGAAATTTGTTATACGTTAAGCCAGTGCTAATGTGATTATGGACACTGATCCATTAAATCTACTGTAAAATGCAGCTCGCACCAGTTTTGAAACCGACACCGAGAAGAAACGCGAGAGGTAAAAACATTAAAGATGCTTTGATGTGATGTTTAACCGATCTGCGGCGAACAGAGGAGAATGATCATAACACGCATTTTGGACCAAAGAGAGCCGGACAGGCCGGTGTGAAAAATGACATGTGGGATTTTCTCTCTGGTTTCGTGCAGCGCCATTGTAGCATGTGCGTGAAAAGGGGCAACTGCCTGTCATGATTACCCCGGAGGACGTTTATCAAGGCAATAAAAAGAGGTTCTGTGTGGCAGAAGGGGACTGTGGAACTCCCCCGCCTACGCTGGGATCAGTCTACCACCTGATGGCTTTGTGCCATGGTTGATGTGGAAAATGTTTCTCTGATTTGTTTAAAAAAAGTGTTTCAAAAATGTTTTCCCAATGAGCCTTGTAGACTTAATGCTTTACTGAGAGAAAACAAAGCAGTGGATTTTTTTTTGTTTTGTCTTGTTACTAGTAGGGAAAGTTGAATTTAGAAATAATTGTGTGAATGTTTACGAAGCATTCACACTATTGAGATCCATTTTTCTTATGTACGTTTTTCAGCATCTTTCTCGTTCCGCAATTTTTGTGCTATTTCAAGAAATCTCTATAAAAGCATTCAGCTCAGTCAGGAGAAGGGTGCCATGACTTTCGGCATTGCTGCAACTTTAGCTTTTTGAAATATTTAGTCTTTTCTGCCACTTTTTTTCCTCATATGAATTGAGCTCATTTTGCATCCTTCACATCTTTAGATGTGTTTACAACCATTTACTGCTCCGTTCACATTTTGTTCTGGTTCAGCTTCTTTCAGCTTCCTTGTGCAAATTAGAACCTTTTTCTTTCTAGCTACATTCAGCTACTTTCAGCTGTTTTGTGCTTTCAGATTCTTTTGGCTAACTACAACATTTTTCTGCTTCTTCTAACTTCTTTCAGCCAATTTCACCTGGTTATGCGCCTTTCAGCTTATTTCTGCTAGTTTCAGCCTTTTCTGTTATTTCAGCTACTCTTTAGCTGTTTTATGCTAATTTTAGCCTTTTCAGTTGATTCCACATTTTTTTGCACTCATTTCAACTTTTTTCAGCCTAATTCAGCAAAAATGTCCTCTCTAACTTTGTTTTGGTAATTTAATTTTTTTTTGCCTTTTTAGTTACTTTTCAGCTGTTTTTGTGTGTGTGTGTGCTAATTTGAGCCTTTTTTTCAGATAATTTCCATCTTTTTGTGCTCATTTCTGCTTCTTTCAGCCTAAATTGGTAATTTAAGCTTGTTTATTCCTTTTCAGCTGCCTTCTTAGCATTTTTTTAGGTACTGTATTTACAGCTGTTTTCAGATAAATTCACGTTTTTCAAGATAATTTCTGCTACTTTCAGCCTAATTAACTTTTCTCTGCTAATTTCAGCGTATTATGCTCCTTTCAGCTTAATTATGCAAGTTTCAGCTACTATTCAGCTGTTATTATGCTAAATTTAGTTTTCAGCTAATTCCACTCTTTTTTTAGCCTGTTTCAGCTCTTTCCGCTGCCTTCTGGTTAAAGCTTTTTTCCTGCCTTTCATCTACTTTTCAGCCATTTTTTTTGGGCCAATTTAAGCTTTTTTCAATGCCACTTTAAAAAAATGTCTGCTAATTTCTGCTTATTTAAACTTACTTCAACAAATATGTGTTCTTTCTTTTTTTCTTCTGTTAAATTAGAGTTGAGTTCTTCCATTTCAGCTACATTTCAGCATGCATTTAGCTAATTTCAGCTGTTTCTCAGCAACAATAAGCGTTCACGCTGCATTTTCACAGGAAATGCAATTTCTCTAGTTGTACGCTTAAACTTGCCTTATATATATTGTAAATCATTAAAAAAAGGGGAGAAAAGGAGAGATTACTCCTCCTATAATCTTCCTTTAACCCTCAAAGTGCAAAAAAACTCAACAACACTTAAATAAACAACGATAAGTAGTTTAAGTTATCAGTATGGCATCTCATTGAAATCCAAAAAGTGCAAGGCCTCTTAGTCTGACCAATAATGCAAGAAAGGTGTGGTGACTCAGTAATCTCTTTAAACAAGCTCCCTGGCAAAACCCTGAGCACCCCTGGGCCCCGGAGCTTTGCCAAAGGAAACTGCATCCCCCACCAATCAGATCCCATCTTTGATAAACCTCAATGATGACATCAACATCTCCCCCCTCTCTAAAATAACATCCCAGTGGTCTCCCCTCATTAGCATGAGCAGTGTAGTTCGCAGAGAGAATAATAATGTGCTCTCTCCTTCACTTGGACTGGAGTATTTGGGTTGAAACCACAATACCCCGACCAGCAGCCAAGCAAAACAACGCTAAGAGGGAAGGTGGTCAAAGCACCACACTTCAAGGCAGATTCGTCTCTATTGTGCCCTCACCAAAAAGGATTTCCAGACCGTTGTTTGCGCCAGAGACGCTAAAGAGCCGAAGCTGTCGGTAATATCTGTCGAACAATGACGACGGCTGCAGACTGGGAAGTCAGCGGTGACGGTGGGTGACCAGTAAAATAAAAACAAGCTGTTTCACAGAGTGCGTCCACTCGGGCTGGATAAAATTCAAGGGAGTTTGTGGGAAGTTCAAGGAGCGAGCACGCTCGTGAGAATGAATGAAGTGCCTTGTTGTTTTACGGGGCAGCAGAGAATTCAAACAAACACTCCACTCCGTCTCTTTACTAGCAAGGTATTCCGTGATAGGACGTCGAACTCTGACATAATAATTAGTGATCATTTTATGAAGCGGGGGCATGGTTTATGCTTCCCGAGGGTCCGGTCCGGGCCAGGCTCAATAGAGTTCTGAGTTCACGCAGGGATTTATTTCTGAAAAAAACAAGCAAGAACTCATGCAAAATCTCAACAAATCTGGATTGTTTCATTCTGGATGATAGTTTGTGAACATGTTTTGCATCTTTTGCTGATGTCTTGTCCCACTGAGATAAAGAAAGCCCTTCTTATAAACCCGGTGAGATGAATGAACCTTTAAGTCTGCAACCTTTACAGCTGGTAGAACCACTTTTACATCTATCCTACTAAATATAACTTTTGAAGAGACAAAAATTGTACTTTTAAATTACGATATAAATATAAAGTTTTATTATTGAATTTACTGTACATTTTTACTGTATTTTTCACCAAACAAGTTGCACCTTTTTGCATAAATTTGCAAGTCCTGCGACATACACTGAAGCAACGTATTTATGTTTTTTTTTCCCATATTTATAACCCAATTTTTGGCTGAGATCTGATGATTTCATTCATTCTGACATTGAAAGTATTGAACACTACCGTTTTCAGCCACTAGAGGGCCCTCGACGAAAATGGCAAGCCAAGTGTCTCATTAATAGGTAAAAGTGGCTATTAATGAGACACTTGTCTTGCCATACAAAGCCACCTTCGTCTCGTCTGGTACTCCTGGAGCAAACGTCGCATCAGCTGCATTTCGCTGCGCCGCCCAGGTGAAATGCAGCTGATTTGACTATTAAAGTGCATTTATTAAGGAAAAGTTCAACTGAGACACACCTTTACAAAAGAATTGTTTTTAAGTGTTAATCTTGTTAAATTTTTGTTAAAGTCCTCCCGTGCATTCTCCCGCATCATTTGGCAGCCAATCAATGTTTGGCACAACCACGTATCCTGGTGGTCAGCGGTGACGTATAATAGATGTGACTTATTTATGTTTTTTTTCCTTCACTTTATTAGACATTTTTGGACTGATACGACTTATACGGCAGTGTGATACGGTGGCAAGTACGGTAATAGCTTTTGTTCAGAAAACAATAACAAAAACGAAACAAAACCAAAAAACAAACAAAAAAACTGTATAGCTCCTCACCAGAAAACTAGATAGATCTTGTACAAATTATTTTTTAGCTTGTTTATTCATATGAGAAAATTTATTCAAGCTATTAGCCAACATTACAGTAAAATGAACATATAAGTTGCATCTTAACGTTTCTGTAACATTTAACATAAAAAAGACCAGTTTGCTGATTAATTAGGGCTTAAATGTCCTCAAATAAAAGCCCACAATCTGTCACTGAACTTAAGCTTTTATAAGAGCTAGGTCTTGATAATAATAATCATTATTCTAAGAATAACAGACTGTATTTTACAGATATGCCTGTTTTTGATGCAATAAAATTCCTTTTTTTTTTCAGTTGATGTGCAAACTTTCATGCCTCAAGTTTGGTGAAATAACTGAACACATTTTCTAATAGAGTTGGAAGCATTTGCACAGATAAACAGGCAACAAGCAAAAAATCTATTAGCTCAGCAGTAAAACTGATTATTATATTTTAATCATATTTGAGGTAAACTTCAAGCCCTACTTTGGTCATTCTGGTTCAAATATGATGGGAAGCTGTGCACACAGGGCATTCATATTAATTGATATTAGTCATTTATGGTACATGAGTTCAAATAGGCATCCTAACCCACTTAAATAAATGACCTCCTCTGGAGGAGAAGAATGCTAATAAATACCTATCTTTAGGCAGTTTCAATCAGGTTCATGCAGTGTTTGGTCAAAGATACAGGGACTGAACACCAGAGCTTCAGGTTGCAGAACTCTGCATTTCCTTGTCAAATATTCTGTAACAAATCAACAATATTTTGGTGTAAATTATTGTTTTTTTGACGATTCATTCGGAAAGGTTCTTCAAGCCTGATGCATCAGAAAAATAGAAAACGAAGCAAAACTTTGAGGAGCAACTGCAACAAGAACATCTACACCACAAATAAAACATGCAACCTTTATTGTTACAAACACATGCAAGATATAAATCTGAATGTTTATAAAGCATTCACACTACTGTGTGAACTACTTCAACAAACAATTCATCAAAATGTTCAGCTCCTGTACGACAACCCTCCTATGACTTTTGGTATTGGTGCAACTTTAGCTTTTTGAAACATTTAGCCTTTTCTGACATTTTGTTTTCATAGAAAACAAATTGAGCTCATTTTACATCCTTCACATCTTTAGATCCGTTTACAACCTTTTACTGCTCCTTTCAAATTTTGCTCTGCTTCAGCTTCTTTCAGCTTCCATGTACACACTCAAACTTTTTCAGCTACTTTCAACTAATTTCAGATGTTTTTCACCTGTTTTGTGCTTCTTTCAGATTCTTTCTGCAAGCTACAACATTTTTGTGCTTCTTCTAACTTCTTTCTATTAATTCCAGCTTGTTATGCTCCTTCCAGCTTATTTATGCAAGTTTAAGCTTTTTCTAATATTTCAGCTACTATTTAGATGTTTTTATTGCTAATTTAAGCTTTTTCAGCCAATTCTACATTTTCTTTTGCCCTCGTTTAGACTATTTTCAGCCTAATTCAGCAAAAATGTCATCTCTCCACTTCTGGGAATTTCAGCTTCTTTCTGCCATTTTTATACTTTTCAGCTGTTTTTTATTTTTAATTTATTTTGCAAATTTTTGTGTTTTTTCAGATAATTTCTACTTTTTGTGCTCATTTCTGCTTCTTTGAGTCTAAATGGGCAAACTTGTGTTGTGTTTGTGTTCTGCTAATTTCCGGTTGTTCTACCTTTTACACCATTTTAGAATGTTTTGAACAAATTTCAGCTGTTTTCAGATAAATTCAAGTTTTTTGTGGTAATTTCTGCTACTTTCAACCTAATTATTTATGCTAATTTCAACTTATGTTCCTTTCAGCTTGTTTCAGCTTTTTTTTTTTTTTGCAATTTCAGCTACTATTTAGCTGTTTGTGTGCAAATTTTAGCTCATTTA
>JARVGQ010000760.1:21195571-21205817 GCA_031762355.1 Hypsolebias martinsi
GCAAGTCACGTAAGAAGATCACATGACCAGTTAAATTGCAGCCTTTGCGATTAGAAAATTGCGTTTTGTCATATTGCCATATTATTGCAAATGCAATTAATTGTTCAGCCCTAATCTGCGCAGCCTTATTAGACGTATTTAGCTGAACTTTGCAGATTCATTCCACTGAACTGGACCTGAAACTGGTTTTCATGGATGCAGTTCTTCCTTCTTGCCAGTGTTGTTTCAGAGCAGCGCAAACGAGCTTGTTGTTCCCAAAGCTGGAAAAGAAACCCGAGTAGCAGAGAATGAAAGGAGCTTGTCAGGTAGAGTCCTCAGCGTGTGGAACAGCCCCCCCAACCATCTCTTATCAAAGGTATGGCCTCTCCCAGGCATATGTTCCGCTTAGGAGAGCCTGCATTGACCCTTAAAAAGCTCTTTGCTTTTTGTTTTGTAAATTGTCCTTGCTTTTAAGTTTAAAAGCTGCAGATGTTATCTCTGCCTTCTCTCCCAGGCGACCGTAATAACCGAAGCTAGAATTGTTTCGGGGATTTTTTTTCTTCTTTTTTTTTTAAGTAAAGGAACGAGGACTTTTCAGACATGTTGCTTTTGTAGTTCCAAGCGGTGTCACGTCTTATGCACCTCCTGACGGGTGAAACTGTTGTGTTTTTACCGCCTCTCTGATGTTGACACAGAAACCTTTTACTCCGTGATGTGTCGGGGGACTCGCGTTTGCTCAGATGGAGGGAGAAAAACAACATCTTATCCTTCCATCAATGTCACACGCCGACAACTCAGTACCGAGCAAAAATATTTTCATCTATTTTAACAATTGTCCCTGAAGAGAGCGTTCCCAGGCTGTGCTGGCCGGAGTTATTTCTTTACTTTCGTCCAGGGGCTGTTGCCTCTCCCTCATAACTCTCCGCCCATCCTCATGCTTTCAATCTTTGTTTACTGATAAACAGGCGCAAAAGATGAAAGTTTCATCCCGACACCGCAATTCACTGAAGCTGTCAGGTAAATAAGCTCCACAGCCGCTGACTAATTCGATAATAATGTGTTTTTAACACAAGAGCTGGCAGTAGAAGGATGATGCTGTGTTCCCCCACAGCAGCTCCGAGCTTTTCTCGATCCATCTCGAGCCAACAGGCTTGTCACTGCAGCAAATATTCTGATTTCATCAACAATGATTTAGATCTCCTTTTATTTACGACGTGCTTCCAACATGTCTGAAAGGGCCGGTCTAGCATTACAGCGTTCACACGGCGAGGAGCGCGGAGCAGGAATATATAATTATGCCCTCAGCCGCCTCCTCTGCTCTGTAAACCTGAGATGGCAGAGGAAGAGCACTGATTACACACTAGACTTTCTCTCTTGTACTTATAAGAGGACAAACGAATGAAAAGCAAAGCAAGATGGTTGAAAAGTGCTAATTACTTTCTTTGGGAAGGAATGTCAGGTATGTTTTGTGTTCTGGAGGCATTCATAACAAACTCCTGACCTTATGAAAAAAAAAATCAAATAAATCTGTGACAGTTTGATGATGTCTCTCACCTTTTTCGAGCCTTGCTCCTCTTCCACCCCGTCTCCAACGACAATGTAAACAACTTTCCTTCCAAACCTTTGAATTACCCTGTCAAAGCAGCTTTCCTTCCCTGTGAGGGAAACAAGGAAAAGACGTTAGTGCAGTTCAAACACAACTGAAAAGACAAGCACTGAATAGCAACCTGTTTCAAAAGGGTGACAAGGCTTTTTAAAAATCAGTTCACTCAATTAAAGGCCCTGCATCCCAGCCTGCTGCCTCTCACGTCAAAGTTTTATACTAAAATGAGAAATTGCACTGCCTGTGAAAATGCAGTGTGAATGCATATTGTTGAAGAACTTGCTGAAAACAGCTTAAATTAGCTAAAAAAACATTCAGAAATGTAGCTGAATTGGAAGAACAAGCATAAATTAGCATAAGAAAGCAGAAAGAACACATATTTGCAGAATTAAGGTTAAATTAGCAGAAAAATGCACAAAACTTTGAAAATTAGCAACAAAAAAAAAAGCTGAAATTAGGGAAAAAATTGCTGAAAATTAGCTGAAAAGGCAGAAAGAAGCTTAAACTACCAGAAGTAAGTGGAAAGAGCTGAAATTAGCTCCATAAATGTGGAATGAGCTGAAAAAGCTCAAATTAGCATAAAACAGCTGAATTGTAGCTGAAATATCAGATAAAGCTGAAAATAGTAAAAAAAATAAAAATAAAAAATAAAAAAGTTGAAAGGAGCATCAAAAGCTTAAATTACCATAAAGAAGTTAATTAGGTTGAAAGTAGAATAAATTACCAAGAAAAACTTGAATTTCCAGAAAACAGCTGAAATAAGTTTAAAAAAATGCTAAAAAGCTAGCTAAAAAGGTTATACGTAAAACATCTGAAGGTTAAAAGAAAGAAGGCTGAAAGAAGCAGAAATGAGCACAAAAGAGTGGAAATTGTCTGAAAAAAAAAATAAACAGCTGAAAAGTAGTTGAAACACAGAAAGAAGCTTGAAGTACCAAAAGGAAGCGGAAAGCACACTTTAGCTGAATTCTGCTGAAAAAAGTAGAACTGAGAATGGCAAAAAAAATGTGGAATTAGCCGAAAAAGCTAAAATTAGCATAAAACAACTAAATAGTAGCTGAAAAAGCAGAATAAGCTGAAACTTGCAAAAATAAGCTGAATGAAGCAAAACAAACTTAAATTAGCAGAAAGAAATTAGAAGAAGCAAAAAAAGTAGTTAGCAGAAAGAATCTGAAAGGAGCACAAAACAGCTGAAAACCACTGAAAGTAGCTGAAAAACATTTAAATTTGCAGAAGGAAGCTGAAAGAAGGTGAACCAGAACAAAAGGTGAAAGGAGCTGTAAAAGGTTGCAAACACATCTAAAGATTTGAAGGATGTAAAATTGAGCTCAATTCATTTTCTGTGAGAAAAGAAAATGTCAGAAAAGGCTAAATATTTCAAAAAGCTAAAGTTGCACCAATACTAAAAGTCATAGCACCCTTCTCCTGAAGGAGCCGAATGTTTTGATTTATGATTTGTTGAAAATAGCACAAAAACTGTGGAACGTGAAAGATGCAGAAAAACGTGCGCAAGAAAAATGGCTCACAATAGTGTGAACATTTCATAAACATTCACACAGTTACTGTAGTAAAACTGTATTAGTCAAACCATTTGAATGACATACAAACTTTGTATAGACAGGCAATGTGAGATCTTGCTGGATGTGTTGGTGCTCAGAATGTGTTCAAGATGACTCAAAGCTTCTACCACACCAAATATTAGTTCAATATCTGTGAAAGTGACAAAGCCATATCCATTTTTGTGTTGGCTAATGTGACGGCCATCTTGAACTGGGTTGACTCCCAACATTTTATGCGCCTTATGATTATTTTCTGGGAGTTTCATTCAAGTTTGTCCAGTCGTTCACGTGATATTCTTCTAATGCTACGGACAAACAAGAATCCACACATGCCAAAACATTATAACCTTTGGAAGGGGGTCCATTAAAAAAAACAGGGCAGAGCGAAAAGAGTGAGTTTAGGAGAATTATGTGCTTAATAGAGACAACCTCAAAAGCACTTCCTGAAACTTGGAACAAACGGGCTCTTGCATGTTCTAGGGTCTGCTTTGCTCCTCGGAGAGCCACAACTCTGCTCCGATGTGCCTGAAAATGTTGCAAAAGCGAGGCTCTTTGTTTATTTTGCATTTGAAACGGTGAAAAGAAAGGGGAAGGAAGGTGGGAGGAAAAGCGGGGAGATGATGCGACGAGGAATGGGGGGTGGGCTTCTGTTCATCTGGAATGACATAAATGCGCAGAAGTGGTTTCATATGCAGAAGCGAGGAGCAGAGGCCCGGCACAGGTCCTGCTCCAAGAAAATAATCCCAGGTTGATTAGGTCTATTCCCTCGCAGAAGAACATCAATCGTCTCCGGTGACCAACCCCCCCTCGCACACACCATCTCGTACCAGTCACTAAGGTAGCATGTGCGTCCAAACTGTTTACACTCACCCGACTAAGATAACAAAATAAAACTTTTCTGACGTGACACATAAAAAGCACTTTTTACCTATTTTGGTTGCACTATAAATATTCTCTATAGGAAAGACGGTTCCCAGGCCGTAGAGCAGAACCTTGGCCAGGGCCGGTATGAGCTGCGTGGTGGTCACCAGGATATTCACACAATTTGACCTGAGGAGGAGAGCAAAGACGTGACATCACTCCAAATCACTCAGAGGGAGGACAAAAGAAAAACACATTGTGCCACATATCAAAGACACAGCAACGTATCGGTTCCCTAAAACACGCCGTCCAATAAAGGATTGGCTTGTTTTTCAAGTCCGAGCTTTTAGCAGACCTATTTGTCAAAATTAGAAGAGACAGGCTGTACAAAAGACATATATACAGCATTGTTTCTTCATTTAATAGCTTGGAAAGGACTTATTTACACCACATGTAAGTTTATAAATGTGCGGTGTGGAGCTGGGTACAATTTTCCTCGCTGGAGTCCTACCTTGAGTGGATTAATGTTAGTGCTTTCAGTGCCAGTGTTAACCAGGAGTCCGTCAAGGCTTCAATTTCTGCTCGCAATTGCAACCAGGCTTCCCTTTTGGCCGGGCCCAGCAGACCTGAAACGCAGGGTAACATAGTTTGGGTTGGATCAGCCACTCTGAATACCACTGAAATTTTCTAAAATTTAACCCAGCTTTCAAGAACACAAGAACACTCTGACATACAGACGCCCACTCACACACGTGCGCTCCTTTCTGCACTGCAGATCTACGTGGAGCGACGCAGCTTTGTCAGGGATTTACCTCCGACGTTATTTTTGTAGGTGGTGTAGATTTCTTTTACTCGTCTGTAGCGGAAGGCCAGTTTTCTCATCCAGTCCACGCCTCCCCGTACGCCCGTGGCCAGACACAGGTTGGCACTAGTAGCTGCTGCATGGAAACCATCAGCGCCAAAGTTATACGTACTGAAATAAAGACAGAGATAGGATCAGTGGTGTAGTCTACGTGATATGCAGATGTACGGAAACGCTTAAGAATTCCAGTATACCCACTTAAACGTGCCCTTTGATACATGACATATCATTAGACACGTGTCATTGATATGCTAAACGGCAGTTAAACACTTCCATAACTATCTGTATGCAGCGGTTGTTTGTTACAGTCGCTTATCCAACAAATTATTGTATAATTAATACTTCTATACTTATTATTTAATACTTGAACCTGCTTTGCTTTGATACTGTTTTGTAAATTTTACAACATGCTTTTAATACAAAGCCAACTGTTGTACAAAGTCTGTTGTTCATTTATTCAAATATAAGCATCAGAGAAATTTGGAAATGCTCAATATGCTTAAAAATCTAAATAAATTTACAATTACATTGTACTAACTGGTGTACTTTGGTTTCTAAGCACAGTATGTGGACCGACTGAGGTAAAGTCAGTTTTACGTTGGACATTCGTGCTTCGTGGCTTCAACGGTGTCCAACGTCCAACGTAAAACTAACGTTTCCACAGTATACCCACTACAAAAATGTAGACTACCCCACTGGATAGGATCCATTACCACAAGCTGCTCTGCCATTCAGAAAATGTATGTTTGACTGATGATACGAGAATCAAACTGACCTCAAATCCTGGCCGTTGTCATCAGAAGATACATCATCGATGTGTACCTGGTCACATTCCTAAAACAGACAAAACATTCACTTTAGATTATACCTCACACTTTTTTATTTTCTTTGGGACAGAGCACTCCTCTGATATTCCAATAGGAAAAACACAACTTTTACAATCATTTTCATGTTCAGCATCAAATAAAAAAAAATAAAAAAAACTGACTTCTTATGGCTAAATTAACTTTTGACTTGTTTCTACAAGAATTGCTGTATTGAAGATAAACTGTGTTCCTAAACTGCTTATTTTAGAACATGCTATGGCTTTTCCAAATGTCTTGGAGAACTAACTACAGATTGCAGTGCGACCTTCAGTGTGTATTTGTTTCATCAGACCAGAGCACCTACTGTCATGTTTGTACCTCAGTTCTTATGTTTTTATGCATGGTTCAGTCTCTCGGCCGTGTTTCCACATTAAAGGTTGGACTTTTTGGCTGCAACTTTTCCACAAAGACCACATCTGGTCAGAGTTCTTTGGTTAGTAGAAATGTGTAACTGAGTGGGAGAGGGTCTGAGGTGAAGGCTAAACATTTTCTTATTTCAAAGGGAAGTAAACATGGTGCCTCTTTAATCTCACTAACATTCCCTGAACTATCTTTTTGTATTTTCAGCTGATACCAATGGTTATATCTTTTTGCTTCTCCAACATCCTGACACCCCAATCTGCTTTGACATCTTTGCCTGATATAGATTAACTACCATAAGTTTTGCTTAAGTACTCAGTGTTGCTCCCACCCTGGAGGGTTCCTGGAACCTGAATGGCTTGTGGCTTGGGGCTTATGCAAATCAGGAGCCTTAAAGTATATATAACACTTGTTTTCGTACGTCACGATGTTGCAACTTCAGTCTGCAATTGCATTATTCTTTTTCCTTTATTTCCTTATTTCCTTTATTTATTTTGTATAATAAATGCCACAAAGACAATTGACTTGTTCAAGTCTTGAGCCCACCATTATGTCAGAAAATCCACTCGTGACATGACACTCATGGCAACAGTGTTGCCAGATCTCACGACAGAAAAGAGCAACCAGCTCTATGAAAACAAGCCCCCAAAAAGCCCAAGTGACAACCCACCACAGTGTGTAAAACAGAGGCTGTTTTTTAAACAGTATAAACATACATTTATTATGGCATTACACATAAACAACAGCAAAATTATGCTAAACACTTTGAATAACATACCTTTAAGCGCTGATTAAAAAAAATATACATTTAAGTGCGCTCTCTTTCTCCCACTCTTTATTATATATTTTTTCCATATTTCCCCCACTTCCTGGAGCTCATCACCGTGGTCTCGACACTCTGGACTCTGGCTGGATGGTATTGCGAATGACGACACAGGAGCTAAGTTTGATCACTTTGTTTACACAACTCCAACTGAGATCACAGAGTAACTGAACAACAGAATAACGGTAAGTGCCAAAAATCCTATTTTTTCGACATATCTTTAAAAACGAAACATCCTGACATTTGCGTGTGAGTGGAGCCCCCTAGTGGTCGGCCACAGTATGAGTGTTTGTTTGGGTGTGTGCCTGTTGCCTCGCTAACTTGGGCAGGAGTGATAAACAGGAAACGGAGGCATGGAAGGGACAAAATACCTACTACCACTCGTCTTTTGCTTTATTGTGTGGAGCTAATCAACTAGTTTCACTCGGAAAGTAAGTCAAGCCTAAATAAGCAACTTCACGTTAAAACAAGCCCAAACAACCCCCCCCCCCCGAAACTCGCAAGATTTGCAAGCAACTTTAGAAAAAAAACAAGCCCAAAGTGGCTTATAATAAGGAGACTTGGCAACACTGGTCGTCAACTCTCACCATGGAAGCTGAATTTAGATGATCCCTACCCAGTTTTAAGCCTCCTAAAAAGACGTTTCTGTTTATTTGAAAATGGTAATCAATGGCACTCATACGAGATAACCGGTTTATGCTGAGCTAATAATTTTTTTAGCTAAATTTTCACTTTGCTTATTGCCTAAATAAACAATTAGCACATGTATTTGTGACTGTACTTTTACTTAACATCAACGCTGTATGTCTCAGACTACAGACATGGATAAATTTTAAAGTAGAGGGATGCTCCGTGACTGGTTCTTGCAGCCTTTTTTGTAAAAAAAAAAAAAAAAAAAAAAAAAAAAAATAAGATGGCACTAACGTTCAGTGCTTGCGCATATGTTTTACCACACACCTCTTCCTCCTTGCAGCTGCTCAGCTCCTCTTGGAAAGGTGGAGGGATTCAGCAGCTCTGCGCTGATCCCACCGTTACACGGTAACACAATCCAGACTTTCTGGTAAATGTAACCTACTAGAAAAATTGAACCTGATGCTAACCGCCAATGAAATTATGACCTCTGATTGCTGCTGCGCCACACACCAACACAGCCCCGGGGCTAGCCAGTCAGCCGGCCAGCCAGCAGAGGAAAACAGGATAAGGCAGGAAAAAAAAAAATCTGTTATTAGTTTTTCATTTATAGGAGGGCAGTAGTGCCAGCCCCCTTCCTCCACTAGTCCATCACCCAGCTCTATATGTGAGCTAACTGAGCTGTCGTATGTAGCAATTAAAAACAACGGGAGGTTGTGCAATAAGAGCAAAACAATCACAAGAAAATATTGATTCCAGTCAGCTGTGTGAATAAAGTGAAAGATGTCGATATGATATTTTGGAGAGCTGCAGGTTTTATACCACAGCTGCCAAAATGGAGAGGCTCACCTGTTTAGCATTATCTGAGAAATAATAAGTTCTGGTGGTAATTGAAGCTCGAGGAAGAGAATTCCTCTGATTTCAGGTATGAAAAATCCATTCCCAATGTTTGAGCTTTTTAATTAAGTTTCATCCGGTTGTTAAGACACCCAAACATAGAAAGGACTTCCTTGTTATAAGTCCATCTAACCGAGGCCAAATGCTGACGTTATTACATTCCTCCCTAATGCTGGAGCAGAGTAAGGGTAAAGGCTTTGGACCGTAAACCTTTTTTATTTTACTGGTTCCCCTCTGAACAAATTTTTCATCTCCCTGGATTTGTGGGGAGAGGGGAGGGAAGAGCGACGTGCGGAGAAACTCAAACCAGCTGTTCTTTAACAGAATTAAAATCCTGACCCCCCAACCCCAGCTCTAATGCAGTCATTCTCCAGCCAAGCCTCTCCCAGCAAGCCCCAAGATCCAAAGAGGAAAAGACTTTGACCCTCTGACCCCTCTCCCCTCCTCTCAGAGTGCCGGCACCCAGATAAGGGGGTGGAAAGGTAGAGAGGTGGAAACAGAGGAGCGCAACGGCTGGGGAGTCCAAAGTGACCGCACATGGAGCAAGCTCTGAGCAGAAGATGGACGGCCAACAGGCGTGGGGTGCAGACGGGGGCTCGTTCCTCTGTTGGCCTAATACGTTTCCACACTCGCTGGCAGATCTTTAATAGCTGAAGAAAGCTGTAATTTGTCCCATCCGAAGATCCGATGCCAGCAAACTTGTGGCTCATTTATAATAATCCACAAATGTTCTCCAGAAGTTCTCATACGTGGGCGCACTTAATTCCTTAAGTAGCGGAGGCTTGTCTGTTTGTTTAGGAGGACAAAAAAAAAACAGCACCTTCGGGTTAAGCGCTCAATAAAGCCTCTTTTCAAACGCACCCTTATTCTGGTGCAAGTGACTGGAATGCTTCTATTATCCAGTAATTACGTGCTGATGAATCAGACGCAACCTGCCAACAATCAGCTCCTGACACTTCTTTCACCGCAGCAGGTACAGGACCATTTGGTTCCACTCGTTTGGTACAAGATCCAAAATTGCACGCTGTCTTCTTGCACTGACAATAGCTCACCGTGTTTGTCCTCCCCATGTAATTTGTTTCTTTCACAGGGTGACAGCCAGCATGAATCAAAACAGATATCTGAGAACAATGTTGTGCAGTGGGTTAATTATAGACCTACTTGAGTTCCTGCAGCCAAAAGAACCTGAACACCCCCCCACACAGGTCTCAGTAATTAGGCCTAACTGCAGCCTGATTATGAATTATATTTTATAGACTCAAAGCTAATAAACACATCAAATCTCAGCAAATGCAAACCATTCGATTCAAATAAGAAAAAAATATGTTATTTTGGCTGCTCTCTTGCAGCTTATTGCATACGTAAATGGCTTTTCAATTAAAAATGACTAACAAAACAAAAGGATAGATTAAGAGAAAGCCTTTAAATAGAGAAACTATTTTATGTGCACAAGATTCTTCTTGCTTTGACTCCCTTCCTTTTATCAGTCAGCGTTCGGCTCAAACGTGAAGCACTGTGCCCACAAAACCAACAAACTGTTGTCTAAAACCATAAAACAATAAAATGTGTGATGTTAGAATCACACTATTATTTTATCTTTAAGCTAAAGTTTTTATCGGTATTTGACGTTAAACTGAGAATGTTTTGTATCAAAGTACAGTAGTCCCTTGCTACTTTGCGGTCCGAGTTTCACGGACTCTCTCGCGTTTTTCAACTTAAGATTGTACACGACACAAGACTGTCAACTTTAATATCACAGCAGTCCCTCGTTTATCGCGTGGGGTCCGTACCCTGTAGCCTCGCGATAAG
>JARVGQ010000760.1:21455521-21466002 GCA_031762355.1 Hypsolebias martinsi
GTGCTTTGAGGACTCAAAATCAGCTGATTTACGAGCTAAACCGTAAGATGGAAGTGATTTGTGAGAATCGCAGGCCACCTGCGGCTTTGGGACTCGCCAGCATGAAACAAACTTGGAGGGTTTCATAAGCACAGACCAGTAGATTGCACTCTAATCTAGCCATTTCAAATCTTGAAAGTATAAGTAAGACTCAAGGCTGACAAAAAAAACAGTCTGCCTGAAAAAATTAACATTTGTGGCTTATCTGTATCCAACACCCCCGGTTGGCCTCGAAAACAGGCTGACATATCAATTTCTCTTGGAAAATGTGTAAATTAAGGAAAAGCTTTGTCTATCGATTAGTTTTGTTTAGCTGTGGTGGCCATTTTGAATGAGTTTGACTCCAAATGTTAATGAGTTGCGATCTCTGGGTTTGGACCTATAGTCTCTGTGTGGAGTTTGTATGTTCTCCCCGTGCTTCCGTAGGTTTTCCCCAGGTACTCCAGTTTCCTCCCACAGTTCAAGAACATACATGTTAGGTTACCTTCAGACTCAGGCCTCCCTTGCAAAAGAGATCTGTGATCTCAATGGGATTAGCCTGGTTAAATAAAGGTTAATAAAACAATAATTGTTCATAACTCCACATCAAAAGATCAGAACTATCACATTAACTTAAAAAAAATGCAGAGGCTGACATCGTTACATAACATCAGTTTTATCAGGCAGAAAATAAAGGATTTGGATCTTATCCTCTCATTAGCTAATTTCAGCCAGATTAGAGGATCTCATCTAAGCATCCAGCTGCAATATGAACGAATAAAGGCTAACATGGATTGTAAAATGAAGCATTTAATCATGTAAGACAGTTAGTCACCCACCCTTGGGTGCACGAGTCATCTCTGTTATTAGTTCATCGTGCATTTCTTTTATTTACATGTCGCATGGCCTTTAATATTTATTTCCGATAGGGTAATGTGGAATTTATACAGTGGTGACCTTTTGCTCATGTATTTATAGGAGATGATTGAAAGGAGACATTTTATCGAATTAAGACAAATGAAAACAATAAATATTCAGAATGTGGTCATTTTTTAGGTTTCTGACTCAGCTACTATCATCAAATTTTAGCTTAATATCTATAAAACTTGCTGAGTCCTATCCATTTATTGTACAGCTAATGATGATGAGCTGTGGCAACCACATTGAATTTGGTTGAGAAGTGTATCAGCTTTAGATGTGCATCCAATGAATCATTTTATTAAAGTTATATTAAAGTATCTTGTGTCAGACAAATGCATACAGTAGAAAATGCAGGATTGCTGCTGTGCCATCAATGGCGGATGATAAGTGTTTACCACTTTGGTTTATTCAAACAAAGCACCAGTGTGCTGTTTGTTTTACTGAACGCTACAGAAAACAGCCTGCGTATTACGATTTTCCTAATTGAATTGAAAAGCCAGAGTCTGTCTACTTGAAGGGATTAACTGGGGCACAAAGACGCATAAAGTCGGCCTCCTGTCAATCTGACATGCAGACACACCCTCCAACCTGATGTGCTGCTACCCTAATCCCCTCTGACGACACCACAAAGTCTGCGGACAGAAATTGGTCCTGGCGTCAGCTGCGACATCTCGCCCGTCACTCATCCCACCAGTCACATCCTCGCCGTGGTGGAGAATCAATTAAAAATGCTGACATAACGTCTGATTAAGGCTGAACGAGGCCAAAGGCGGGCTCATTAAGTGGTTTTCTGTTTGGCTGATGTGATAAGAAGTTGAAGGAGAGGCTTATTGAGGGAGGGGGCGCTTGGATTGCAGAGGCTCAAAGCTTAATCTGGAGCAATAGGATTCTCTGTTTCATTCAGAACAAAAAATCTATGATGAGACAAATAGTTAAAGCTGCACATAAAGGTGGTTTTACAAAACCTACTGGTTTTGATCACAGTAAATTTATTTATTGCAGGACTCAACCGTGGATCGCAAAACACCAAGTTAGAGGAGATGATCTTAAAAATGACATTTTTTTTTATATCAAAATGTTCAATACAGAAACAACTGGACTTTATTTGTAACAGAAGACATTTTTTAATAAAATAACTTGTAGCTTTGTAGCTTTTTTAACTGTAGTTGTTCAAACAGTTGATATAAAAGCTAATACAAATTTGAGTTTAAGCTGTTTGTGTTATTATGCTCTTGTTTGGGGTCATTAGACTTTACCATTGTTAATTTTGAGGGTCAAATTCTAAAACTAAAGATGGGAAACACTGTTTTAGATCAATATGATCACTGTGGTGAACCTGTGGTGAAATTTATGGTGCAAAACAACCTGAAATCGCTAGTTTGCTAACTGCGATAATTTAAGGTCAGTTGGCTGTGGTAGCCATCTTGAAATGGGTTGATTCCAAAACTTGTTTGTGTAAATCCAATGATTACCAGTACTGTACTTCCTGCAAGTAAAATTTGTCCAGTAGTTCATAAGATGTTTTATGACAGATTGCACGCCACACACAGGCACATTATTGACAAAAGATAAAGAAAGGATAAAAGTGCAGAAGAATTATAGCAGTTATGACTCCACTGAGTAGCGAGCAAAACCAGTGTTTCAGTACTTTGAGGTTTTACATATACATCACAATATTTTTACTTCTTCAGTATTGTTAAGATAAACTTAAAATGCACAAGAGTGGTGATTCAATCCACACTTCTAATAACTTTTTTTTTTTTTTGCATTCAAAATGGAGAAAATCCAAAAGAAGTAAATAAAACTTTTTATTTTCTACGAGGCAGCTGCTCTCAAACTTTTATGGTCTTCAAATTGAGGCTTAGATTTAAGACCTTTAGCAAAGAAAACTGGCTTCCCTCAGGGCTGTGTGTTGAGCCCCCTCCTGTTCACTATGTGCACATATGACTGCTGTTTAAAACACCATATTGTTTTACATTATTAAAGTTTAAATATCCTGATGCATGCTCAATAATCCAGGTAGAAAAATCTAAAAAAGCTAAGTCTGGTCCAGAGGACCAGACTTAGATTAGAGTTTAAAGTATCTTAGATCTTTTAGCTTATCGTTTAGCGCTCGTTTCGCATGTATCTTAGTGTATATCTTAGATCCTTATACTGTTTCTTTTTAGACTTAATGTTTTTGCTATTTTTAGGGATAACTGGGACCCTGAATACACAATTTCATTACAACTCATGCACCACATGTGATGTGAATGACTATAAAGAAACTTGATCTTGAAGAGACAAACGTGCAAAATGTACTTAAAAAGCTTTCTTTCTACTTAATCTTGTTTAAAACAACTAAAAATTGCAAAACTGTAAAACAAATATGTTTTTTACTTCATTTTTTTTCTATGTTAACCATTGTTCCTCTCTTCAGTACTGAGCATTTATATCACTTTTCATTTTTAAACAAAACATCTCTTTCCAAATATAATGACTGATGGTGTTAATGTTGCTGATCAAGATGTTTATGTCATAATTGCTCTGCCTCAATGGACAGCTTAATGTCCGAAACTGAAAACCTGAACGTGTGCTTTCCCTCCCGTGCCTCTGTTTGTACTCGTTACTTCTGTAAATCACGCCCTGTTGCACTTCCTGCCTAGTCAGCTAAATGCAAATGTGCCTCACACAAATATATGAAATATGAGGCACGACATGAGCTCCGAGCTTCAGAACAGGAGATGCCACAAAGGCCACAATGGCCGGTCAGGCAAAATAAAAAAAGAGAGAAGGAAAAGTTCAAAGCAAGACTTTTATGGTGTGGAAATTCATGTGCAGCCGTTTATTGTTAGAGGACCAGGGGCTCTGTTAAAAAGGGCAGAACATGTGCTTTGCAAAGTGTTGTACGCTTTGAGGTCCAGGCTGAGCCCAGTTGGTCATTAAACATTTACTGCCGAGAGAGAGAGGGCAGGAGCTACACGCATAATTCACATAACAGCAAATGGAAGAAACTTCCAAATTAAATGAACAGTTTGAAAATTATCAACTATTTGCTGCACCAAAAGGTTGTCATTTTAATATTAATCATCTTTATGTCTTCCAAACAAATCCTCTGTGAAGCAGTGAGTTCTAAAGTTACGCATGAAGTGGAGCGACAACCACCGTGAAGCTGTGCCTACCACTCCTCTTGATAATAATAGGCTTTTATTCTTCCACCTGCTGCAGTCAGTTACACCGTCATAGTGCAGCTCTGCTTGCCCTGTTATTGCTCTGTTTTATTTTTTTTCTCACTCCAAAGCTTCACTCCTCTGTGTGTGAGCACTTTGTTGCAATTCAAGTAAATGTTCCGTCTATCAATATTTCATATCAAAGTACATCCTCCATCCTAACGCCTCCTTCAGAACGGCGTTCCGCTGGATATAAATGAGTGCTTCATCAGAGTTGGGAGCAGAAATCTATAAGATGGGAGATTTCATTATGGTGTTGTTCAAGTTGAGCGAAACAATCTGTCTCCGCTCGTCCGAAGCTCATTTTATTCTAAAGCTTAAAATAAAAAATAAAAAAAAAACTGAATGAAAATTTCTGTCGTGTTCCATTAGAAACATATTTAATGCATTCTCGTGAATGAAGCACTTCAATTGCAAAGTGTTCATGCAATGCTCAACATGATTGGATGCAGTGTGCTGCATTGATATTCGCTCACACTCATGCACACACACACATTATGCACAATAGCGTAAAGTGTGCAGCGCCCTGTGGCAACAAGTAGGAGGGCTTTTATCCTCTGTAATGTCTTTTACTGCAGCCATAAAGACTACAACACCTAATAAAGAGCAAACATGTGTGCATATATGCATGCAAATACATCTACTCATAAAAAATAAATACAAATTTAAGAGCTTTTCTGAGTATGCTTAGTATGTTACATTAATTTGACAGCTTCCTATTCTAATCAACTTAAAATTCAGGAGTATGAAGGAGGAGAAAGTGTTTTTTCACTGTAGAACAGAGTGTAACTAACATAGCAGGACATAAAGGCAGAAATTTGATTTGCAAATCCACCACGTACTGCACTTGTTCATGTATTTATTATTAATACACAATATTTTAGCACAAAGGGGAAATCTGCAATTTATATTCTAAATTGTTTGCCATTTCTCAAAGCTATAAAATGAGAAAAAGTCTTGATTTTTAAGCAGCTGCAAGGAGAGGCAGGACATTGACACCCACAGGTGTCTCTACTGTGTTTAAAACTTCCTGTCTGTCAGAATCAGAGAGGTTTTATTGCCATTTTAGCTATGTACAGTATATGGAACTGAAACAGTGTTCCCCAGGATCACAGTGCAGCACAGAACATAATGTACAAAACACTACAGTACAGTGCAGATACACAACATTACAATGCATACAAACAAACCTACCGGTATCAGAAATGCATCAGAAATGCATAAGACATCTAACCTAATCTTAACATTCTAATCTAAACAAGTTATTAAGAAACCTTAATTAATAATCAAGGTAAAACTTATGGAAAAACTTATACTTTATGTAATAGTTAAGTCATTGATCTACCAATCATGCAATATTTTAATACTGTTGTGCTAATGCCATTAATAAAATGAAAATATTTTGACTTCTTGTTACTGTAAATGTGACACTAGTGCACGGGTGTCAAAAGTGCGGCCCAGGGGCCATTTGCGGCCCTTAGAGTGATTCTGTAGCCCGCAAATGCAGGTTAAGAATGGTATCATTTTGGCCAGCAGGTTTAAGAGGTCGATGCAGACATTCTGCAAATTAGTTGATAATCCTTGTTAATATAATGTTTAAATTTAACTGCAAAATATATGTAAAAAAAACTTCTCAAAATGATAAATATTAAACAAAATACAAATCTTTGGCTGTAATCTTTATATTTTCACTTCATGGTACAAAGCGCCAAAAACATTTACTGATTTCTGCCAGAAAGGAAACTTTTGGTTAGTGATTAATAAAACTTGTCTAAGTATTGTAGTTGATAAAATAATCATGAGGGAAATAGGACATTTTTAAATGAATACAACGTGGTGTCATCTGCATACGTCTTGATCAACTTTATCAAACCTTCTATGAATTTGTTGTAGCGACTGACAGCTGGATGATTTTTCAGAACTTCCATATAAGCCTGTTGGTCCAATCAACCCCCTTTTTAAAGGACACTTACTCAAGTTACACTTTTGTTGCTGAGAACAGACTAAAATGAACTTTTAAAACACAAGAAAACAACAATCATAGACACAACAAATTAAATAAATCAAATCCTTTGTACTAAAACATATAAGCTTAGTGTTTATGAGGCTTTGAATGTTTTAGATCTACATTTTAAAACTCTTTCTCCATCAAAATTAGTAAACTTTTGTCCTTTCTCCTAAATATTGGTCATGTTGAGTTAAATTCACATATTTGTGGCCCACGAGTCCTTTCATCCGGATAGTTTCGGCCCACATATGAAAACGTTTGGACACTCCATAGTGTGCATGAAGATTCTTTCTGTGAGTGAATGTTGAATGACAACTGTGAGAGTGCGAGTCATCACACCACCTAATCTGATGCCCCTGCTTAAGGCAATTTAGGCCAATTACAAAGTGAGCCATGCGTGCGCCGGTGCTAATCTCGCTTCAACACAGAGTGGGCTATTTAAAGTTCAGCTTCCACTGCAACAAGTCAAATTTAGCACAGCTGCGGAAATAAATTAATATCACTTCATCATCCTGGTTTAATCCCCTCTGTGTGGTTATGCAGGAGGCAGAGACGGACGAGGAAGAGCTGGAGGTTGGATGGTGCCAAAGATGCTTTAATAGGCTCATGTAGATACACGGCATGATCGGGAGGGACTGACCATTATTGGCTTTGAAAGTGATGGATAGTTGCACATGTTTCTGGATGGGAGTTTCAAAAGGAAGAGTGTTCAAAGAGAAGGTGAAACTCGACTGAGGTTAAAGTGAAAGCAGCTTCAAAGGAGGAAAGAAGGGCGTTTAAACACATCCCACACAACTGCTTCCAAGAAACAGTACTGAAGTGAAAATGATGTTTATTCAATTTTAAAATACACTCAAGGGTTGTGTGGAGGAAATGTTTGAGCTTTTGTTTCTGTGGGAGTACGATATACAGAGATTTTTTTAAGCACTACACTCATACTCGCTCCACCATTAATGTACAATAAATTTGGGTGTTTTATTGCGTAACATCAAAAGCGAAGGGGCAACAATGGTTTTGCCCATGCATGTGTGTTATTTGTTTGTAGTGTTAGCAAAATATATAATAAACCACTGAACATATTTTCATGCAACTCTCAAAAACTGATCATTTGATTAAGATCAAATTATCTGTCCAGTGGAGATCCTATCTCACTGATCTGCTGCAGCCATAGTCCCACAGTGCTCTCTGAGGTCAGCAGACCAGATGCTTTTCTTGGTTCCAGGCACTCGTTTCAAGCTCAGAGGTGACAGGACATTCTCTGTTGCACGTCCAAAACTGTGGAATGACTTACTGCACGTCAGGCAGGCTCCCTCTTTCACTGTTTTTAAGTCTCATTTGAAAACTCACTTTTATTCCCTGGCTTTTGACACTGTGTGAGTTGATTTTTAACTTGTCTGTAATCTATAATGTTAGTCATTGGGTTCTTATCTTTACATATTTGGATCTATGTATTTTTTGCTATGTCCTTTGCTTGTTTGTTTTTGCTGCACAGCACTTTGGTTGGACTTGTTGCTGTTTTTAAGTGCTTTATAATAAAGTGGTATGGTATGGCATGGTATGGTATGGCATAGTATGGTATGGTATTAACCTGCCTAAATAAAGGTTGAATGAATGGTATGGTATGGTATGGTATGGTATAGTATGGTATGGTATTAACCTGCCTAAATAAAGGTTGAATGAAGGGTATGGTATGGTATGGTATGGTATGGTATGGTATGGGATGGGATGGGATGGTATGGTATGGTATGGTATGGTATGGTATGGTATGGTATGGTGGCTACCACAGCTAAACTACCTTATTAAATGTTGAACTTGCTAAACTAAGTCACATTTACAAACACTGAGCTAAAATGTTGTATAGCCTAACAATGTTGTTTATTGCACCAAAGATCTATTCAAGATTTGACCAAAACTGCTACAAATCTGTAATTTATCAGCATCAGATGATTTTAGTTTAAAATGCAGGCATGAAAGGCAGCAGGTAATATGCATATCTTCAAGAAATGCTAAGCCTTTTCATTTCCGCAGTTTTATTTCACTTTATTGTAATTACATCCATGAAAGACATGTCATTATCAGATAAACTAAAATTAATTAAATACAGAAATGTTGTGGTGTTTAAAAAGAGGGATAGACACAGTAGTTGAAAAAAAAAAACAGCATGAAAAATGCAAATGTTGGAATCAGATAAGAGATAAAGATCGATAGGGAAACAGAAACAAGATGGTGGGGTGGATTGGGGGCACTAATGTGTCCTTCATGGGGTAAGGCTGGACCAAAGTGGCTCAGCGTGAAAATAAATTGACTCCATTACAAGAGCGGAACACTGGAAAGCGTCAGTCACGTCACCCGCCCATCCCAAGACAGCAGGCAGTTAACTCTCACTGGGAGTGATGGGAGCAGCATCTGCAGGATGCAGCGCTTGCTGTGGTTTACAGCTGCTTTGCATGTTCATCGTGTGACCTTATGATAGAACAACGTGTAATCTGATGTCTTTCATGCTTGCCAGCCAGTTGATACTTTAAAGAAGTTTTACTGGAATAGATAAAAAAAATAGCTGTTTTTGAAAAGATGGTGCAGCATCACATTGAATTGTGACGTGCATGTGGGTAGTTTTTACACAAACTATGACTTTAAATGAGGTAAACTCATGTTTTTTTTACACTTTTATGTAAATGGTAAATGGACTATACGTATATAGCACCTTTCTATCTGATCAAGATACTCAAAGCTCTTTACAACACAATCGGTGTCCTCATTTACCCATTCATACAGCACTCTACTAAATCTCTAAAGCTAATCTGAATCTGTAGATTGCAGTGCTTTATCACATTCAAACACTGATGGGACACATATCGGAGGCAATGAGGGGTTCAGTGTCTTGCCCAGAGACACTTGGGCATGTGACTGCTGGTGGAATCAAACTCCCAACACTTGCATTGGAGGAAGACCACTCTAACCACTCAGCTACAGCCACCCATGTGTGTATTTAGTTTTAAAAGTTGTGAAATAGAAGAAGAAACGTTTGTTTGCTTTTAGATGGTAAAACTTGGCTTCTACAAGATTTCTTAAACAAAATAATGCATAAACAAAATTTGCTATTCATTCAATATAATAATTTTAACTTGTGAGAGCAGCCTGTTCACTTTCACGTAACCTGATTCACTGGATGGTCGCATATATTTTCACCCCCCAGCTCCAATTTCAAGGTCACAAATCAAGGTTGACAGTTCTTAGCCTTGGCTTGTCCAAGCTATTGCTATAGTTCACTGTATAATATAGTTTGTTGAGGGCGAATAATGGTCATATGCAGCACTCTTGTTGCATCAAATGTAAAAAAAACTTTTGCAAAATCTGGTAAAAGTGTTAATTCTGTAATCATGTCAGATACCTTGGGTTTATTTGTGGTTGTGTGAAGGACTCTTCATGTTTATTTGCCGTCTTACCTGAATCTTAACCTAGACTCCGTTAGCATCGGTCAAGATTCACCATTGAATGTGTTTTGCAAAAAGCAGTTGTTATTTGTGTTCATCCCATTTAACTATCAACGCCTGCACTAAAAACCATGACTAAAAACCAAATGCTGTTAAAATTGTGTGTGAAATCTTACCTGGCAGCGTAGACCGACACAACTCAGCTCCAGTATCAGATGGAACCACAGAATCAGAATAACAACAGTGTATTTGTTCCCTTTTACTTACATGACTGATCACTGGGCCTCGTGACCAATATTGTGACAAATTTAATGTTTCATAATCATAGATTTTTAGATTTTCTCATTTGGATCAGCTTTTTATGTAAACTTCTATCCTTTTCTCTAGTTTTGAACACTTTTCAATTGATTTATGCTACTTTTCACTGCTAACCGTTGACTCATACCACTGGGGCTTCCTCTGAGTTCAGTCGCCTCCATGTTATTTATAGTCAGAAAAGACAAGAAGGAAGATGTAACAAAGACAACAGCAGATACTTTCACACTTCTCACCGGATGGGGCTGAATGTTAAGGAAAGCGTACAATTATGTTTCTTCCTTTACTGCGATTCAACAATGTAATTACAGACAAGAGAAACAAGCTTAAGCTGGTGAAGACGTCCAAAGAGAAACAACTGTGGAACAGTGTGTTCCACACAAGACATGTTGCGTTTGTCTTTTTATAATACTTTTATGAATGTTAAGGAGGAGTATTACTTAAAGCATGGGTGTCCAAAGTGCGGTCTAGGGGCCATTTGTGGCCCTTGGAGTGATTTCATGCAGCCCACAACCAGTGGCGGTCCTAGCCTATTTGGCACCCTGGGCGAGCAACCCCACCGCCCCCCCCCCCCCC
>JARVGQ010000760.1:21514787-21531131 GCA_031762355.1 Hypsolebias martinsi
TAATAGTTGAATGATACAAGATATATATGTTGTGCCATTTTATGTAAAGTTCAAAAATCATGTCACACACACTTTAACGTCACCACAGCCTCATTTATTATCTTCATTCACGCAAAACAAAATGCTAAAAATTCACCCATCAGGCCAGATATTAACAAATGGTTCAATGCTACAACTCAAAGACTCATCTCTTGCCCCAGTTTTTATTGTTCTGCTGTTCCACCCTTTCATAAAACAGACACAGACCCAATATTGTTTATCTATGGTGCGGCTCAGACCTGAATAAAATATAAGCTTTACTTGATGGAGCTACTGTAAAGAGGCAGTGAAAATGCAAGAAGAATTACTGTTCTCCTCTTTAGAATATATTGACGTCAGCAAATTATCATTATCATTGATTATGACGGCTTTTTACGGCACTTCTACTTCTTTACAAGTGTTTTTGCATGACAGTCTTTTGTATCTATCCCTGCTACATGTTTAGCTCCAGAGCAAAGATAAGCTGTGCGTTCCTTCAAGGTTGCAGTTCTACATCCTAGTTTCCCGTCAACCAGAGGCTACATCTGGTCGCGCCTCTCTTTGACGCCATGTTGTGCATGCTAACAACACAGCTTGGAGCCTTATTAGCACTAACAAATTTGTTCTTGACACTAATTACAGCTTCGCAGCAAGCGATGCAGGGGCTAGACAAACGAAAGGCAGCAATCTTCCCATCACTGTTCACACAAATAGTGTGAGGTGTGGCTGAGGAGGGCGAACAACAATGGATTTGCTTCATGTTGGTGGGTTAAAGGTGGCCTCTCTAAAGGAGAGGGAGGGTGAGAGTGGAAGGAGGTAGGAGGAAGTGACAATACTATATCGAGGCTTCTTTGCTGAAGATTTAAGGGAGAGGAGATTCCCAAAGAGGTGGTGCTTTATGCATCACTTAAAAGGCAACATGTCTGTCAGGAACCATCCTGATTTGGTTTTTGAGGTCTTATTTTATGCACTATCTCTCATGTTGCTATAATGACAGCAGTCCACCATTTATGGATGATTTTCATTGTTGTTGTATGGGAGCACATGCATTCTTGTTTTAGCCTTCAGTCCAAGTCTGCTATACGGCCATATTTGTTCTAGGATTGCGCCGCTCAAGATGTGTTGGAGTAGCTCTCACATCCATTCTGAGATTTTGCTTTTGAAAACTTTATTTCCTCTGTTTTCTGGATATAAATAGCTTTTTTCGGTTGATTACTTCCTCTGGTATCAGATGCTGTGCTGCTAGAAGGATTTTTACTGAAACATTTTTTTACTTTTGGACATTTGTTATGATGTGTAACCATGACAACAAGGTGATTTTCTACAACTGGGAGCAGCTGATTAACATCTCAAAAGCTCAAATAAGACATCAACTACAGCCCCAAATCCCAAATGAGTTGAAAAGGAGGCACCGTGGATGCATACCCGTCTACATGGAGGTGGTGCCTGACTGCCGAGATCTTGGCGGTACGAAGCGTGGCTCATGACAGCGGGAGGGCCAAGATCGTCCCCCGGCACCTGCAGTTAAGTCCGCGACAATGAAGGGCTGCTTGGAGAAATGGCCACTGCTAGGGAGGAGTTCTGCACGGCATTCAGGCAATCCTGCTGCCCAAGAGGACCGAGAGGTCTGCTGGGTCTGAGTGGACGGATCGGCATCTGCAGCCAATTTCCTCAGATCTGCTGCAGATCCTTCCGACCCACAGCCATCAGCATCTATAACAGCTCTAATGAAACCAGGACGATGAGCTACAACAACAATTAAAGTCCCTTTGGTGGTAATAAGTCCTCTCAGTCCTCTTGGGCAGACTGTTGCTATATGTGTATATAGCCCAGGACATCCTTGTAAAAGAGATTGATGATCTCAATGGATTTCTTCCTGGTGAAATAAAGGTATTATAATAATAATAATAATAAATAATAATAAAGTATTTTTGAATTGAATTGAATTGAATTGAATTGCTAGGTGTATCCCCTCATGAAATGATGCATCCTGGGAAGAAGTGACAGCCTATGGCTATCCAAGAATCTAAAAACGGGACAGCTCTCCTGATGTCAAGTTACACTCAACCCTCCAAATATTTTGGCATGGGTAATGCTTGCACTCGAAGGACTTTGCCGCTTTAGACGGGTCAGGATGCAGCGGATGTGGGCGAGCACCACCAACGCTGCTTCAGATCAGCATGCAGGAGGAGCGGCTGTGCGCACACATACACACGCACTAATATTGATGCTGACTTGTGCTCCCACTCTCAGCTGTTGCTCTGAAGAGGAAAAACGGTCCGAGACGCAGAGACGAGCGCATGTGCGTAAAAACGTGTGTCCTGGGGAGCGCAGATGATAAATCGGACAGTGCGCTTCTTTTCCTGCAGGGTTCATTCTGTATTTTAGCATTTGGGAGAAAAGCATCGCTTTCAAGAGGGCTGGGACACTTTGGCTTCTTATTTACAGCTGAGGGTGGCTGAATGTCACAAGAGGGTTGTCGTAGTTTGTCTGAGCAGCAGTTGCATTTGATTATAAATGTGTTGGCAATCTCACAAAGACACACAGAGCTGAGTTGCAGGAAGTTTAGGGCAATCCCTGGAAAGTGTTTCAAAGTCAATTTATGACACTTTTCTGCGAGCAAACAGATTTGGCACAGCGGCGCAGTGCTGATACCGCACACGCCAACCTTCCAGCGGGTCAAGCAGGGTAAGTCAAACAAGAAATTATTTTGGAAAGGCTTTTTATCCAAGGTCCACTAGATGTACAGGCTGTACTTGAAACTTGGCCTTGACTGACAGCAAATACTCAGAAGCACCAAATATGGCATGAATGCAGCGCCGGCTCTTGGGGAGATTCCGTGGTCCTCCCACACAAACTCCCATCTGCAGGATTTTGTGCCAATATGCGAGTCCCCACTCAAACACACTCGAGCTTGTGTATAGAAGAGCTCTGAATCCTTCACATCTGCCACAGACGTCACATTCGCAGGCACTGGGTCATGTAAAAAAAAAATAAAATCTGTGGAATTGAAAACAATGTGGCTTAAGATGAAAGAAGAAGAAAGGAGGGAATAAAGGGTCTGGCTTTGGTGGTCTGTGTGTGTGTGTCGCTCAATAAACATGAAAGTAGGAGTGGCGAAGGATATTTTTACTCATTTCCAGTGACAACCATGCGCATAACCTCTTGTCTTTCTCACTTTTAGTCACTTTCGAGACAGTTTTTTTTCCCACGTTTGTTTTTATTGCTCAAAGGTGAAAGAGTGAGAATGTTTTGCCCTTCAACTAATATAGTTTTCTTTTCATATATATTTTTTCTGTTGAAATTGATCTAAAACATTGTGGTCAGCCTGTGCACAGACCTTATTCCCCATCCATCCTTTCTAAACTTCCCTTGAGGGCTAAAAAATAAAATCTTTGAACACTTGTAGTGCCATAAACAGCTGACCTGCTCAAGGTGCTGACCTGGATGAAGCAAGCAGCTCCAAATAAAGATAAAGTGAACTTTTTTTTTTTTTTTAAACAGAGAGATCAGCATTATGTATCTGTTTGTCCATAAAAAACAAAGTAATGGTCTACTTGGGGAAACAAAACTGTTCCTTTACAAATTAATTATTGAGAGAAATTGATTTTTAAATGAACGTTTGGCCAGTTTGTACCAACTATTCTATTTTAATTGGTCATCGGTCTCAATGGACAGTCAGCATCTTTTCCAACGAAGGTCCTCGTGGGTTTGCTGAAACCTCATTACAGGAAATTAAGATTTTACCAATTAGAAACAACGCTGTGTGCGTGTCTTGAGTGTGCACTTGCTTGCAATTGGTTGTGCAGGACTCTACGCAAGTATTCAAGTGCCTTAGGCTGCTGCAACTCCCTTATCTCCCAAAGCAGGCCTCATGTTCTATCTTCTTTGCCCTTGCATCTTTTCCCAATGCGGCCTCTGGCATCATCGCCCTCATAGAAAAGAGGAGAATATTGCTTGTTTATTCAGAAACTCCTCGGCAAAACCACATGCTCCACATGCGGTGCAGCGTGCCATCATCAGTATCTGCCTTGTTTGTGATTTTAAACGTGAGTGTGTGGCTCCAGAGTTCCCTTGTCAGGCTTGATTACTCTGAGTTCCCCTACAGATGGCTTAAGCAACTTGTCTCTTTTTTTTTTTTTTTTTTTTTTTTTATCTGAGCAGAGACGTCAGAGAAAGCAAAGTCTGTGTCGTAACGTGTTGATTTTTCACCCAGTCGCTGGATTTGAGTTGAATGGGGAGAACAGGTGGGTGGCGCAGAGGAGGAGGAGAAGAAAGCGTCTGTAGTAAAGGAGGGGCGCGCATTACGTGACGCCTGAAGCGTAGCTGTAATAAGCTCATCATCCTTATGCTTTGGGCCTTGCATCAGATCGGAGAGCGTTGGATCAAGTCTGTTCCAGATGACGCCAGCTGGTGTTGACGGTCAGAAGAGTAAATCATGCCGTGTGGCAGTGAACGGTTTTCAATGTGTGTTTTCTGATGAAGTTGCTTTATATGTTGTTGCCAATAAAGACTTTTCAAATATTGTGAAAATGTGTAACTGGAAAGTGAAAGAATGCGTCACTGTTTTCACCAGTTTACCAGTGTTTTATCAGAGAGTTCACTCTTATATTTTGCAGAATTATGGCCCTGATGCACGACCCTGCAGCTCAGAGTTCTGACATTCAATCCTAAGATAAACTTTTGTATTAAAAGTTTGAAGTTCAGCTTTTGTAGTCAGACCTATTTAAAATACAGCGTTTCATTAACTAATTTAAATTTTTTTAGGTTTTATGCTGAACAACCATAACTTTAGATTACTTACAAAAATGCATGATGTGTTTGTGCTTTTGACAACAATGATGATTTTTTTTTCTTTCTTAGCAGATAAATAAAATAAAACTATTGTGAACGCTCACATTTTATTTCTGAATGTGCAATCCAAAGAGCTTAAAATATTAAATTTATTTCTTAAAACATATAATTGGGCTTGCCTGATCAAGAGTATTTGTCCTGGATACTGACCGGATCTCAGTACTTTCATTATTTAGCTTTTTGTTTATTGCGCAGGCTTGCTGATTGCATAATAAAAGAAAATTAAAGCTACTTTAATCAATGTTCACTGGCATTTATAATTATTTTTCACTTCATATTCACTTTTCAATCCAAGCTGCAAGAAACGTTTTTGCTCTTGATTAGAAGTTAAATCCCACAATCATTCAAATGCACGACTCTGATCTTCTTGCTGTCCCTTGTGCTGCCACACCATGTTCCCCTTTGGGGTTGTAAAGGTCATAACATGTTTGTGTTTATGTAATTAGTCTCCTCAGATACACGTGAGCAGGGGGTGGTCAGGGAGAAGCACAAGAATGGTTTCCCATAAAACAGGTTGAGACGGAGAAAACGAGGGGATTGTTCCCGAGGGGAATGTCGTGATGGAATGTAATGTAATCTGGGTGCCAAGGTTAAAGCCACTGTTGTCCGTGTGGCAACTGTTCTTAGACCACCAGTGACATCAGAGTGTGTTCACTGTCCCAGGCCTAATTTAGCCACAAGCGCTGGCGACCGTGGGATCCACTGTTCCTGTTTGTCAAACAGGATCTCTCAGTGCCAGCAATGACGTCGCCATTCAGATGATCAGTTGAGCTTTTAAACCAAAGGCATTCACACACACACACACATGCATTATTATATAGACATTATCATAATGTATTGAAGTTCAGGCAAAATAACAAATCTGACTTACAGTAATTAACCAATAGTTCTCCTGGACTTTCTGCACTAAACACCTTATTGCGTTTATTCCAACTTTACACCATGACTGCTCATTTTCTAATGTTCCAAACAGGAATTTCAGGAAAAGTGAAAACCCTTCCCGTCCCTGCGGCTGAACCCAATGACAGGAAATCAATATTTTCACATTTCTTGTGGGATTTTCTAAGAGCTTGATTTGTAGCCATGATCTGCTCTAATGGCTGTAAATTTTGTGGCATGAGATGACATTAGAAGAGGCCAACATAAGGGTGTAATGGCCTGCTAATGTTTTACATTAGTGCTGACCGCACGTGGCCGGTTGTTAATAGATGCTTGATTTATTGTTAGTTTTCACTTATGTTTATCCTCAGACACAAAACACAGAAACAATTTTCCCATAAGTAGACAGTACCGTAATTGCCAGTTTATAAGCCGCTACTTTTTCTCACACTTTGTGCCCCGCAGCATTTATCCTTCCATCATTTATTACACATTTTATTCTTGGTCATGTTTGTAGGGACACTGAACAAAAAATCATCAGTTCAATGTATGTTATTATATTTAGCTTTCCTTCTTCAGTCTGTAAATAATGTACAATAGACTAAAACATAGGCTTATACAGCTCCAATCTTTTAAAGAGAGGTCCAATGTATATAAATATTTATTACCATACCTGTTACAAATAAATAATTGAATAAACTCAATTTGGAGAAAATGAGTTTAATTCTGACTGAACTGTTTAGCTAACAGCTAATCTGAGAAAGTTCACGACCAAAGTGGATTACTACCGATTGTGTTTTAGTGTGGAGTAGAACCCAAAACGCAGACAAAACTCAACTGTCTCTAAGGTGAAATACAAAAAAATAATCTTTACAAAAACAGAACAACAAAGGTTGGCATGGCAAAATCGGGAAAACACAGAGGAACAAAACATGAACAACTTAGCATAATGCCTGGACAGGGAGCTACAGACCAGAAACTGAATATAACACTAACGAGAGAGAAATGACAAACGCCTCGGTAGACAATAAGGATCAGGTGAGAGGGGGAGGAGCAGGAAGAAAAAGACTGAACTGATGACAAGGTAAACACAGGATCTCAAAAGACAGGAAAATACAGCATAAACCACAAAGGGAATTACGCAGACACGAACTTCGACACTAACATCTTAATTTGCAAGAATTTCACAGCAGATCATGCAAATGTGATTACTGTATACAGTTTTGCATTACACATTTAAGACAGTCTTCATATCCCCTGGATCATATCCATCTACCTCTTCTGTCGCCCCCTGCTTTCTTGACTGAAAACTTGTGTGTTTAATAGTCTTTTTACCTTGTTGCCATCTTCCATTTGCTACACATGCCCATACCATCTCATTCTTGATTCCTGTATCACATCCGTGATTCATGCCACGCCTAGCTTTTTTCTGATATCGTCAATTTGCCATCTATCCTTGAGGGATACTTCAAGAATCCCACATAGCATCTGCATTTCTGTTCTTTCCAGGAGTTCCTCATGCCGCACCAACTCTGCATTTCATGTCTTCTTCACAGCTTCCGTTGGCATTTCTCACCGAGACCTGATATTTGTACGTTTTGACCTGATTCAGTACTTTTCCTCTATTATCAGTAATTGTTAAGGTCTCGTTAGCTTTCGAGCAGACCATGGTCTCTGTTTATGCTGTGTTTATTTTCAAACCTTTACTCTCGAGTGCCTGCTGCCACCAACTCAAAACGTCTTGGAGATTAACCAGAATCTCCAGCCAGAACATATATCATGGCACTTCTCTCCTAATAAGCTCAGTAATTGCATCCATCACAACAATAAACAACAGTGGGCTGAGACATGAACCCTGATGAACACCAACTTTAATCTCAAATGTTGAGTAGGCAATAGTTAGCCTCTACTGCTATTATTGGCCTTCAAAGCTTACCATAATATTTTACATTAATAATGGTGCAATGCATGATATAGCCCATGTAAGTATGGCAGCAATCCTCTTTAATATCATCTTTTGAGTCATCAGTCTGTTTGAAATTAAAAAATATTTCAAACTGAAGCCCTTAAAAGAGCTATACAGGTACCCTTTA
Organism: Hypsolebias martinsi; assembly: GCA_031762355.1. Lineage (NCBI taxonomy): Eukaryota > Metazoa > Chordata > Actinopteri > Cyprinodontiformes > Rivulidae > Hypsolebias > Hypsolebias martinsi. Next base: position 21,522,632 of record JARVGQ010000760.1, read on the forward strand.
CTTTAAAAGCTCTAATTGTTGCATTTTGTATAAGCTTAACTAGGGTTTTTTATCCATGCTTTATAGTTTTAGCAATATGGGAACATTTTCAAACTTTTTCCATTTTATACTTACCAGTATTATGTCCATTAATCATTTTTTGCCTTTTACAGTGAGAACCTTTTTCTTCAAACCTACCTTAGAAGTATCAGGTTGTGTGTTGTGTACAGTGTTTATGTTTGTTTACCCAGCCAAGCATCACTTTGTGAGGTGTTGGCTCATTGCGTGTCACTAACAGGGAGAGTGTTCCCGTGTCCTGGTTTAAATTATGAAGAGCAGGATCTACCCTGCTGCTCGAGGTGTAGCGATAATAAATTGTTTACTGCTACACTGTCGAGGCAACACAGTGGAACAAGTGAAAAGGATCAGTGACACGTTAATAGAAGCAGCCAATTATTATGACCTTGGCTTCGTACTGCTAAAAAAAAATAAGCATTACAACACAGAAGTGTTGTTCAACTGTTTCCCTGCTCACATTTTGTAGCATCGAGGTCAGTTAGTGAGAAATACAAGCTCAGGAAGAAGGCCAATTACCACAAGCCTGAAAGTCTGAAAACTTTTCCCCGTGCTTAGCAAAAACTAAAGCCACCTTTCTGAATTATACATGTGATCGGTCCACTAAACCAAGATTTCTGTCGTTAAAAGAATGAGCAACTCTGGTTTTAAAGTGCTCGCTCTGCTCAATCTCATAACAAATTAATGCACTAAGTATGTTTATTTCATAAAAGTTTCTATTTGTTCCCACAATCACTTACAAAGAAATTATTACTGGAGCAAACTCAGCATGCTTCTGCAAGGATTCATCTGTTTATTTAAGATGAATGACTCAAAGAAAGGCATCAAATTTGGACTGCTGAAAGTCTAAAAACAAAATGTCCTTGGATTTTACCTTATTTGCATATATTGCACCCTGGGTTCTGCATTAGACAGTTTTACTGTGTTTTTTTTTTCTACTTGCACATCTGGATTATTACAGGCTTTTAAAAATACAACAGGTCCCTGTGAGGTGGCAGTTGATTTTACAGTTTTAATTACAATGATTAATAGACACTTTCTGGCAGCTCATTGATAGCTTTGAGATTAATGACATCACGCACCTGTACTAATTAAAAGAAAGTTAGCTGTCCTTTTAGAGCAGGAACATTGGGTGAAAGCACGTCAAATTAGTGAGACAGACTGACTGAATGCTGAAAAATATAACATTTTTCGTTTTTGCAGCAACAAAATAAATGAACTTTGTATGAGGATTGTAATTTGAAAACTGTATAAAGCTTATACCCTTCTCGTGTCAGTGTGATTAGCAATTATAATATTTACTCTCATTCCATGACCTTAACAAATTACAGACTGGCTTGCTGAGTACCATACAACATATCTAATAAGTAATGAAAATGCAAATTAATGGCTAATATAGTTGTTTGTTTGGTTGTTTGGTTGTTTTTTTTACACAAAGCCCAGTTTGAATGTCATCCCAACCTTTTCATTCAACCTAATGTAGCCTTGCACTTGTAAAATAATGTTTTTCTTTTTCAAATATTAGTTAAAATATTTTTGCACTAAGCCGGATGAAATTGTTTGGTTTGTCAAACCAGTGACTTAAGTTCTAAATGTATTATTTTTGAAATCCAATTAAATTTTTATTTTAAAAGCAGCAAATACTAATAGTAGAGATACTGAATTTAAATTGTTTGCCTTTTGAAAAAAACTTATTTGGGTCGTCTGTGTAAGATTTAGTTGAAGTAAAGTAAAAGAATAAAGCTAAACAAATACCTGGAAACCCCATCCTTACCTTACAAACTTGTAGAAAGCCACAGTTTTGTGTTTGTCAGCAGCTCAAAAGATGCTTTTTTAAAAGAGTTTTATCTGTTTGTCTGCTCTGGAGATACTAGTACTACTATAATAAAGATATGTTTCTAATTTTAACATGACTTTATACTGATATAAACATGACTGTTTATTCCAATAATTCTCTGTCGGGTCATCTGGACAGTTAATTTTTTTTTTTTTTATAGAAACATTTCGCCCTCCATCTGGAGGACTTCATCAGTCAGAGGAGTTCCAATAAACTGTTTCCCCACCAAGCAGTAAACACCTTGAGTGGACCAACCAGTTTGCTGGAGCTAAGATGGTTTGGGGGGTTTACTGCTGTGTACACAATTTCGTTCCACCACATGAACGAAATGTGGTTTGTATGACAAAAAAAAAATAAAAATCTTGAAACCTTGAAAAGAGCACAGAATGTCATGGTTTCCCTCTCCCTGCCTCCTGCTCTCAGCCACCTCCAAGCATTCTTGGCCACGCCCACTTCTCCACGCAAGGAGAACAGCTGATCAGCTGCCATAGGAAGCTTTTTCTGCAGCTCTGGGCTGCACAAAGGTGCTACATAATTTAAAACAATTTATTTTAAATTAAAAAAAAGCCATGTTGATCGTGTGGCTCATCCATCAATCACCCAATTGTGTGTCATGGCCAATCTTATAAAGCGAGTCCACAAAAAACAAACCGCGAAATAGGGACTACTATATATTTTCAGCTTTTTTTTTTTAAATGGATACGCCAGCCTTGTGTTTTTGTGCACATGACCAAAATGCAACATTTAGAAAATGACGATGGCACAGCTCTGCCTCTAACCTGCAAATCAAGGACATCCACATTTTGCACCTGCCATTTAAGCTTTATGCTCACGCTTAACTCCTTGTTTCCTGTTTTGGGTGAATTGTGGCAGCGATGCAGCGCCACATACAGGCTGGCATAGTTACGGTGTTTTGGTGATTTTGTGCGGATGAAAACATTTCTAGAAACAATGCTGTGTTTACAAGAATATGTTCAATATAGAATTTTTTTTTAAATGGCCTCAGTTTATAGATAGTTAGCCCTTTGTTTTAGAACATTGTTTTTTTTGTACATGTAAATGAATGAAATATGCATTAGAAGTAGTAAAATTGCTCATAATATAGCTAATCTTGAGAAAGAGTTCAAAGGTCACTGCCCTGCGCAATCATCAGGGCTTTGCCCACACATATAATTGAAAGGCGTTTTGAATTCAAAGGACAGCATCCTTCTCGGACATCACTTCTTTCCCCCACTTATGAATATGTCCAATTTGTGCAGCTGCAAGCAAAATCAGCCCCGGAGGCTGTAAACAACGTTATCATCATGAAATGTTTGGCTGTGTAATTTTGTCTCTTGCTGCGTCTGCTCGTGTATTTTCAACCCTGTAATTCTCTCATCTCCCACCATCAACCCACACGCTGGGCTGTAATAAGTGTACAGCAGGGCTCTCAACCCATGTAGCAAATTCTCAAGTATTGGCAAAGCAGCGTCTGCGTGTTGGGGAAACTCTAAAGTTTGCACCTTTTTGCTCCTATAATTTAAGCATTTAATCATCATTGTGTGTTGATGATTATGAATCTGGATGATGGGTTTAAAAGTGCATGAACATGTTTTAAGTATACAAATTATCTGATGCACACCTTGCACTTTTTGTTTCCGTCCACCTTCTTGGAAACACTCGCCGTTTGCAGAAATGTCACCGGGCCTTATCGCCTTTCACACAGAGATTTGATAATCCAGTACCTGCTCTAACACAGCTGTGCTCAACTGGACCATAAGCCAGGAGGTCACAGTGACTCGCCCCTCATTAGTATATCTGCATCTGCAAGTGATGGACATGGACGCACAAACGGAGAAATTCATTACTGGATGAGCGCAAAACAAACAAACCCCCTCCTGTCACCATCATCTGTGATGCCAAACCTTAGCTGCCTGTTGTTTTAAAGCATCCAGGATATGTTGACTTGTATATATTTAGGAGATGGATGTGCTCTGTTTAACTGCTGAGAAATTAGACTTATTCAACAAGGAGTTAAAGGCAAAAATGCGTTGGCGCTCATGCAGGAGCTGCCACTCGCCTGCTGCCCATCCCGGCCAACAAACTAGATCTCCAGTTTCATCTGGTCAGACCACACAATCCTACGCTTTTACAATTTCAGTTTATAGTACCAGTTCATTGGACGGTGTGATTGACGGGAATAAGATTTCCTTAGGGTGAAGGAGAGGTCTCGGAACAAACCTTGTCTGCCTCGGACGACAAAGAAGCTCATCTATCAGTCACAGGATTAAACGTCTGTCGTTTGTACCCCCAGCAGGCCTTCCTTTACCACGTCAAACTCTCTGCAGGTGACTTCCACCTCTCCTTAAGGAGAGGACCACCGCCAGGTTGACGGGAATTCATCCACGGCGCCTCATTTTCATCTCATTTGGGATTAAGGGCTGTAGTTGAGGTATGTGAGATTTTGAGATGTTAATCAGCCGCTCCTCATTGTTTAAAAAAAAAAAAGTGTTGCCATGGTTAGGTATCATAATGAATGCCCAAAAAGTAAAAAGGTTTCAGTAAAAATCCTTCCAGCTGCACAGCATCTGATACCAGAGGAAATAATTCTCAGAAAAAAGTGATTTACATTCAGAAAAAAGAGGAATTAAAGTTTTCAAAATCAATATCCCAGAATGAAAGTAACAGAGCTACTACAATATGCAACCACTCCGAGTGGCGCAATTAAAGGTGTGGGTACTGGTTAAAAGTAGTGGTGTGGTCTATGTGATATGCAGTTATATGGAGTCTACCCATTAGAAAAGCTTGGAAATTACTGTATAACCACTTAAAAGTGCCCAATTTATGTGACATATCACTGGGTATGGATTTGGAACATTTTATAAATATATTGAGTTGGTTCAGCCTGTTTTTTGTATAATTAATACTTATGTACTTACTACTTAATACCTGAACATGTTTTGCTACTGTTGTATGAATTCTATAATGTTTTTAATATAAAACCAACTGTTGTACAAGTACTTTTATTCAAATATAAGCATCATAGAAATTTTGAAATGTTCTCTATGCTTAAAAATCGAAATAAATTGACAACTGCATTGGTGTACTTCGGTTTCTAAGCACAGTATACCAAGTAGAAAAATGTAGACTACAACACTGGTTAAAAAGGGTTTAATCAAAAGACTTGGTCTTTTGCAAGCAAAATACAGAGATTAGGAAGTTTTCATCCAATGGCCATGTTTTCATTTTACGATTGTATGATCACCACTGGCTAACGGACCATAGCGAACACGAAAAAATGTTCAATAAATTTTACAGACATTGGACTGAAATTTAGTAGCTGAGAGTCATCCTCAACATATCTGCTGAAGACAAACGGGTTGTGCAAGAAAAAGATCAAAATCACAACAATTCTGTCATTTTAAGATGAAAAAAAGTGCTTCAAATGATCAATAAGTGCACAGACTGGGGCTAAACTTTTAAGATGTTTGAACCCTTTCTGTCATGTCATCGTCTGCCTCTCCACTGCTGTGTGCTTGCGGTCATGTGTGTGTGCGCGTTTGTGTCAACCTCATTTGGATTAATTAAAGGAAATCTCCCATGAAGAGTCGAGGGGGCGGGGGGACATAACAAGCTCACCCTTCCAAGGACAGTCAACTTATCAATGTATAAATAATACCCCAGCATCCGCAACAAAACACCACCCACTCAGATGAACGCGCAGGCTTACCTCAATCTAACACCATGGAAACAGCCACCTGGTGCTGCTCCCGTGCCAGCTGATCATCACTCCCATGGAAGGGAGCATTATGAGAGCTCCTGTATCTCTGTTTGCTTAGCAGCACTGAGCTCAATTGCTCAGCCATTCATACCCCACTTTTATTTTTTATTTTTTTTCCAATGCCACATTTTTATTGTGGTGTGCTGGTTGTTCTTTTGTTGCTGACAACCACCGAGTACGATCCAGCATGAGTCATTACTAAAGTAAACATCAAGGCACATTGTGAGGGAGCGAGAGAACGAGCATGTGTTGCTCTGTGGAAGGGATAGCCCCTGCAAAAAAATATATATTATTTTTGTATTTTTTTTTTTAATAAATGTGCAATTGTTGGTGAGCATGAACAACTTTCTGAGGCACACAAGATTTCAGACGTACAGAAGCTTGTTTTTTTGGTTGTTGTTGTTTTCGTGGGGACAGATGCCTTTCAGCGATGAGAAGCAGGGAATCCATTCACAAGTTTCTATGGTTACAAGGACAAGCGTCAATATGTTACTGACACCATGCTCGCTAAGCTTCTCTGTCGCCGGCAGAAGAAACCAACGTGTTGTGTGCAGCTTGGATGGATGAGAGGCAAACTAAACTAAACTATATTATTCTTGAAGAAATAAAATCAAGGGTGCCGATGCAGCTAAAATTCAGACAAAACTTTCTAGTAATCTAAGTTTTTAAAAAAGTCAGTGTTTCGATTCGGAGAAAGTGTGAAGAAAACCAAGATCTACAGAAATGTTAAAGCTGCTGCAAGTGGCTCATTGTGGTCACCATGGTAGCCACACACTTGTGTCTGTCGCTCCCTGACTGCCAAGCTAACACGAGGCCGACAAAACAGCTGACTGGAAAAAAAGGGCTCAAACGGTAACTGTGCAAGTCACATCATTAAAAGTCTTGAACCATGCACAGCAGAAGACTCTTAAGGTGCTGATTTTATGGACAGGGCTATTCAACTGGTGGTCCAGGGGCCAAATCAGGCCCACGGGGAACTCAGTTCAGCCCACCAGTGTGTTCGTTTTTAAATAAAACTAGATTTTAAACCATAAAACAAACTTACTTAAAGACAATAACTGCTGGATGTCCGACCCCTGAGCTCTTGGCTTTCAGAAACTGTGGCCCCCTGAGCAATTTAGTCCAATAGCCCTGATCTACAGTGGTTTATGCTGGTGTTATCCTGGTCTCTCTTGTAAATGAGTCCTCGTGGCTCAATGGGATTAACCTGTTTAAATGAAGGTTGAATGAATATGACAAGATAAAAATGCCCTTCATTTCCTGTTTTGTAGAAAATATTTTAAACCACAAACTTTTGATGCAACAGTTTCAAATAGTCTGCAAGCTCTTACTCCCACAACTCTTTAAAGCACATATGCCAATTTTACATGAAAATACAAATATTTTTGTCTTTAGTTTCTAACTGTGTCTCTCACTGCTATAAGATCAGACTTCAAGTATATTTTAGGCATTTTATTACCTTTTACAGTTTTTACACAGTTTTCCTTGAATGTGCAGATGACATTTGATGATGTCACCTGTGTTTTATTGTAAAGTTTGTCTTATCTTCACAACTCCAAAGAGGGCTGGGTGTTCTTGTGTGTTTTATAAAACTCCGATCAGTTTTTGTGATTGTTATTGACACTGTGCATCATACAGCTCCCTAAAGCAATTTACGTTTTATTTCAAAGCTGCACAACTATACAAGACAAACATAATTGTGCTCTGGTGTCCAATTTAGAGCTGGTAAACAGTTTCAACAAAGACAAAGGTATTTCATAAAAACTAAATCATTCTATGTGTCTTTTTGTTGCGTCATTGGTTTATTTTTAAGTTTTTTTTTGTTTGTTTGTTTTTCATCTACTTGTCTCTACTTTTGAGTGTTGATTTACACACAGGACCGCTCTAGCGCGTCTCGTTTCCCCTCTCGTGTCAGCCTCACTCATGAATATATTCATGCAAACATCATCAGGGTGAAGAACATTAGAAAGGAAACTGTGTTTTCAGTAGACTCTCTGTAAACAGAGTTGGGTTCAGCGTCACCGCAGATTCCCAGAGGAAAGGCAGGTGCAGAAAAACACGAGGCAAATGGAAAAAAAGAGGACTGCATGTAGATGTTTTATTATGAAAATGCAGGTAAAGATGCATCCTTGCAAATTGAGCTGAATAAGAGTAAAAAGGCACATTTAAAACACAGTTTTGCTCTGCTAAGATTTATTAACAGGAGACATGATCAAGTCTTGCAAAAAGTAGCCCATAGTCGGACTGGTGGATGCTAGATGCAGGTTGTGATTTTTTTTTTTTTTTTGCCCTCATTCTTGTTTATACTTGATTCACTAACTTCTCATTGATGCCTATTTCTCTGCAGTCCCAAATAAAAGACATGGGGAGGAGATCAAGAGGAAATAAAACAACATACTTTTCATTTTGTGTGAAGGAGAGAAGGATGTGATTGAGGGATTATCACAAACCTTCTGGTGTTTCAGCTCTGCAGGAAACCTTCTCCCCACCTCCAGCCAGCCTCCTGGCATCAAAGGAGGAAAAACAAATTACTAAATTAAAAAGTAATCCATCCTCAGAGGGAGGATGAGCGCCCTCTTGTGGACAGTGACACACATTGTTATTAATAATGATTATAATTACAGGTGGTCCTCGGGTTACGACGGTCTCGGGTTACGACATTTCAAGGTTACGACGCATCTCCCTTATTCACGTTACATCGGTTTTACGTCAGTTTTACGTCGGTTTTACGTCAGTTTTACGTCGTTAAACGTCGTAACGCAGCGGTGCAGTGGCGGAAGAATACAGTACTGTACGGAGGAGGACGGCGTCACTAGCATCCCAGTAGGCCATTAGCCCTTCATTATGGC